>VDFB02271358.1:954047653-954081850 GCA_007258455.2 Sequoia sempervirens
TAAATAACATGCTATCCTGGATTACGAAATCTAGCCACCTTGTCATGTCCACTATAATAGGTTCCTTGCAAGCTTTCCAAGCCTCTACAAAATCAAGATCTTCTGCATACAGTGTCTTGAGTTCATTGAACCCAACCACTTCAATCTGCATCTTTGTCATCAATGTATGCCTCCTACTTAAGGCATCTACAACCCTATTTGACTTCCCACTCCTATGTTTCAAAATAAAGGTATAACTCTACAAAAAATCTACCCATTTTATATGCCTCTAATTTAATTTTCCCTGATTATTTAGGTACTACAAGGCCTGATGATTAATATATAGAACAAATTCCTTCAACAACAAATAATGGCTCCATATCTTTAATGCTTGAACTATTGCATAAAATTCCTGATCATATACAAAATACTTTCTCTTGGCATCATTTAACTTTTCACTGAAATAGGCAATGGGCTTACCTTCTTGGCTCAACACTGCTCCAATGGCACAACCACTGGCATCACAATCCACCAAACACCTTGTTGAAATCGGGAGGATAGAACATTGCTCGCCACGCTCGGGCTTCAACAGCCTTCAAAACTTTTTCCTACTCCAAAGGTTCCACTTGAATTCTTTCTATCCCTCTCATTGTTACAATTAGGGTCCACAAATACTAAACAAGTTTCTTAAACGAACTTTCTATAAAACTAGCCAAACCATAGAATGATCTCACCTCGTAGTAGCTTCTGGGGTAGGCCATCCTGCATCAGCTTCACCTTCTCTAGGTCCATCTTGAGACCTTTTGCTGAGACAACAAACCCCAAGTACACTAACTCCCTCTTCACAAAACTGCACTTCTTCAGATTAATCAATAGTTTCTCTTCTCTTAACTTTTCAAAGGCTCTCTGAATATGCATCAGATTCTAATCCAATGTCTTATTGAAAATCAAAATATCATCTAAATACACAATAACAAAACTTCCTAGAAATTATTTTAGTACCTCGTTCATGAGCTGCATGAATGTGCTTGGTGCCTTGGTTAGCCCAAAATGCATGACTAACCACTCATACAGGCCATCTTTGGTCTTGAAGGTAGTCTTCCATTCATATCCCTCTCAAATCTGGATCTGGTGATATCCACTCTTCAGATCAATCTTTGTGAAGTACTGAGCTCCACTCAAACAGTCCATCAGGTCATCCATCCTTGGCAAGGAAAACCTGTACTTGATGGTTATCTTGTTTATGGCTCGGGAATCTATACGCATCCTCTACTCCCCATCCTTCTTTGGTGCTAGTACTGTAGGTACTACACATGGACTCAAACTCTCATGTATCAAACCCTTTCTCAACAACTCTTGAACTTGTCTGTTCAACTCCCCATTTTCTGTTGGAGTCATTTTATGAGCTGCCTTATTTGGCAAACTAGCTTTAGGAATCAAGTCAATATGATGACTGATCTTCCTTATTGGTGGTAAACCCTTACGTACATTATCAAAAATAATTTCCTGAAACTCATCCAACATCCTAGAAACTTCTTCTAGAACCTTCTCACTATCCTCCTTACTCACTCTAGGAATCAATGCATAACGCACACTCATGCTTCATACCTTCTAAAAAAAAAATTCCATCTACATAACAAATTCTAGCACTACTACATACCTTTTCTTCAGGGGTCTCCTTCGTGGGTTTCAACTTGTGATGAACCCCATCCTTTGTCAAGTGCGAATAATTGTTTGTAATGGCCATCATGTATAGCTCTCCCATTGAACTACCACAATTTAATTCTCTCAACAACATGTGACATGCATCCATGGGGATGATATCACGTAGTACCTCATCATGGTAGCTCCTCGATCTTGAACTTTACTAGGCACTGCTCATTGACCAAAACTTTGTGGTCTTTCTGCAACCAGGCAATCCGATATGGATGCGGGTGCCTTTCCCTCTTCAGCTTCAACTTTGTGTCCATCTCCTCCGACACCAGATTATTGGTGCTCCCATCATCAATATTGACATCACAACATTTTCCTTCACACTTGCACCTTGTGCGAAAGAGATTCTTCCTTTGTTCTGGTTCTTTTTCCTCAGTCACCAAGGCTCTCCTAATCAACAGGGCTTCTCCCCTTTCAGTATCATCTGAATGTTCAGATTGGGCCTCCTCATCTGCATGTGCAACCCTTCCATGACTTTCTAGCCTTTTGTCTGCCCTTCCTTGGTGTTGTGGACATTGATAGGCTCGATGCCCTTCTTCACCACACTGGAAACACGTTCCTCTGAAACCACCTCTTCCAGATCCTTGTCCATATCTCCCTTGTCCTCTACCTCTTTGATAACCACTATTTTGATCACGAGGGTGGTAGAAGTTGTCATTTCTTTGGCTTTAGCTGGTACCCACATCTTCACTTTTCTTTTCATCATCATTTCGGATTCCTAAAGGTCTTCCATTCCCCCTTCCACTTTGACCTCCTCGTCCTTCTTTCTTGCCATCAAATATTTTGTTCAGCTTCTCTTCCACCTTCAGAGCAAACTAATACACATCCTCAATGGTGGTCATTCTGACTAAGCTTAACTCCTCTTGAATGCTCGGTCATAACCCATTAAGATATCGGGCTACCTTCTGCTTATTGGCCTCTGTGTGACCCATTCTAATGATTATCTTGTGAAAATATTTAGTATATTCTTTCACAGATCTGCTTCCTTGCTTCAACCCTTGCAATTTATTCAACAGATCTAACTCGTAGTCCATTGGTATGAACTGCTTCTTTAGTTTCTCTACCATGCAATCCCATCTGGTGATCTTTACTTTTCCTCTTCGATTTCTTTCCAACTGGACCTCTTTCCACCAAATACTGGCATGGCTCTTCAGCTTCATTTTCGCAAACTTAACACGATCTGGGTCCTCTAATTCCTCATACTCAAAATATTCTTCTAGCTCGTTGCTCCAGTCGATCAACTCTTCTGGGTTCAAACTTCCAGAATAACTGGGGACTTCTGCTCTGGGTCTTTTCCCGATCTTCAAAATGGCCCTTGTATACACATAAAAATGGTCATGTCTATAATCCTGGCAATTAATTAAATATTTATTATTTAATTAATTTATCTAAGAGATCCTCTACATATGATTAATTTAATTGTTTGAATTATATTGTTCATTCATCTTATTCTTCTTCGTGAATTAAATAAAATCTATTTTATTTAATTATTTTCATACGATCCACTTAATTAATTAAATAAATACATTTTATTTATTTAAATTAATTATCATTGTTTAAATTTAAATTAAATCTTTTGATTTAATTAAGTTTAAATATCTCTTTTTCTTCTATTTTAATTTCTTCTTCTAATTAATTAAATATTTCATTTAATTAATTTCATAAAAGGTGATTTTATTAAATAAACCTTATTTAATTAAAAGATCTTATGCTTTCTTTCTAAATACAAACTAGATATTTTATTTAATTGTGAAATATTCTATTTTCTTCTCATATCATAATTAAATATTTTATTTAATATGATATCTTCTGCTTTTTTTCAAAAAATCTTAATTAAAGCTTTCTTCTTATCACCAACTTTCTTCTGCTTTTAATAGCTTAATTAAATATTTTATTTAATTTAAAAAAAAGCTGAATTTCATCCACAAATAAATAATTGAATTTTTAATTCATTATTTATCAGCTTTTAAATCTTTCTTTTATTCTTTTAAAGAAAGATGATTTCTTATCTTCTTATCTTTTCCTCTTTCATAAAAATGGAAAAATCTGGTTTTCAAGTTTTCTTCTATTTTCTTTTCAGTTTCATCCTTCTTCAACCATTCGATCTACCAGGAATTATCACAACCGTCAATCAAGACAGCCAATCAGAATCATTTGAAAAACTCTATAAATACCTGTGTGAATCCAAGCATTGGTAATAGGAAATTGATTAGAGTTCATGCATTTAATTCAGTATTCTCATATCATAGCATCATGGTTATTTCAAGCATATTAGTCTTATTCCATATCATAGCTTAATCTTGCATCATACATCACATTTGAATTTTGTTCTTTAAGAAGACAGTTTGTTGAGCCTAGCCTACAATCTAAGAGCAAAAGCTGGAATCGACAAAAACACTGAAGATAGAGGATGATAGGACGACAATCGAAGCAAAATACTGAGTTTGCATTTACTTACTTCTTTTTTTCTGTTTTGATACAATGTCTTATTGGTGTGCTTAAATAGTATTTGTTTTCAATTCATTTATGCATATTATTTTCGATCACACATTAAATGGTGCCCACCATGGGGCCTATGCCCCCATTTTAGACTTCTTTCTTGTAGGTTTTTCTTGCAGGTTTTCTAACATCTGACAACACATCTGGGAGATCCAAATAAATTTATTTGTGCAGGTACTTTGGCGCATATAAAGATTGTTTCGGCACATCTAGGAATTTCTACAACGCATTTAGGAAACAGAGTGGCACATATGGGCATTTTTGTAGAGCATATAGGAGTTTAATTACTGCATATAGGATCATTTAAGTACATTCAAATATGTTTCGGGAAAAAAAAAATGTATTTAGTTTAGCGCATATAGGTTCTGTTATTGCGCATCTAGGTTCTGTTTTAGCGCATATAGGCTTTGTTATTGTGCATTCGGGTTTTGTTCTTGCGCATATGGGTTCTGTTTTCACACAACTGGGTTTTGTTTCTATGCATCTGGGAAACAGAGTTGTGCATCTGGGTTGTAACAGAGATTCAGAGTCTGACGCCTTCCGCAGACAGAATTTCTTTCTTTTTTTTCTTGCTAGATTTAAAATGAATCAATCTAGGGTAGGCACCACATCTTTATCATGTAGTTAAAATGAACCCCATGTCTATTGTGAAGCAAAATATTCACTTAGATTAAATCATTTTTGATTTTGGTGCACCTAAAATAAATCTGTCTACTCTTCTTGACTGTGTTTGAAAGTGGTAGGTGACTATGCTCTCACCCTATGCAAACTAGGTGATTAGAAAACCAGACCCACTTTTCCCTGTGTAACCTTGACTTGATAATCGAAGTATCATCTCCCCTTGCACACTTGTGCGATCCTGGGTGTAAGAGAAATGGTTATTGACTCTAGAAATTGGGTCTTCCTAAGGATTTCATCACCCCAACACGACTCAAACCGGCAACAGAGCTAAGGACAAGCTACCCCCAACTAGTATATAAATGTAAATATTAAGGGAAAACCTAAGGTTGCTTGTGCGGATGTGTCATATGGACAGAGTTGTACTCCCTTAAACCCTATTGAGCTTAATCCCTTCAGGCTGGAGTGCCACCTTAATGGTGATTAATCTCTTGCCCCATGTATGGCCACTCAAACGAGGGTCCCGAACTAAATACCATTGTTTAGAAAGCCAAAAACCTTCTATCTGCTAGTCCAGCACCGGTCGGTGTGAAGCCTTCCACACTTTTGCAGTCTGTAGTAGAGGTGATCAGCTCGCCATGAGAGTTTCATGGGGGTTGGAAGCTTGGTTGGCCTGAGAAGAGAGTGCACTATAAGGGGGAGCCCATGCAGCCAAGCTTCTGAATTCACATGCTACTGATATGCGGTTGGGGAAACCCACGTGGAATCTAGCGGATATTGTCTTGGCCTAACCTAGGTTGTGCTTGTCTTATTTTGTGCTTGGTTATAATCAACTTAAATCAGACTGTTTGCTGTGTTTTCATGAACATTAATTCAGATAAAGGATCATCCAAAATGAACATGAAAAAAATTCAGCTGAATTTTCAAAACTGGTCAAAAAATGTCTTTAGAGAACTGTTTTAGCGCATCTAGGAAAAACTGCAGCGCATATAAACTCTGTTCTGGCACATCCACTGGCTAGTTCAGCACATCTGAGTCATTTTTCAGTGCATTTAGGAACTATTTTAGCGCATCTATGCTCTGTTTCTACGCATTCAAGGTATTCTGCAGCGCATTTGACTCTTTCTCCAGCTCATATACCTCTTTCTGTAGCGCATTTAGGAAATAGAATAGCGCTTTTAGGTTTCTATCCAAATTTTTACACAGACCCGAATCTCTGAGATTTCTCTCCCATGTTGAGAAAGTGGAAATCAACCAAGTTCACTAAGAAATCAGTCTTCAATAGGATCAAGAAGCCCAAAATGAACTTAAGTTACAAAAAGACTTTAGACCGCAGAGAATTCTTGTATAAGAGTCGAGACGTCTTGCTCCATTATCACAAATTTCTCCATAGATACCAAGACTACATTAGAGGATTCACTGACGATTACGTTGTAGAACCTTTGGCTACTCAAGCTTATTATCAAAGATTAGTGTTATCTCAACATCACAACCTTAATCAACCTCTTGAGTTTGAGAATATACCACAACCTTCGATTGAATATTCAACGCATCCTAGTCAAATCCTTCAGTGACCTGTGATCATATCATAGGATTCCTTCCATATGCCTATTTTTACAAGATCTCAACACAACAAACTAGGAAACTCCCAACAAGAAACTCCTACACACAACATTCAAGAAGAAGGTGAATGTGATAATCCTCATTTTAGTGTGAATTGCAATCCTCTTTTTAGTGACGACAATATGGCTGAAAGAGAGGTAAATCCACCTCATAAGAAAAAAGACGTGAACAAAACTCTGATAGATAGTGATGATGAGCAAGAGGAAGAACTTCACCTTAGAGAGGCTAAACAAGACCCCAAGTTTCTTAAAGCCATAGAAAAGATCCTACAATGTGACAAAGAAAAGTATTTTCTCTTCCTAGCCGATCAAGGAGCTAAACTGCTTAAGGATTTTGATACTGAGAAATTAAAGAGCAAAGAAGAAGAAACATCCCCATCTGATTTTACTGCTCTTGCACAACAATTTAAGGCACTCCAAGGACAAATCAAAGAGTTACAAGGGGGGACCACAACAAAGAAATACACTCTTGATGACATATGTCCTTACCCTTTTGATAGAAGTCTCAACATGATTCCATTTCCTAAACATTGTGAAATTCCCAAATTCGATCGTTATAATGGAAAATCGGATCCAATTGATCACGTTAGAGACTTCCAAAACATGACATTGGAATTTTTCCACGAGGATACTTATTTATTGCGATTATTCCCTCAGAGCCTTGGAGTTAACTCTATGGAATGGTTATCTAAGATTACACCTCATGTTCAAAAATTTGAGGAATTGATCAATTTGTTCATAACACAATACGCCTACAACATCCAACACCAAATCACCATGATTGATCTTTGCAAAGTTGCACAAAAATCTAGTGAACCTTTCACTACCTTTCTTCAAAGATGGAGAAGAATGTTCGCTAGGTATCTATGTCATGTTCCTGAAAAGGAAAAAATGGTTACTTTCATCAACAGCCTAAATTCAGAAATGAGCTATCGCTTGAATCTACATTGTCCACCTTCCTTTGAGAAATTGATTGAGGATGCCATCACCATTGAAGGTGCTTTGGTCAAAAGAGGGACAATAAAACTTGACAGGGACAACCCTAGCTCATCCAACCATTACAACAATCAAGACAAGTCTAAATTTTGGACCCGCAACAAAAACATTGTAAACGATGGTGTTGTACATGCAAATCATATCGCGACTAAGCCATTTGTTCTGAGTACTCCAAATACTACTCGTAACAATAATTACAACAATGTCAATTCAGTCGTGAATCCAGGAAACAATCATCCCCCTCCAACGAACAACAATCAGGGGACTGTCAACAACCAAAACTACCGAGGAAATAACAACAACAACAACAACACCTTAGGGAATACCTCAAACATGAACCCACAACGCTTTTCATTCTTCTCTAATAGAAGAACTTTCACTCCAATAGGACAATCCTTGGAACCTGCTTTCAAAGAGGTTATGGAAAAAAATGTCCTTACTTTACCACCTCAACGCAATTATGAACCTAGTGTAAAACCTCCATCATGGAATGAAGCTTATTATTGTGACTATCATAGGTGCAGAGGTCACGTACAAACAACTGTCAAGCTTTGAAGCATGCTATTCAAGACCTAATGGAAAAAGGCATTATCACAGAAGGACAACAAAAATCCAATGAAGATCACCAAGCATCTCGTAACCCTCTACCAAATTATCAAAAGGGAGAGTCTTCTGACAAAAATGTGAACCAAATCGACCACACTGTAATCTGTCACCTCTATACGGACGATGAGCGAGTCAACGTTATAAAATTCAGTGAGAAAGTAGACAATGGACAAGTTAATGTCACAACGAGAGCACAAGCTAAAGTTGTATTGAAGGGTGCCTCTTTGAAATCCACTGAGACCTTCCCTCAACATCAATATGACTTAGTTAACCAACTTCGAAAAACTCTGGCCCAAATCTCCATTTTAGAACTCCTGAAGATTTCCCCTGCGCATAAGGAAATTTTAGACAAGGCCCTTTTTGAAACAACTGTATCCATGGATTTGGATGTGAACTGATTTCAAGCCATGGTAGGACATTTGTCCTCACCTACATGTCTTTCATTTTCAGACAAAGATGATGTTTCCATGACTCATCCCCACAATTCATCATTATACTTAGAGGTCATGATCCATAAGTTCCATGTTAAATGTGTCCTAATAGATGGAGGGGCTGGTTTAAATATATGTACCTTGAAGGTGGTTCAAGCTTTAGGACTTTTAGAGGACTCCATTGATCATAGAAGTAAGATTACTATAAAAGCCTATGATGATGAGGAAAGAACATCTAAAGGTTTAATCATGCTACCAATCAGAGTGGG
This sequence comes from Sequoia sempervirens, assembly GCA_007258455.2. Lineage (NCBI taxonomy): Eukaryota > Viridiplantae > Streptophyta > Pinopsida > Cupressales > Cupressaceae > Sequoia > Sequoia sempervirens. Next base: position 954,056,387 of record VDFB02271358.1, read on the forward strand.
ACCTGTTATCAAAAATAACTTTTGTCAAGTTTTAGACCGGGATCTTGCATACAACATCTTGTTGGGTCGTCCTTGGATTCATGAAATGCAAGTTGTTTCGTCCACTTACCATCAATGTCTTAAGTTTCCATATGACGGATAGGAAATCACTATATCAGCTGATAATTCAAACACCCAAACTTGTTCCAATGTCAAAGCTCATCAGGATACTTTGGTTCCAAACAATCGAGAAGCACTTGCTAATACTTCTCCTAAGAATGATACACAAATCAGTCAATTAGCCAAAAGCTTTGACAAGAAATTTCAGTTCAAGGAAAGCAGAGTTGGGGAATATTCTCTTTATCTTGCTAATCTATCTACATCTCCTCGATCACATGGAAAACCTTCTATTACACAACAATAGATATCAGTAGCATCAACATCAACACAAATACAAATAGAGCCAACTACCAAGTTCAATGGACAATTTATCAAAGAAAAATTTCCCATGGGAGATCCTGAGGATACAACAATTCTCGATTGGCTCTATAAGGATGAAGAGGAAACAGTTCTAAATGTCACCTTACCAACGGATCGATATGGAAAAGGGTATTCCATCATGCAAAAGATAGGATATGACAATGGTCCTCTTGGAAAAAGAAAAGAAGGCGTAGTTGAGCCTATCCATCTCCCAGGGCTTGCTACATATGATAAAACTAGACTAGGCTATGATGCTACCCCATCCAGACAATCACAAGGTAATGTTTTTACACTGCAAGAATGTTCTGATAAGAAAGAGGCACGTTTGGCATTAATCTTGAATTTCATAGAAAATAACTCTGATACAGATTCTGCTGAATATGAATGGGATACCATCCATGATGATGAATTTTGGAGAGACAAAGAGGTAGATGTCATACACAAGTATACACCAACTTTAATCAAAGGAGAAGGCTCAGGGTCCCAACCACAAGAATCTGAACCACAAAGCAACTATGAGTCTAATGATATTGAGTCAGATTTTAACGAACAAGACTATAAGGAGAATAGTACCATCATTGACCTACCTCATACCTCAGATCCTACTGATAACTCTATCTTGACCCTAACCATCACCGATTTCACACGACCAAATGACTTGTTACCTTTAATTCATCCTGATCTCATTGACTGGGATCTAACTGAACCTATTGATATACCTATTTTTCCAAATGACGAAGCTATCATAAACTTCCTTTCCACAGATGATGTAAATAATTGTTCCACTAGCAATTTTTGGTATGAAGTCTTTAATCAGGAGAGTGTCAAGTCTCCTAGCTACAAAAATGAAAATAAAGAAAAATGATCTAGTGGTGAAAACCAAAATCTGGCAGTGCTAGATCAGACAAAAGATAAAATAAAGAGCGTATCAGATGGTGAAAACCTTTTTAAGGCACCAGCTGATGGGACTCTTGACACTCTCCCGAAGCACTATCATGAGTGATCGCCCATCTTGATCAATCCTACAAAGGAAATCAATATTGCAACTACAGATAATCCAAGGATTCTACAGGTAGCTAAATCAATGACAGATAAAGAAATCCCAGAGTTCATGAACTTCCTCAAAGAAAATCAAGTCAATTTTGCTTGGTCATATGCAGACATGCCAGGTCTAGATCCTGATCTCATAATGCAACATTTGTCTATTAAACCAGGAGTTAAACCAGTGAAACAAAAACTCAGAAAGATGCATCCTCAAGTTGCACTACTAGTTAAAGAAGAACTCAAGAAGCTCCTAGATGCAGGATTTATAAGATCAATTGCCTATGCAGAATGGATCTCCAATATTGTACCAGTAGCAAAGCCAGATAAATGCATTAGAGTATGCACTGATTTCAGAGATCTTAACAAAGCTTTCCCAAAGGATGACTTTCCACTTCCAAGCATTGACACTATAGTTGATTTAACAGCTGGCCATTCCATGTATTCATTAATGGATGGTTTCTCTGGTTACAACCAAATCAATATTGCACCAGAAGACCAAGAGAAAATAGCTTTCACTTGTCTGTGGGAAATGTATTGTTGGAATGTCATGCCTTTTGGCTTGAAGAATGCTGGGGCTACTTATCAAAGAGCTATGACTATGATCTTTCATGACATGATGCACACATTCATGGAATATTATGTAGATGACATATTGGCAAAATCATACACCAGAGAAGGACACTTGGAGATACTGTCTAAAATATTTACCAGATTGGAAAAATTCAAAGTTTGCCTAAATCCTAAGAAATGTGTTTTTGGGGTCACGTCTGGAAAACTTTTAGGATATATCATTTTAGAAAAGGGAATTGAAGTAGATCCTGTTAAAGTTCAGGCAATCATGGAGATGCCTACCCCAAAGAACATCAGTCAATTGAGATCATTACAAGGGCGACTTTAGTCCATTAGAAGATTCATTGTTCAATTGGCTGACAAAAGTCTATCGTTCACACATCTCCTACATAAGAATGTTCCTTTTAGATGGGATGACAAATTTGAAATGGCATTTCAACAAATCAAGCAGTACCTGATGAACCCACCAATTCTCGTACCACCAAATCCAGAAAAACCACTGATCCTATATATTGCTGCAACTGAGACATCCTTGGGGGCATTATTAGCACAAGAAGACCATGAAGGGAAAGAACGTGCAATCTATTACATCAGCAGAACACTAACAAGTCATGAACTTAACTACACTTTCATTGAGAAGGCTTGTTTAGCAGTAGTCTTTACTTCACAAAAATTTTGACATTACATGTTAACTCATACAATTAATCTTATTTCAAAAATCGATCCACTCAAGTATCTACTAAGTAAAGCATCACTAATAGGAAGGTTAGGAAAATGGGTTATGATTTTGAGTGAGTTTGACATCCACTACGTTGATTGCAAAGCAATGAAAGGACAAGTTATTATTGATCAACTAGCAGACGCTCCTCGACAAACAGAGCACCCTTTACACATTGAATTTCTAGATGCTGATGTTTTCACGGCAGAATCTAAGCAGCTATGGTCCTTATACTTCAATGGTTCTTTTACTCAACATGGATTGGGGGCAGGCATTCTCTTTGTCACCCCTCAAGGACATACCATTCCTCAGTCATATAGGCTAATGTTTCCATGCACCAATAACATAGCTAAATATGAAGCACTAATCACTGGACTAAAGATAGCATTGGAATGGAGGATTACCGAGCTACAAGTTTATGGTGACTCACAACTAGTTATTAATCAAATCAATTATGATTATCAAACTAAAGATGACAAGTTGTTGCCATACAAAAAGATGATTGATGACTTCAAAAAGTACTTTGTGGACATTTAGTTCACACAAATTCCAAGGATTGATAATAAAGCGGCTGACGCTATGGCTACGATCACATCATTGGTACAACTCCCAAAAAAATAGGCTCGCTATGAATTTCTGGTGGAACAATTATTTACACCTGCTTATGACACACCTGCAAGCCAAATTATCTACCACTTGGTAGGATCCGATTCACCTTGGTATGGTAAGATTTATGCCTACCTAAAAGATGACATTTTACCGCTGATTTATCCCATAACCAAAAACGTAACTTTATCTGACAATCCTCTCGATATACCCTTATCGCTGATACCCTTTATCGTCATGGTCTTGATGGTACTTTACTTCGATGTCTTGAACGTGACGAATCCAACAAAGCTTTACAAGAAGTTCATGGGGGCATTTGTGGTACTCATTCGAGTGGACTAACCTTATCCAAGAAATTGATTAGAATGGGTTACTACTGGCCTACAATGGAGAGGGAATCATTCACTTTTGTTAAAACATGCTCAAAATGTCAGATTCATGGGAATCTTATTCATGCTCCTGCACAAGAACTTCTCATTCACACCAACCTGGCCATTTTCTCAATGGGGGTTAGATCTAGTAGGGAAAATTCATCCTTCATCCTCAAATGGGCATAAGTTCATCATCACGGCGATAGAATATATCACTAAGTGGATTGAGGCAGTACCTCTCTCTAAGGTCACTGGAAAACAAATTTCATCCTTCATACTCAACTACATTATTTGTCGATATGGTATTCCTAATGCCATTATTATAGATAATGGTCGACCTTTCAAGAATCAGGATGTTGATGAACTTTGTGAAAGATTCCATATTCAGCACAGATATTCAATGCCTTACTATCCACAAGGGAATGGCCAAGTAGAGGCCTCAAACAAGAATATACTAAACATTTTGAAGAAGACTGTCAATGACTCAGGGAAGGATTGGCATGTTCAACTCAATCCCGCCTTGTGGGCTTACATAACTAGTGTCTGAACACCAACAGGAGCAACACCTTTTTCCCTTGTCTATGGAGCAGAAGCCATATTGCCTTTAGAAGTTGAAATACCTTCACTAAGAGTATCACTGAAAGGTCTCATAACAGATGATGAATACAGAGTTTCCCGACTACAAGAGTTAGAACTTTTAGATGAAAAGAGACAGAGAGCAGTTGATCATTTGAAAGCATACCAATAGATGATGTCTCGTAGCTATAATCACAAAGTAAAGCCATGTACCTTTCAGGTGGGTGATCTAGTTCTAAAAGAGAACCCGTGCAATCAACAAGATAGAGAAAAGAAAGGAAAGTTTGAACCAAATTGGCTAGGCCCTTACGTGGTTATTGTAGTCTACGGTTCGGAGCATATAAGTTATCAACGCCAGAAGGAGACCTGTTTGATGAACCCATCAACAACATGCATTTTACGAAATATTATGTTTAATAGCAGAAAAAAAGTCCTAAAGAAATACAAAAATAGCAGAAAAAAGTCCTGAAGAAATACAAAAACAGCAGAAAAAGGTCCTAAAAAAAATTCAAAAACAGTAGAAAAATACGAAAAAAAAAACAAAAAAATGTCATAGGGTGAAAACCTAGCAAACAGGCAGTCTATCGACAGAAAAAATACGAAAAAAAAATAAAAAATTTCATAGGGTGAAAACCTGGCAAACAAGCAGTCTACCGATAGAAAAATACAAAAAAATCAAAAAGAAATCAGAAAAATGCAATAAATATAGAAAGTGAAAATCTGGCAAACAGACGCTATCTGTACCTCTCCATCTATTAGTTCCTGTTTTGCACTTTGGCTTTTTAGCTTTCCTTTTTTTTCCCCTATCTTTTTCTGCATCTTAGGGTTATAATCGCATCATCCTGTCGTCATTTGCCTAGAGGGATAAAACGTCTTACCATGGCTTGATTATTGTACATAGTCCTTTTCGCAAGTTGTGTCAATAAACGGGGCAAAAACTCAACTGGGGGCACTTCACTTTTATAGCATACTAAGACAGCTGGACCAGGTCATAGGATCCAATTATACAAACAAACAACAAACTCATGTGAAACTTTATCCGATCACTGAGCCTTATCATGAAACAAATTTTCAGCAGTTACCAAATCATTGTCTATTGGATGATCCAAACATCTGAATAATGTATGAAATAACAGTATTACATGTTTCACCAAAGGTTGTTTGATTTTTGATATCATAACTCTAGAGCACACTTGATGATGTACTGAACTAGAGTGGCAAGGAATGAGAATGATTTTTCTTTGTCTGCTGTCTTGAGGTTAACAGTCAATCTGATGCAAATATGTCACAAGACATGATGACCAAAGCAATATCATCAATGACAGTTCCACATTTGCATCAGAAAGGTGGTTAATCTTTGTCTGTTTATGCAAGAAATGCTCAGGTCATCTCGGTTCAATTATACCTCAATGCTTGTGTCCGCTTGCTATATCAAAATTCATGAAAGATGTACTCTGGTCATCATTGGTGCTAATTTCCCCTCTGATGCTTGTACATACTTCAAACATTTTAAATGTTCTATGATGATTTAGGAAGGCTTATAACAGGCTCAACAAACTGGTTAGTTTCATTTAGTTGCATATTTGTTAGATCATTGTATATCTCTACATATTGGATTCACATCAGTGTTTTGAAAGGCTGAATGAAAGCATTAACAGTTGTCATGTAGTTTTGAGCTCTTTATGGAGGACATTTGGACATTTGATTCTTTTTTCCATCAATTCATTTTTATCATTCATCATCATCTTAGTATTTATTTATCATCATCATTCTCATTTATCATTCATTATCATTATCATTCATTATCATTATCATTTTATTATTATCATCATCATTCTCATTTATCATTCATTCATTTCCTCATTCATCATCATTTTATCATTATCATCATCATTATCATTATTATCATTTATCATTTACCATTATCGTTATCATTACTATTCTCATTTCTCATTCAATCATTTTTATCATTATCATTTTATCATTGCATTCATTATCATTTCATTATCATCACATTACCATTTTCATGACATAAACATTACCAAACATATCATTTATCAGTATCAGTATCAGTATCACATTCATTATCTATCATTTTCGTATCATACTATTCACCTCTGCATTTGCAACAAAAATTCAAAAATCCACAACTCATATCTACATCATCACAAATCATTGCATCCTAGATCATCCACTTGCATCATACCATTAGATCATCCTGCATCATAAGATTAGTCCACAAAAACAATAATAAAACATATCAAAATCCATCTCGTATCATACATACATAAAAGTAGCATCCATATCACATCACAAAATGCATAAACATATCATCATCAAAGGAAACATCGCCGTTGCATATCATCGCTCATCAAAATAATACAAATGTCCAATTTCCAAATGCAGCTAAAAAGTTCAGAACATAATACATGAGATATGATCAAAACTAAATACATGCCCTGCATATGTGCAAAAATATATCGGTCCCAAAACACTAGCTGGTAGATGCCCCTGAAGGAGCTGGTCCAAAACGAGGTGGCCTGCCACTAGTCCCTACATCAGGATCCCGTCGAGGCCCTGTAACCTCTTTGCCATGTGTCGATGTCTAGGATCGGGTCCTTGTCCTGCTATGTGATCGGGGATAAGGCTCTCGCCACTCGGGAGGGCATAGCTCCTCATACCGAACTCTGTAGTACTCAGCCTCTCTAGCTGCCCCAAATCCCTCTGCAATGGCCTCTCATAACGAGGTACTCTCTACGATACCCATGAGTCTCTGTGCCACACCCTCGGCCTCCAAGGCCCACCGTCTAAGGGCATCCCTCTCTGCTACCAACTGTGCCACCTAGGAATCAGGGGCGGGCATCTGAGCCTGTACCTGTGCTTGAACCTGTGCCTGTGCTTGAGCTTGTATCTATGTCTGGGCCTATGCAAGCTGTGTCTATAACTGTACTATCATACTCTGAGCCTAAGCTAGCTAGCTCTATAGCTGTGCCTGTTGTCCTTGAAAAGTCTGAACCTGACCCTGCAATGCAGCTATTTGTGCCTGCTGAGAAGAGGATGGCACCCTAATCATTGTCCGTGGTCTGCCATCGGATCTGGCTTGCCGAACAATCTGTGCTCTACCCAGACTATCCAACCTCTATTGTCTCTCCTCATCCCCATCATCTCCTCTATCATCCCTGTCATCTGAGTTGTCCTCCTCCCTCCATCTTTTCTCTCCTCACTCTCCTCTCCCTCCTCCTCTCCCTCCTACTCTCCTCCACCCATAGCCTGATCTCCACCGGCCACATCCCCCTGTATCCCTGCCCCTGGCTATGGCACTACCCCAATCGCCCATGGCTCATCTGGCACTATGAATCATGGAAATGGGTGCGTATGAAAGTATTGTGCATAATCATCCATCATCCCTGCATCCTGCACCTCTGGCCTGTCGGTCCATACCTCAGGCTGTAAGGTAGAATACTTTGTGTACGCTGCCTGGTATCGAATGCATGGTGCCCATCCTGGATCACCCTTGCGCCGCCCATAATGAGCAATGCCCTAGGGCATCCCCTATGTAAATCCAAACTGTCTCAGGACCCATAATGCCAAAAATCTCTCAATGATAAAAGGGGTCTGCCCTATCAGATATCATGGTCTGCAGACAAAAGGCATCTCTAAGTGATCTGTCACCCATGCCTCACAATCCATGTACGGTCTCCATATCACTGCATCAATGTCATCTAGTACCTATCTCCAATACTCTACCTTCCCCAACTTTTGCTGGACAACGGCACCAGAATATGCATACACATACGGTCTCCCTGCTAGCCTATCTCTTGTACAATGTGGTCTCGTGATCGCAATGTGCTCCCATGCCCAGATCTGTAGCAGCATCACCCCACTCGCCAAACTAGTGGATCCTCTATAGACAACCTGATGGAGATCATAATACATGTCGACCAATACACAAATCCCCCAGGAAAACCTCCGTGGCTGTGTCACCAACTGCGAATCCCTTCAACCAATGGTCCAGTCCAAGGAAGCCTCTGATAAATGCAGCCAACACAGCAACTAAAGCTGGATACCTGCTAAAATCCTCCTAATCTATGTAATAACCACATATGCTCGGATCGCCACATATTCGTCGTAGCACCTCGGTACCACCAATCTCCTTGTGGTCATAAACCACAAGGGCACCAACAACTGGGATCCCAAGAATCCTATTTACATCCTTGGGCGTCACACTCATCTCACCCATCGGCAAGTGAAAGGTGTTATGCTTCGAGTGCCATCTCTTTGCCCAAGCGGTCAATAGCCCCCTGTTGGCCCGAATACCTCGCAGCATGGCCAACAAGGGTCCTAGTCCACAATCCGCTATCAATTGTAACTCTGCAGGGGTAAGCTCCTCTATCCGCTCCCAACATAGTGGGAACCACTCTCTGATCTGGAGGCTTTTGAAAGCCTCCTATTTTGTTTGATCATCACAAGGACACATCAATCAGACTCATATCATGTGATCTATCTATCCAACAAAATATATCAATGTCTCATATCAAGTGCTACATCAATCTATTTGAATATCAAATCAATCTACTCTATCATCATCTACTATTTGTTTTTTTTTTCAGGAAAGAAAATTTATCCACACAAATCATTTCCTATTTGTACTTCAATCATGAATGCAAATTTATATCCTCATTTTACTATTTGGTTTCTATCGCAGAAAGCAAATTTATCAAACATCTACTCTTTGCTTTTCAATCGCGAGAAGCAAAGTTATCAACTACAAAATCAATCAATCCATGTACTCTTTGTTGTTTGTCACAAAGTTATCAGCTATCTACTCTTTGTTTTATGTTTTGGAAGCAAAGTTATCAGCTCTCTATCAGATTTTCTATCATATCAGCATGATGGTACTACAATTCATCTATCTATTGACTAAGAAAGTAATTTAAATCATCATTTTTCATCACACAAGCGTTCTGTGGAAAATTTCCTAAATGCGCTATTTTGTTGCCCATATGCGCTAAAACACAAATGCGCTAAAGTTTTGCTCATAAGCGCTAAATTTTTTCCTAGATGTGCTAAAGCTCGAGATGCGCTATTCTATCCTGCCTATGCGCCACTTTAACTCTCACATGCGCAACTCTATCAATTGCAAACCCTAGCCCTAGATATGCGCAATTCTATGCCCTAGATGCGCTACAGGATCAACCTAGCTGATTCTAGCCTCTATGCACTACTCTATCTATCGGATGCGCTAAAGGATCAATTTTCACCCTATTCCTATATGCGCTACGGAATTTCCTATATGCGCTAAAGAATTTTTTGAATGCGCTAAAACTTGTCTCAAATGTGCTAAAATGTGTGAAAAAAACTGAAATCTGATTTAAAACATTTGAAAAATTGATTCAAAATGCAAAATTTGAAATCATAAATGGTTGGAATCACTCACCAATGGTCCATACGTAGCTGGTCTCTGGTATTGGCACGCTCGCTCGAATCTATGTCCGTGCAACGGGATCTCCATCTCACCAGGTCACTATCAGAGCTCACTTTTCACTGTAGCAGCAGGGTGAAAATGACACTTCATTTTACCCCTTTTACCTTATAAGGGTCTTTTAGGGTGAGAGTTAATGACATTTTTCATTCTATTTTTTTACCGGGCCATCACAAACATCATCTATCAGGAGCTAAATCACTGTTTCCCTCTCATTCTCAACATCATCCTCTGTGATTTATCTCCCGAGGGGGCATCATCAACATAAAAAATCAGAAACATATCAGGGGCAAAAAAAAATTATTTTCTTTGAAGCAATGCATTTCACACATCACTTCAAAGAGGGGCAAAATGTATACACATAAAAATGGTAATGTCTATAATCTTGGCAATTAATTAAATATTTATTATTTAATTAATTTATCTAAAAGTCCTCTACATATGATTAAATTTAATTAATTTAATTATATTGTTCATTCATCTTATTCTTCTTTCGTAATTAAATAAATCTATTTTATTTAATTATTTTCATATTCCACTTAATTAATTAAATAAATACATTTTATTTATTTAAATTAATTATCATTGTTTAAATTTAAATTAAATCTTTTGATTTAATTAAGTTTAAATATCTCTTTTTCTTCTATTTTAATTTCTTCTTCTAATTAATTAAATATTTCATTTAATTAATTTCATAAAAGGTGATTTTATTAAATAAACCTTATTTAATTAAAAGATCTTGTGCTTTCTTTCTAAATACAAACTAGATATTTTATTTAATTGTGAAATCTTCTGTTTTCTTCTCATATCATAATTAAATATTTTATTTAATATGATATCTTCTGCTGTTTTTCAAAAAATCCTAATTAAAGCTTTTTTCTTATCACCAACTTTCTTCTGCTTTTAAAAGCTTAATTAAATATTTTATTTTATTTAAAAAAAAGCTGAATTTCATCCACAAATAAATAATTGAATTTTTAATTCATTATTTATCAGCTTTTAAATCTTTCTTTTTTTCTTTTAAAGAAAGATGATTTCTTATCTTCTTATTTTTTCCTCTTTCATAAAAATGGAAAAATCTTGTTTTCAAGTTTTCTTCTATTTTCTTTTCAGTTTCATCATTCTTCAGCCATTTGATCTGCCAGGAATTATCACAACCGTCAATCAAGAGAGCCAATCAGAATCATTCAAAAAACTCTATAAATACTTGTGTGAATCCAAGCATTGGTAATAGGCAATTGATTAGAGTTCATGCATTTAATTCAGTATTATCATATCATAGCATCATGGTTATTTCAAGCATATTAGTTTTATTCCATATCATAGCTTAATCTTGCATCATGCATCACATTTGAATCTCATTCTTTAGGAAGACAGTTTGTTGAGCCTAGCCTACAATCTGAGAGCAAAAGCTGGAATCGACAAAAACACTGAAGATAGAGGACGATAGGATGACAATCGAAGTAGAATACTGAGTTTGCATTTACTTACTTCTTTTGTTCTGTTTTGATACAATGTCTCATTGGTGTGCTTAAATAGTATTTATTTTCAATTCATTTACACATATTATTTTTGATCACACAGCCCTTATTAGCCACATTTAGTCTTGATCAATTGCTTCTTCTTCCTCTTCTACATTTGAACCTTCTTCCTCGCCTTCATCCCCACTTTTGTCCCTCAGGTTTAACCCTCTTTTCAACTGCTCTTGTAACACATCAATCTGTCTCTAGAGGGCTGTTAGTGCATCTCTTCCACCAGCATTTCTACCACCTCAACCACCTCTAGCACCACCACGCCTACTAGGCATCACTCTTGGAGGCATCATTCTTGACCTCGACCCACAACCACAGTCCTAGTGTGAATTGTCTCACGATCGGCGATCTGTCCACATGCTCAAGAAAACCTCACTCTGATACCATTTGATGAGGGCATAGCCCGAGACATAGAAAATAACCCACAAACAAGAGAATAATTTTATTATTTAGGAAATGGAGCTTCTTACATGTAGAGGATCTCAAATCCCCAAGTTCTACAACACATGGAAGTTACAGAAAGCTATAGAATAACCATTTCGCAATATGCAAGCTTGTCCCCAAAAAGCTACCCAAAAATTAGAAACCCGCCCATAAATAGAGCTCCTCTTTAGTTTGGAGCCAAAACAACATTCAAATTTGAGTTTAGGCAGTTTGGCACCGAAAATTACAACTTGAAGTTCAAATTTCAAAAGAACATTTACAATTGTATCTTCTAGAAAGTGCACCAACTTCCTGGGGCCATAACTTTTGATTAGGGACTCCGATTCTCGAACCGTTTGAACCATTGGAAAGGACTCAAAGTCAATAATGCGCTAAAAATTTCTACACTAATTTTGAAAAGTTTTGGGGCTATTCCGGGAACTCTAAGTGCCTCAAATCTAACTCAGAAGATTTTTAGGTGCAAATCTAGGAAACTAAAACTGTAATATCTTTCAACCCAAGAATATAAAATAAGAACCATAAATTGGGAATTTCATTATGACAAAAAGGGTACCAAAAATGTAAAAACATCTAAAAATTGAGAAACTTGAAATTTAACTATTTTTGGGTGATGCAAGATTGCCCTTACACCACTGGATGCTCCTGCATCAACAACAAATAATCTCATTTAATAGCTCAACATAATAGGATAATATTGAATATAATTCTTTTTTCATTAATAATATTAACTATTTGGAGCATGAGATAACTACAACACATCTCACAGTATAAGATAGTCATTGTTTGAAATTTGTAGCAAACTCTAAGTAAAGACAAACAAATATTGAACCATACAAATTAGTACAACATAGATCAGTGCCATATATCCATTGGGGGAGTCAAATTCATAAACATCTAAGGGTTTATGATAGATTTAACACATGACATATTAGATCCTTGAGAACATTATGTTACAATCTCATCGTGTATTCTAACCCAATAATGCTTATCAAATCCTTATACAAAACATATCCACCTACAATCCCATTCGAGCATTTTAATTAATTCTTTGAATTAAAGCTAAAATAAGAATCATACATACCACAACAAAGACATGAATGAGATAACCCTTGATTATCTTATTCAAAATTCAGATATGCATGTACAATGGAGAGACATGAGTTTCAATTAATCATTTCAATTCATATGTCATTATTGTCATAAAATGACAGATCCCCATGAATTGAAAACTTACTATAGAATGACTCCAAACCTAAATTGCATTTTCCTTAAAACCATCAAACTTTACAACTTTCTCTGCAACTCTACCTAGACTCGACCAAAAAATATCTCACTTGCTAACCCATTCTTTTGGCCTTGAAATCCTTCTTCTAGAAAAGGAGCAAAAAAGCATCATGTCATAAAGCACATGTGTCACCAACCAATTGGACCACTTTGTAACATTCCAAAAATTTGTTACAACAAAAATTTCCTAGAGAATCCTTTTGTTCATTGTGCCCACTGAGAATTAGGCATATTTTATGTATAAAAGGAGGGGTATAGTTTTGATTTCCCAAGTCTAGGTGGTGAGAATGGGAGAATGCTTAGGAGTTTCTGAAAACATTTTTGCACATGAGAAGAATGTCATGTTGTTTTGCTTAAGGGAGATAGTATTGAAGCAATTGTAACTAATTTTTGGAGTATAATCAGATCCGTCACTCCATTGGAGAGGGGTCGAAGATATAGTCCTTACAAATGAACTCTGTTATCAATTGTGTTTGTTTCTCCTCTTTATTTTCTTTCTTTCTTTTTAGTTCATTATCTTGGCAATTATATTATGTTAATTTTTTCATTTAAGCATTGTATTAAGTTGTCATTTAGGTTAAGCATTATGTAAGCAATTGCCCTAGATCCTAAATAGATCAATATCTATGTGTTATCAAACATAAGGTAAGTAGCCTTTTTAAAGTCCCAATTCCTAATAAGCATCATCATCATCTTCTTCAATAAAGTTGGCTTGTTGAATCCTCTTTCCATCATCTCATTTCTTCTTTTTAACACTAACATCATACCAGGATAGTTAATGCATCCATCCTGCATCCACCAAAAATTAGCATACATAAATCTCATAATCATAGCATATCACATCATCCATCTCATCCATCTCACATGCATTACATTATCATTTAAGTTGTTTAGGATAATATAGATTGGTTATTCTAAGCATCTTGAAACCATCTCATTTGCATCATTATGATAACCATTCATATGTCCATCTTGAACCTTTTTGTCGCAAGATCAACCTTTAAATTGAATCTTTTTTCTCAATCTGTTGAGGGGGAAATGTACCAGTATACTTCTTTCCACTAAGGCATCTAAAAAAATCATAAAAATTTTCAATTTCGATTGTAGAAATTTAATTCTTTGAACCAACACAACAAGTATCTTGCTTCAAAGAGGGGAAAAATATAGAAATGAAAAATACCATAATCAGTTAACTTCGATTCTTCTTTAATCAACCCTCTACTAACCATTTAATTAAATAATCCTTAAATTTAATTAATTCATATTAATTGCTCTATTAATTGAATAAATCAAATTCATTTGATTAAATTATTATCCTCTTTTGATTAAATCAATCATTTTATTTATTTAATCCTAAAGCCCCTCTTTAATTAAATAAATCAATCTTATTTAATTAATTTCTAAAGTTCTTCATTTAATTAAATAAATCAAATTCATTTAATTAAACCACTAACATCATCCTCTTTGATTAAATAAATCAAATCTTTGTTTAATCAAATCTTTATCATTTTCTTCCCATTGTGATTTATTTTAATCCTAAAATCTAAGTCAAAAAGTCAAAATCACCTAATCTTCACTTAAATTAATCAAACCATGATTAATACTAACCCTAATCCTCTTTTCTCTAGATTTTACAACTTGTGCACATAAATCAATTTAATTGATTTATTAATTCCTCATTTTCATTCAAAAGGGCATCAAGATGGAATATTCTTCAAATTTAAATTTTCCCTCCCACGTGTCTTGTCCTCCAACATAGCATTAACTCCTCTTACATTGTCTCTTACATGTCTCCCACTTGGCATTTAAGACTCTTTCTTCTCCCTCCAACAAGCCATATTTTGAATTTCAAATCTCCCCCTCTTTGGCACATTGATCAAAATGTGAACAACCTTCATCCTCTCACATATTAACAAGTGGCATCTTGTCATTGGCTCATTTTTTATCCCACATCCTCCATGTTCTTTAATCCTCCATAACATATTAAGCCTACACAACTCCACAACTTGATACACAATCTTAAGCATTTGAATCTTGTTCATCATATCATCTAGGAGCTTATCAAGGATTGGGAAAGGGATTCTTTCCACATCAAAGAAGCACCAATCCACTATGAGATAAGGATTTGGTCATGTTTTCATATGTTTTATTTAGTTATTTTGAATCTTTTTATCTTATTTGCATATTTTAATATGATTGAATATTTCATAGGAACACTATTTTGTTTGCTTGTTTTAGACTAATGTTATACTAATGTGTGATGAATTTTAAACAATTTTCAGATTTATGGTGTTTACAGAACCAATTCTAGTAGATGATAGTTTCCTAGATGGACACATTTTTTCTATTTATGTACAAAGAGCCCATGGCTAGTTGATATTACTAACTATTTTATTACTTGCAAGTTTCCACCCCACTTCACCCCATGAGAAGGCCAGAAGCTTATAAGGCTAATGTATAGTATAGTTTGATTAATGGTTTACTTTATTGTATTGGGATTGATAATGTTATGTGTCATTGTGTTACAAAAGAGGATGTTTTTGATATCCTCTACACATGTCACTCTAAGCCTTGCAAAGGCCATTTCATGGCTCAATGAACCACTAAAAAAGGTTTAACTATAGGATATTATTGTTCAATGATTTAGAAGGATTGTAAAAGGTTTGCTCAGCATTATAAAAAGTGTCAATTAATATGTCTATCTACATGCTCTGATGATATGTCTTTATAGCCACAATTGTCACTAGAACCATTTGAGAAATGGGGTTTATATTTTTTAAGGCCCATTAATCCTCCTTGTAATAAAAAATACATTTTTTTATGTATATATTATGTTACTAAATGGGTAGAGGTGGTAGCCTTGAAGCATGCTAGGGATACGAAGGTTGCTAAATTCTTGTATTCTATGATTTTACTAGGTATAGTGTGGCAAGAGAAATTTTCATAGAACAGGGAGAAAAATTCACCTCTAATTTGGATACTACATTAGTGTGGGATTATGAAATCAAGCATTACAAATCTTCCCCATCCCATCCAAAAGCCAATGGGCAATTGGAAGTGACCAACCAAGAATTGGAGAATATTCTCACAAAGGTAGTAGCATTGCACAAGAAAGAATATGTAGAAATAATTCCTGAAGCGATTTGGACCTACCACAAAAATTGGAAGATGACCATTGGATTGACACCATATGAAATTTTCTATGGAAAAAGGTCATTTTTCCAATTGAATTTGAAGTGAGGACTCTCTGCACTACTCTTCAACTTGGGATGAGTCTTAGTCAAGCTTAGAAAGGAATAATTTCTCAACTCCATTCTTTAGACTAATGTGGTACGAGGCTCTTCATCATGTTGAAGTGGTCCAAAAACAAAGAGCATAGTGGCAATGACCATTTCATTTAGTTGCAAACATTCCAACCTAAGGACTAGGTGTTGCTTTATGACTCTCGATTCTAGGGCTTCAAAGGGAAGTTCCAGACTCGTCTCGATCCTTATGAAATCTAGAATATGTATGATAATGATGTTAGACTGTGCACTATGGATTCAGAATGTATGGTTCTTCCATCCAGTGGGAATTGTTTGAAGCTTTACAAATGGCCCCTTTTGAAGGAATTATTTTCTTATACTATGATGGAGGAAGTAACTATTGTTCCTCTTACTTCTTCTAAATAATGATATATGTATATATGTATAAAAGAAATAAAAGATCAAACATCAAAAACCTTTGGGAATAGTTGGCCAATTAAAGCTTGAAAATCAACTTTTGACAAATGTTAACTACTAAATAATCTTAAGGGTAAAAACCAATTTTCAAATGCATCTAGGTAGTGATAGAGTGAAAACTAGGCTACCGATGGTCTATCAACAAGATCAAAATAAAAAGTGGAAAAAATCCTATCACTTTTGTGCCAAGATCCTTTTTGGAGGTTGATATTTCTATCACTACTTATTTTGTGGTGTGACAAGAGTGGTGATATTCTTGTGCCATCACCCCTTTCTCCTTCTCCATTAATTCCTTTCTACTCTAGTTTGGTTGAGTGTTTTGGATCTTACAAACATTTGTTCCTATTTTTTGCTAGGTAGGACCATCTATGCATTATTAGCACTTTTGTGTTTGACACTAGATTATGTTGCTTTGACTACAAGATTTATTCCCATAGGAACTTCTTATTGTTTTTGACTGGTATCATTAGCATTCATACTATTGCTATCTATATTGATACTTCTTATGATCTACTATCTTTTCCAAGTTCCCACTTCCGCAAGTAGTACAATCCATTTGTTCCATTAGTATTCTTCACTACTGGTAGTCGTGCATCCTTTTTTCATGTGCCCACTACCTAGCTTTTTTCATGTTGATGCGAATTTCTTCCAACAATTTGAGTAGCCACTTCAGCTCTATACTCCATGACAAGACCTATGCTTCATATCAATATTGGTGTTTTATAAAAATTTTATTTTATTTTCATTTATTAGATCCATTTATTTCTTGTGGTTAATCATGAAATTCCCCATGGATGGTTCATAGCTAAGCTGGGGGAGGATCTCCTTATTATTTTATTTTACCCATCACTTCCTTGGCATCTGCCACTCTCCTTTATTAAGACAACTTAATCCTCACCTATCTTCACTATAATTTTTGACACTGTTCACCATAAATCCATCTTTCCCTTCCATAATTTTAAAATTTCTCTCTCCATTTGTAGTAAACCACTCTTGTTTTATGAGATATCTTATTTTTATCACTGCAATTAAAATCATCCCCTTCATTATGTTACACTTCCTAGCAAAGATATACCATGGAAAAAGATATATAACCTCATTACAAACCCACTTCATTGGAGGAGCTACAGGTTCATGACAATAAATAATTTTATGCAGTGTTTAAGGAGACTAAGTGGGACATTTATTTCAATAAATTTTAGGGATTTGATAAAAGGGTTTCTCAATAATTTTCCTTGACTTTTGATGGTAAGAAAGTTTTTGTGTGAAGTCTGCAATTTCCTATCACTATTGTGGTGGTATCTGATGTTATATGTTTGCCATTAACTGGTGACAATTACTTTCCCAGTAACAAAAAGAAAGTGGTGGACTTAAAACCCATGCGTAAAGAATTTCTAAAGTGGGATGAGTTTGTGGAGATGGTACAAGGATAGGGGAATAGATTGGGTTTGTTACCTACAATCTAGAAATGTGTGGCCAAGTTCTTGATACAATATATCACCTGTGAAGGGAGGTATGTCTATGTATATGCTCAACACTTTAGGTTGTTGTTACGTTTGAGGAAAAATCACGTCGTAAAAAATACCTTATTTTCTTCATTTCTCTCTACACCATATTAGTAGGCTAGTTCAGAAAGGGGAGATTAATTCATTAGCCCACCATGGTTTAATTAGGTTGTTAATTATTGATTCCATTAAGAAACTCTTTCCCCCAACTGAGTGGGATACATTTGTTAACATGAATGATAACACTAGTTTTGACACTTTTGAAGACTCTTTGGGTGAGTGCTTTGAAGATTCTAATGAGTAAGAAGAAATTTCTAGCATGCCTGAAGGAGGCCCTGAAGAAAATCAGAGCCTAGTGTAAACCTAAGTGGAAGCTCTTGAAAGAAACAAACCAATAGCAAATCATCTAGAAAGTCCTTGGGCATAAAGGAAACTAGAACTTCAAGTGCTAAATCCTCTAAAGCTTTGGAGTCATCTGATAAAGAAATTAGGAGAAAATAAACCCTATCAGGTATGTGTAGGATCATTATGGGCCAAAAAGTGCCAATATGATGGGTATTTGTAGGGTATGTGGCTAGCAACTTTTTTTAACCCAAAATTGATGAAATGAAAAGGGTTTTTAAAGGAGATTCTCAACTTTGCACCAATATAAATTATGCTTTACTTTGAATTTAATAAATAATAATTATTCATTTTCTATTTTAATTACGACTAAAGTCCTAATTGATAGGCTGATTGAAAAACATCTATAGCTTTGAAATGATATCACATTTTTGGAATCCAAAACATGTATCACATTCTATGCTTCATATAATTGGTGCAGGAGCAGCCAAGCTCATTAGGAGTCAGTTCAAGAGCTAGGAGAGTGCAGGGGTTAGGAGGACCTATCCATCATATCAAAACATCAACTATGACCTTTTAAAGTCTATAATGGAATTTGGAAAGGATAAATGTGTTAAGAGAGTCAACTGTCCTAAGGGTCCTGATAAGGACCCTAGGACCAAAATGCTATGTAATTGGAATTATCATGTTCTATGGCTTTAAATAGGGATATAATTCTTTAATTAGGTCAAATAAGGTTGGATAGTGAAGATCCAATGGTAGTGAAGATCCAATAGGTTTTAGTTGTGGAGTTCAATAATTTTCAAGATTGGAAATTCAAATTTTTGAATTCCAATTTGGGCGGGTAAATGAGTTTTAGGAGTTTTAACCATTTTAATGTAGTCTAATCAGTCCCAAATGGTTTGATGAGTTGGGGAATGGTTCTACAACCCCAAAATGATCATTTGTATGGAGGTTGGGCATTTGGAGCAAGTACTGTACGGACTGTTCTTAGAAAACTTAATAAATTTCTGTTTCTTACATTTTTTTTTGTGTTTTCTTGATGAATTACTGATTCCTATTGAAGGTATAAGTAGTTGGATGTTCTAGGAGTTTTTATTTGCATTTTTTATCACCATTGAATGCTCTGAAGACAATAATAATCAATTTCTTTGCATTCTACAACTGATTGTCCTCAAGGTGGTGTGGATTTTCATTGGTTTTGAGAGGCTGAATGGATGATTGATCCATTTCATGGAGTATTTTGACTGAACACTTATGAAATGGATCACATTTAACATGTACCATAATAAACTAACAAAGTAATATGAAGGGAAGAGGAAAACTAATATGTGCATAGTGATTTGGGAAAGCAAAAAGCATGAAGATGGACACTAGGGTATAGCAGTGGAAGATCTACCTAAAGGAGGGGTAATTTTTTGAGTTGGTAATGATTCAATATGTTGTCCTAATGGTGTAGACTCAATAAACAAGTTTTGGAAGTGTGTGCAAAGCCAAGATCCAAGAAGCCCTAGTTTTGAGACATTTTATGGAGGGTTTTGTGATTAGTGATCTTAGAGGTGTCATAGAAGGTTAGGACCTTAAAAATCCTTGGTTTTGAGACAATTTGAGATAGTGTTGAAATTTTCTTAGTCAGGGGATAAAGTTAGAGAGGGGTTGCTTTGTAAAACTAGGCTAATTGAGTAGCCTTGAGTAGGGTAGGTGTATTGAAAGTATATGTTGGTCCAAAAGAGTCACTATTGGTTTTTGGATATGTTGTGTAGGACCTAAAAGGGTATCTCAATCCATACTTTATTTGGTAGGTGTTTTGGAAAGCTTAAGTGTAAAGTGGCTTAAACCAAGTTGCCTATGGTACAAGGGAGGACATGCTATATGGTGGAATTTTGATGAGTTCTTTGAAACCCATTTTTAAATTGATCTAATGTTCATTTGTGAGTCATTTTGAGAAGGTCTCCACCTCCCTCTACATCAAAGTGGTATCAGATCAGTGAGTAGGTCCTTTAGGGATTGGAGAATCAGCAATGGCACTAAAAAATCAACTAGCAAGAGAGTTGGAGGAGTTGAAGGAAATCTTGGAAAGGGAGAGAAGAGAAAGAAGAGAAAAAGAAGTAGCAAGACAGCAGGACAGAGCAAGAGAAGAAAGAAAATGGATAAGGGAGAGAGAGACCATGCAAGCAAGGATAAATAACCTTGAGAGGAGTAGGAGGAGAGAAGACCAAGAAGACCAAGAAGACAATGATGAAGATGAAGAGCATGTGAGGTTAAATCAAGAAAAAGCAGCAAATGAGATAGAGGACCCTAAGGAAAGGAGGTTACTGAGATTGTTGAAGGCAGTACAAGGTCATGGAGGAAAGAGTCACATAGACTTGCCTATCTATCAAGGGAAAATGGATAGTGAAGAGGTGTTGGGATGGCTTGATGCCTTAGAAAACTATTTTGAGTTTGAAGAGATGGATGAATAGAGGAAGGTTAAGTTTTCCAAAACCAAGTTGAGAGGTACAACATTGACATGGTGGACTAGTTTTTAGAATGATAGGATGGCTAGAGGATTGGCAAAAGTCTCTACATGGGCTAGGATGAAGAGTTTGGTCAAAGAGCAGTTCCTACCATCTAATTATACCATTCATTTGAAAAGGATGAGGCAAAATTTAAAGCAAAAGGACATGGATGTGATGTCCTATACTGAGAAATTTCACAAGCTTAGTATCAGAGGGGGTTATGAAGAAGAGGATGAGAAAATAGCGAGGTACATCAATGGCTTGAGGTACAATCTACAAGATGAGATTGGTTTGCAATTGCCAAGGATATTAGGATAATGTTTTCAGTTGGCCATTAGAGCTAAGGAAAAGGTGAAGAGGAAGCAAGAATGATCAAGCAATGGTGGAAGAGGAGGTAGTTCAAATAGGGGCAGAGGTAATAGAGAACAAAGACAAGGCAGCAATGACAAAGGTAAAGAGGTATTTTCTGATCAAAGAGGTGGATACACTCCTAGAGGCGGAGGAAAATTTGGACAAGGTAGAGGACCATTCACAGGTAGGTGATTCAATTTCAATGAACCAGGGCATCCTTCCTTCAAGTGTCCTAAATGGGAACAAGTTGATAAGGGTAGAGATAGGAGAGCTAACTTGGTACAAGAAGAAGAGGACAAAAAGGAAGAATCAAAAACATTCATGGTAGACCCTGTGACTGATGGTGAGTTTCTTATGATTAAGCAAGGAGAAAGAATTCATCAAGAGACAAAGGTAACTATTTTCAAAACAATTTTTTTGAGTCATGGTAAGATCTATAGATTGCTCATAGATTCAGGGTCACATAGCAATTTAGTTTCAGTTGATATGATAACCAAGCTAGGGATTGAAACATTTGATCATCCTACTCCCTACAAGGCCACTTGGGTAACTCAAGGACAACATGTAGAGATTTGTAAGAGAGCTTATGTAGATTTCTCAATTGCATCATATCATGATAGGGTGCTTTGTGATGTCATTCCAATGACTTGTGGTCATATCATCTTGGGAAGACCATGGCAGTATGCTAGGAGGACATTACCTGATGGATTCCATAACACATATTTGGTTCACAAAGGAGATAATAGATACAAATTAGTGTATTTTCCTTTGAAGCCATCTAATGATAGTTTTGTGATTTTTTTTTAGAAGAGTTTGCAGGTGAATAAGTAGGGTGAAACAAGGGAAGACATTGGTAGGTTGAAAAAAGACAAGTTGTAGCAGGGTTATGAGGTGGACAGTCCTAGAAATTAGAATTTGTGGGACTTAGACAGTGTCAAGGTTGGAGGCATTGAATGGCCTATAATTGAGGGTGATAGTGATGGTATCTTTTCACAAGGAAATCAGGGGAATGAAGGAAGACACAGGGTACACAGACATACTGATCTTAAACAGCTAAGAGGACAAGCTGATCAATGTTTTGATTCTATCAAGAGTGCAGATTGGTAGAAGAGGAAGACAATGACTTTAGGAGATTACATACCCTCTCATTGGAAGATGAAAACATATGAGAGCAATGGGTCTTTTGGTGGCAACACATTGGATACTTCTTGGGACAAGAAATTTTTCCTTCTTGGGAAGAATGGTGCAGGAGCACTCAAGCTCATTAGGAGTCAGTTCAAGAGCCAGGAGAGTGTAGGGATCAGGAGGAC
Source organism: Sequoia sempervirens (assembly GCA_007258455.2). Lineage (NCBI taxonomy): Eukaryota > Viridiplantae > Streptophyta > Pinopsida > Cupressales > Cupressaceae > Sequoia > Sequoia sempervirens. Next base: position 954,079,201 of record VDFB02271358.1, read on the forward strand.
CTATCCATCATATCAAAACATCAACTATGACCTTTTAAATCCTATAATGGCATTTGGAAAGGATAAATGTGTTAAGAGAGTCAATTGTCCTAAGGGTCCTGATAAGGACCCTAGGACCAAAATGCTATGTAATTGGAATTATCATGTTCTAGGGCTTTAAATAGGGATATAATGCTTTAATTAGGTCAAATAAGGTTGTATAGTGAATATCCAATAGGTTTTAGTTTGTGGAGTTCAATAATTTTCAAGATTGGAAATTCAAATTTTTGAATTCCAATTTGGGTGGGTAAATGAGTTTTAGGAGTTTTAACCATTTTAATGTAGCCTAATCAATCCCAAATGGTTTGATCAATTGGGGAATGGTTCTACAACCCCAAAATGATCATTTGTATGGAGGTTGGGCGTTTGGAGCAAGTACTATACAGACTATTCTCAAAAAACTCAATAAAATTTCTATTTCTTGCATTTTTTATGTGTTTTCTTGATGAATTACTGATTCCTATTGAAGGTATAAGCAGTTGGATGTTCTAGGAGTTTTTATTTGCATGTTTTATCACCATTGAATGCTCTGAAGACAATAATAATCAATTTCTTTGCATTCTACAACTAACTGTCCTCAAGGTGGTGTGGATTTTCATTGGTTTTGAGAGGCTGAATGGATGATTGATCCATTTCATGGAGTATTTTGACTGAACACCTATGAAATGGATCACATTTAACATGTGCCATAATAAGATAACAAAGTAATATGCAAGGAAGAGGAAAAATAATGTGTGCATAGCAATTTGGGAAAGCAAAAAGCATGAAGATGGACCCAAGGGTATAACAGTGGAAGATCTACCTGAAGGAGGGGTAAGTTTTTGATGCAGGAGCATCCAGTGGTGTAAGGGCAATCTTGCATCACCCAAAAATAGTTAAATTTCAATTTTCTCAGTTTTTTAGATATTTTTACATTTTTAGATACCCTTTTTGTCATAATGAAACTCCCAATTTATGGTTTTTATTTTCTATTCCTGGGTTGAAAGATATTGCAGTTTTAGTTTCTCAGATTTGCACCTGAAAATGTTCCAAGTTGGATTTGAGTCACTTAGAGCTCCCAGAATGGCCCCAAAACTTTCCAAAATTGACATAGCTGATTTTGAGTGCGTTCTTACTTCGAGACCTTTCCAACGGTTCAAACGGTTCACGAATCGGAGTGTTGGATCAAAAGTTATGGCCCCAGGAAGTTGGGGCACTTTCTAGAAGATACAATTGCAAATGTTCTTTTGAAATTTGAACTTCAAGTTGTAATTTTTGGTGCCAAACCACCTAAACTCAAATTTTAATGTTGTTTTGGCTCCAAACTAAAGAGGAGCTCTATTTATGGGCAGGTTTCTAATTTTTTGGGTAACCTTTTGGGGACAAGTTTGCATATTGCGAAAGGGTTATTTTGTAACTTTCTGTAACTTGCATGTGTTGTAGAACTTGGGAATTTGAGATCCTCTACATGTAAGAAGCTCCATTTTCTGAATAAGAAAATTATTCTCTTGTTTTTGGGTTATTTTCTATGTAACGAGCTATGCCCTCATCAAGTGGTATCAGAGCGGGTTTTCTTGAGTGTGTGGACAGATCGCCGATCATGAGGGAGTTTGCACCAGGACCGTGGTTGTGGGTCGAGGTCAAGAAAGATGCCTCCAAGAGTGATGCCTGATAGGCATGGTGGTGCCAGAGGTGGTCAAGGTAGCAGAGATGCCAGTGGAAGAGATGCACTGGCAGCCCTCCAAAGACAGATTGATGTGTTACAAGAGCAGTTGAGAAGAGGGTTAAAACTGAGAGAGGAAAGTGAGGATGAAGGAGAAGAAGAAGGTTCAAATGTAGAAGAGGAAGAAGAAGCAATTGATCAAGAAAAAATGTGGCTAATAAGGGCCATTTCGAAGATCGGGAAAAGACCCAGAGTAGAAGTCCCCAGTTATTCTGAAAGTCTTAACCAGGAAGAGTTGATCGACTAGATCAACGAGCTAGAAGAATAATTTGAGTATGAGGAAATAGAGGACCCAGATCGGGTTAAGTTTGTGAAAATGAAGCTAAAGGGCCATGAAAGTATTTGGTGGAAAGAGGTCCAGTTGGAAAGAAATCGAAGAGGAAAATTCAAGATCACCAGATGAGATCGCATGGTAGAGAAACTAATGAAGCAATTCATACCAATGGACTACAAGTTAGATTTGTTGAAGAAATTGCAAGGGTTGAATCAAGGAAGCAGATCTGTGAAAGAATATACTAAATATTTTCACAAGATACTCATAAGAACGGGTCACATAGAGGCCAATAAGGAGAAGGTAGCCCGATATCTTAATGGGTTACGACCGAGTATTCAAGAGTTAAGCCTAGTTAGAATGACCACCATTGAGGATGTGTATCAGTTTACTTTGAAGGTGGAAGAGAAGCTAAACAAAAGATTTTATGGCAAGAAAAAAAGATGAGGTCAAAGCGGAAGAGGCAATGGAAGACCTTCAGGAAGCCGAAATGATGATGAAAAGAAAAGTGAAGATGTGGGTACCAGCCGAAGCCAAAAGAATGACAATTTCTACCGCCCTCGTGATCAAAACAGTGGTGATCAAAGAGGTAGAGGATGAGGGAGATATGGACAAGGATCTAGAAGAGGTGGTTTCAA
>VDFB02271358.1:954082643-954130606 GCA_007258455.2 Sequoia sempervirens
CTGAAGAGCGGATATCACTAGATATAGAGAGGGAGATGAATGGAAGACTGCCTTCAAGACCAAAGAGGGCCTGTACGAGTGGTTAGTCATGCCTTTTTGGCTAACCAATGCACCGAGCACATTCATGCGGCTCATGAACGAGGTACTAAAAGAATTTCTAGGAAGTTTTGTTATTGTGTATTTAGATGATATTTTGATTTTCAGTAAGACGCTGGATGAGCATCTGATGCATATTCGAAGAGCCTTTGAGAAGTTAAGAGGAGAAATTGTTCATTAATCTGAAGAAGTGCAGTTTTGTGAAGAGGAGTTAGTGTACTTGGGGTTTGTTGTCTCAGCAGAAGGTCTCAAGATGGACCCAAGAAGGTTAAGGCTATTCTGGAATGGCCTACCCCAAGAATGCTACCGAGGTGAGATCTTTCCATGGTTTGGCTAGTTTTTATAGAAAGTTCATTAGAAACTTCAAAAGAGTATTTGTGGACCCCTGACTCAAAACAATGAGAGGGGATAGAAAAGAATTCAAGTGGAGCACTGGAGCGAAAAAAAGTTTTAAACTATTGAAGCAGAAGGTGACAGAGCAACCTGTTCTAGCCCTCCCAAATTTCAACAAGGTGTTTTAGGTGGATTGTGATGCCAGTGGTTGTGCCATTGGAGTAGTATTGAGCCAAGAAGGTAAGCCCATTGCCTATTTTAGTGAAAAGTTAAATGATGCCAAGAGAAAGTATTTTATATATGATCAAGAATTTTATGCAATAGTTCAAGTATTAAAGAAATGGAGACATTATTTGTTGCCGAAGGAATTTGTTCTATATTCTAATCATTAGGCCTTGCAGTACCTAAATAGTCAGGGAAAATTAAATCAGAGGCATATGAAATGGGTAGATTTTTTGCAGAGTTATACCTATGTTTTGAAACATAGGAGTGGGAAGTCAAATAGGGTTGTAGATGCCTTAAGTAGGAGGCATACATTGATGACAAAGATGCAGATTGAAGTGGTTGGGTTCAATGAACTCAAGACACTGTATGCAGAAGATCATAATTTTGCAGAGGCTTGGAAAGCTTCCAAGGAACATGTTACAGTGGACAGGACAAGGTGGTTGGATTTCATAATTGAGGATGGCATGTTATTTAAGGGAAGTCAATTGTGTATCCCGAGGAGTTCCATGAGGGAGAACCTAATAAAGGAGAAGCATAGTGGAGGAATGGTTGGACATTTTGGTTGGGATAAGACCATTGCTATTATCAGTGAGCATTATTATTGGCCTTAGTTGTCACAGGATGTGAAGAAGTTTGTACAGAGCTATAGGGTATGTTAGATGGCTAAAGGAGTGAGCCAGAATACAGGCTTATATTAGCCCTTACCTGTACCAGAGAGGCCATGGGAGGATATAAGTATGGACTTTGTTCTTAGTTTGCCAAATACACTACAAGGGAATGATTCAATCCTTGTGGTGGTTGATAGGTTTTTGAAGATGGCTCATTCCATTCCATGTAGAAGATCCATGATGCAGTCCACATTGCTGACTTGTTCTTCAAAGAGGTGGTGAGGCTACATGGTCTGCCAAAGAGTATTGTTTCAGATCGTGACACCAAATTTGTGGGGTACTTTTGGAGGACCTTGTGGAAGAAGTGAAGACAGAGTTGAAGTTCAGTTCCGCACACCATCCACAAACAGATGGGTAGACAGAGGTTGTTAACAGGAGTCTAGGTAACCTACTAAGATGTTTGGTAGGAGATAAACCTAAGGGATGGGACTTGATCTTACCCCAGGTAGAATTTTCTTACAACAATTCTATCAACAGAAGCACTAGTAGATCACCATTCCAGATTGTGTATAGAGGTAGCCCTAGAATAGCTCCAGAATTGAGGAAGATGGACCAAGAGAAGAAAATAAGTGTTGAAGTGAAGATTTTGCAGAACACATCAAGGATATAGATGAGAAGGTAAGAGAACATATTAACAAAATGAATATGCAGATAAGGCTAAGGCAAATCATAAGAGGAGGTATACGGAGTTTTAGATTGGTGATGAAGTAATGGTCCACTTGAGGAAAGAAAGGTTTTCCATGGGAACCTATAATAAATTGAAGATGAAGAAATTCGGTCCCTGTAAGATTTTGAAGAAGCATGATTCAGGGAATGCATATGAGGTAGAGTTGCCTGATGGAATTAACATTTCCCCTGTGTTCAACATTTTAGATTTGACAGAGTATCATGAAGGTGGAATGGAGGAAGCACCGCCGTAGGGCCATATGACATTCCAGCACCTACTTCAGAAAGGGAGGAGATTGAAGCAATCTTGGATAGTCGTGTGGGAAGGAGTACCAAAAATAGGCAATATGAAGAATATCTGGTGAAATGGAGAGGAAGGCCTATGGAAGATTCATCTTGGCTATCTAAGGTAGCAGTTGACTGGTTGGGTTTTCCTCAACTATCTGAGACATGATGGGGTCACTTCTCAAATTACCCTAGGTGTCTGATGCAGGAACATCTAGTGGTGTAAGGGCAATCTTGCATCACCCAAAAAATAGTTAAATTTCAAGTTTCTTATTTTTTAGATGTTTTTACATTTTTGGATACCCTTTTTGTCATAATGAAATTCCCAATTTATGGTTTTTTTTCTATTCCTGGGTTGAAAGATATTGCAGTTTTAGTTTCCTAGATTTGCACCTAAAAATCTTCCGAGTTGGATTTGAGGCATTTAGAGCTCCCAGAATAGCCCTAAAACTTTTTGAAATCGGCATAGAAAATTTCAAGCACGTTCTTGACTTCGAGACATTTCCAATGGTTCAAACGGTTCACGAATCGGAGCCCCGGATCAAAATTTATGGCTCCGGGAAGTTGGCACATTTTCTAGAAGATACAATTGCAAATGTTCTTTTGAAATTTGAACTTCAAGTTGTAATTTTCGGTGCCAAACCGCTTAAACTCAAATTTTAATGTTGTTTTGGCTCCAAACTAAAGAGAAACTCTATTTATGGGTGGGTTTATAATTTTTTGGGTAACCTTTTGGGAATAAGTTTGTATATTGCGAAAAGGTTATTTTGTAACTTTCTGTAACTTGCATGTGTTGTAGAACTTGGGGATTTGAGATCCTTTGCATGTAAGAAGCTCCATTTTCTAAATAATAAAATTATTCTCTCGTTTGTGGGTTATTTTCTATGTCTCGGGCTATGCCCTCATCAATTTTTGAGTTGGTGATGATTCAATATGTTGTCCTAATGGTGTAGAGTCAATAAACAAGTTCTGGAAGTGTGTGCAAAGCCAAGATCCAAGAAGCCCTAGTTTTGAGACATTTTATGGAGGGTTTTGTGATCAAGGATCTTAGAGGTGTCATAGAAGGTTAGGACTTTGAAAATATTTGGTTTTGAGACAATTTGAGATAGTGTTGAAATTTTTTTAGTCAGGGGATAAAGTTAGAGAGGGGTTGCTTTATAAAAGTAGGCTAATTGAGTAGCCTTGAGCAGGGTAGGTGTATTGAAAATATATGTTGGTCCAAAAGAGTCACTATTGGTTTTTGGATATGTTGTGTAGGCCCTAAAAGGGTATCTCAATCCATACTTTATTTGGTAGGTGTTTTGGAAAACTTGAGTGTAAAGTGGCTTAAACCAAGTTGCCTATGCTACAAGGGAGGACATGTTATATGGTGGAATTTTGACGAGTTCTTTGAAACCCATTTTGAAATTAATCTGATGTTCATTTGTGAGTTATTTTGAGAAGGTCTCCACCTCCCTCTGCATCAATAATATAGGATTAAAAAAAATAAAAATTGAATTTCATGAAGTTTTGACCAAGTTAACGTGGTCAAACATACAAGTTTTTATATTTTTTAAAATTTGTAATAAAAAATTCATAATTAATCATTTACTTGGAAAAAAATTACAAAAAAATATGCATCACATCCAGACATGAGACCTCTACTTATGTATAAAATCTTATAAAAAACAATTTTCATTTTATGGTGGTTCGGGTGGTCAGACAAACACCTACTTTTGATTTTTTCCCTAAAATTTAAGTACTACTACATTGAAATTTCAAATTTTCACCAAATAGATTTTTTTTTTAAAAAAAACCTAATTTTTTAGAAACTATATTCAATTTGCTACATATTTTATTCTTACATATTTTTGAAATAATATAGATAACTTATTCATTTTTTTCATCAAGTTGCCTAACTCTAATTTTTCTAAATTTTTGGCCACTTAAGGGCCTATTTTTCCATGATGATCCTGCACATACCCTATCTATAGAGTGTCCAAAAGAATGAGATCATGAGTCTCCTATTTCTTTTAGAAGTTGATGGTGACTCCTCAACACCCCCAAGATCAGATTCGACCAAAACCACTTCCACAAGAGAGAGAATGGAAAGAATGCTTGCTTCACTATGCAAGATTGATTAATGGCTGAATTGCTTGATATTAGCTTGAATACAAATGTACAAGAGATACCTTGCTTATATGTGAAAGGTTGAGAGATAGGAATGAATATGATGTTGACAAATGTCATGATCCTATGACATGAGACAACCAACAACCTAATCACCTAGGAAATGATGCATCCTAGCTAGATAAGATAAGTTCTAGAAAAGCCAACTAAGACTTCTAGAAGTAATATTTTACCTAAGTAAACTTAACCATGTGAATATGTCCCCTAATTACCTAGTGAATGAATTAGCTAGGTACAATACAATTATTCACACCAACACCCCCCCTTAAGTGCAACTTAGGGAGAAGATTATTATGCACACTATGCAAAGACTATGACCATGGGTCCTAGCTACTAGGCCATGTTAGGTACCCATTTACAATGCAAATGATGCAATCTCTCACAAGCAGAGAAAAAGAGAAAACCCTATGGGACAAAACTCCTCTCCAAAAGAGAGAAAACAAAACAAGACAACATGATGTATGGAGGACTCAATGATACCCCCCAAGGAAAACATGCATCATGTATATACAATAAATTACCCCCCCTATAAGAGGTAAGTAGAGAGATGAGATGTCCCCCCCATAATGTATGATCTCCTACAAACATGGTTAAATTCTGAATACAAAACAAAATCCAATGCCTACAAACAATGTTTCTCCCCTTGGGAAGAAGATACACCAAGTACAAATTCAAGAATGATTCCCATTTTGGATAGGAAGTGGTAGGAAGAGGAATCCAAATGTAGGAAGATTGTGTCTCTGAGATTTGCTCATGTGTTGCCAAGTTCTTAGATGATGAAGATGATGCCACAATCCAATAAGGTACATGCCCAATCACAAAAAACTGTGACAAACCAGGAACCAATGGAAACTGATCTTGAACAAGCTCCAAAGACAAACATGAAGTGATAATAGTTGATCCATGACTATCATCAAATAAGAGAGATAAACCCTCAAATTGGTCCTCCAAGTCTGAAATGTGAGACTCCACAAACAAAGAAGTAATGTCTATCAAATAAGAATCCCAATTAGGAAGACTATCAGATACATGTTGCAATGAATCACTGGTAGTACTCAATGATTCAACAACATAAGATGAAGAATCATGAACCTCTAAAGCATCTGCAATCTCCTCCAAAGGATCACAAGCATGGGTTATCAACTCTAAAGAATGAAGAAGCACATGTGAGTTGGAAAGAGGACCTTCAAGAGATGGAGAAGAATCATGATCTTCATGAACCTCTCTAATGTGATTCTAAAGATCATTAGGACATTGGAAATGAATAAGTGTCTCCAAAAAGTCATCATCTACATTTTCAAAAATAACTCTAAAGACAACAGCCCTGGAGCCTTTCCAAATGCAATACTCATTAGCTGTGCTAGGACAAGGAACTTTATCAAACAAATAGGACAATAGATTCCTCTCACCAAGATGAGTGAGTATTAAATTACTCCATTTCCTATAGTTCCCTTTCTCCATAGTAATTAAGTCATCCATTTACAAAGATATGAGCTTCAAAAGCCAAAAATAGATATCTATCTTCAACCTAGAAAATATGGCAGAAAACTACAAAATCTCTACAAAATATCTACACCACTGAAAATTTGACTCTTCCATCTTTCTGACGATATCTCGTTTATGGAAAATAGTCTACGTATGCAAAAGTTATAATAAAATGAAAAAAGGCCTATGAAAAGGCACTTAGGGGCAAACAAAAAACCTGAGAAGGTTAAATTGGAGCAAAATTTTGGCACCTAGGGGCTACAACTCGGTCATTCATATGACCTTGGGCAGAATCCGGGCAAAAATAAATATACTGCTAGTACAAGGTTCCAATTGTGGGCCTACCTGTCGGCTTATTCAATATTTGAAACAAAGGTTTTATCATATAAAAACAAGCATCTTTAATATATTTAGTGGGACAAAGGACCAAATTGACAATATAAAATACATGATATTAATGCATGTCATACCCCTATTGTGCAGAGAGGACAGTAGTGGAGTACGCCTTTGGAATTGATAGGTTCAGATGCTGAAAAGATGGGTTATTAGGTAAGCCGATGAATATAGAGCCAATCAAAGATGCCACAGATAGCATACCCTTAGCAACAGATCCTCCAATGACAATGACAGCCGACGCAAACATAGTCAAAAGATGAGTACCCAGTCAAAAATATGACAACCGATCCAAATATAAAGCCACTGAAGGAGGAATTCTCGGTACCGGAGTTAATGAAGGCCAGAACAGTACCCGAGAGATATGAGATGGGACAGTGATGATAGCAGTCAAGGAAAACATGTCGATGCAGCTGGAATGTAAGACCACCTCCTTTGGATGACACATCACGCACAAGCCAACCAATGATGGAAGGTACCCACAACGATGATGACAGACCTGACGATGAAGCCAATAGAAAATGAAAAAGCTAGCCGATTTGAATGTGGGCTTCTTCGGATTGGACAGAACTCTAGGTCTTGGCCCCAAAATAGATGACCACCCGCTAATAGCCATGAAGGCATAAATGGGACTGTAGTAGATGCTGAAGTACCTGCGGATGGAAGACTATGATTTTTGATGCAAGATCTGGTACAATTGACTGTGTGGATGGAGGACTGTGCTCTGGAGCTGAGAGGAAATGAATGTGCAGACCTCGGCATACCAAAAAAAAGGTACAAATAGGTAGAATAAATGCCTACAAATGATAAATCCTCCCAAAAAATAATATGAACCCTGCACAAAATATTAATCCTTTGGAATGAATATAATGTTCGCAGAAAATATAAAAGCCCGAAAATATTAAAATATTTGCCCCAAATATTTAATAATAAATACGCAGAAAATATTTTGCCAAAATATTTTTTTGTGAAATTATGAAAATCGTACCGCTTGGCAAGCTGTCCCAGTAAAAAAAAAAATTCCTCAAAAACAACTTTACCCAATATAGGCAAATTTATAATCAAAATTCATCTACGGAGCCTTCTGAACTCAACCATGTACAAGAGATTGGGGTTTCAATAGCCTTCTGATACCATGTAGGAGTTGATGGTGACTCCTCAACACCCCCAAGATCATATGGGACCAAAACCACTTCCACAAGAGAGAGAATGGAAAGAATGCTTGCTTCACAATGCAAGATTGATTAATGGCTGAATTGCTTGATATTAGCTTGAATACAAATGTACAAGAGATACCTTGCTTATATGGGCAAGGTTGAGAGATAGGAATGAATATGATGTTGACAAATTTCATGATCCTATGACATGAGAGAACCAACAACCTAATCACCTAGGAAATGATGCATCGTAGCTAGATAAGATAAGTTCTAGAAAAGCCAACTAAGACTTCTAGAAGGAATCTTTTACCTAAGTAAACTTAACCATGTGAATATGTCCTCTAATTACCTAGTGAATGAATTAGCTAGGTACAAGACAATTATTCACACCAACAGTTCCAAGAATGGTAAAAAAATTGCTATTAGCTTTGTAAGTCGATTAGAAGACTTGGCCAATGTGGCCAATCATATGGGTAGTCCAAAGGGTGATGACTTAGATTCAGATGTTGAGGTTTTATCTAAGGTCTTGAAGAAATGGGGAAAAGTAAGTAGGGAACATAAAAGGGCAAAGATAAAAACTGCATCTGAGATGGAAAGAAAGAAAAGGGAAAAGAAACAAAAAGAAAATAGGTCTCGTACTTTTGAAATAATTCCTATTGGAGATTATCAAGAACCTGAGGCTTCAATTGCTAAAGAGTTTTCCACAAATGAACCATTGACTAAGTAGTAAGACAATATTCCATATAAGTCACAATGTCTCTCTCCATTGCATCATAATCATGGGGAGCAATTCAATGAGACTAATGTAGAAATAGAATACATAAATGTAAAAGAACAATTGCATTACAGTGATGAGATTAATGTAGAAAAAGAAGAAATATTGAACCAAATTGGAAAAGAATAGTTTGTTGAGATTAATGTGGAAACATTGGAAATGGATGTAGAGGAATAGGAAAGGCATGAGAGCTCTCTTTCTCCATTGCACCAATTTAATGAGGAACAATTTAATGGAGTTAATATGGAAGAAGGAATCAATGCATCAACTATACAAATAGGCTTTGAACAATTGGATACCATAGGGGAGACAAAACTAGATGATCAAAAAGTCAATGGGACTCTAGATGAAGACCACAAAATAAGGGTACCCATAAGCCCCATTATCTCCTATACAAAAAAGTAGGGGAGGCCTGAGAATTCCCTTTCCATTGTTGAGCAATTTGGTGTAGAGAATTTAATGATAGTGGAATATGTTGAACCCAAATAGAATAATGAAGAATAATTTTTTAATCAAAGAGAGAAAGAGGTTGACACATGGATGGAAACAAAGACTAAAATAGAGGCTAAATTAGAAGCTAAAGAAGAATTTGAATAAAATGAAATCATCCTTAAACAAATTAAGGACTTGCATAGTTAAATTGAAAATTTACAAGAGGAAAATAAGAATTACAAAATCAAAGAATTATGATAGCAATTTGATCCCAAGAAATTTCCAATGCCATTTAGAAATTGTCTAGGCTATCTTGGTTCCTAATTTTTCCTTTCTTACATGGGAACATGCAAGAATTTCGGCTGGGGGAAATGATGGGGGTTAAAATGTTTGAATAATTTCATCTTTTGCTTCCCTTTTCCCTTTATCTTTTCTATCTTCCTATCATTATTTTTCACAAGAAGTATGAGTATTTAATAAAATGCAATAAGAAAGTAAAATTATTAGAAAATTCCATCATCAATCAAATGTTAACTAATATGTGGCTTAAATGACAAGAAATAATAGGGAAGTTGCTAAGGTGGTTGAGAATACAAACTAGGAAATGATCAATCTACTTTTTTCATGACTATTTTTGAAAAGAGTACTTGTTAAGACTGTTATATTTCTAGCTAGTGGCCATTTTTAGTTTTTTCAAACTCATATGATTTGTTTTTATTGAACTCAAATGGTTTGTTGGACATAGGCCATGAGAAAAACAATAGCAAACCTATTAGTGCTCATTTAATTTCAAATATGTGCAAACTTAAGACTTCAAATAAAGATGATAATGCAAAGTTATTTCACTACTTCAAAATCATTCTAAAATTCTTATGCATATGTGTGATTGAGCTGAGTTAAGAACACATTAATATTTTATCATCAAATGACCAAGGAGGCAGGGCCCACTCTTTGCATCGATTTGTGATTTGTTTTCAGTTCCAGTATGCTAATTATATGTGTGTGATTTGATTTGAAGTTAGTTTCTTTTTTGTACATAGATTTGATTATTTATAGCCACGTTTAATTTGATTTCAAAGTTGATTTCATTATTTGTTAATGTGCTTATGTTGCAAGTATGAGAAAACCTTGGTGGTGAACTGTTATTAATGTTGTCATTGATCTCAACATAGTTCAGTATGTTGCAAATTGTACATGTATAGCTGAGATGCTATTGAGATGTTGTGAGTACATGGAGCCATCTTTATGGTATTGCAGATGTGTTGGTTTGATGACTTTCCAAGTTATTTTGAAAAAAATAATAAAGAAGAGAATTTAGAGTGATGAAAGTGTTCAAAATGTGCTTTGATATGTGATTCACATTTCTCTTGTATTGATACTATTCTTGTGTGGATCTGGAGGATTGATAATGGTGATCTCATGGTAGTATCTCCTAAGTTTTAGCTTTTTTTATGGTAGATGAAATTTACACTTACCAGTATGTGAATTGTTTTGGCGGAGTTGGTCTTTTATGGACTAGGAGAAATTTCTTTGCTCCAAAGTTCTCCATTATTTTGTTTCAAATCTTATGGATCTAGGATATGTCTTGTGAGGTTATTTTCTATATTCTAGAAAAAAGGTTTGAATTTTGGTGATCCAAAAGTCATGTTTCAATGTTTTAGTGTGAGTTTGTATAGTCCGAATGGACTGGTAAAAGATGTTCAATGTTTGAAGTTTTTTGTTTTGCTGTAAATGAATCTAGAAAAAATTGAGATGTATTATCATGCATAAGGAACTATGTTGTGGCATACATGTGTCATCTTCTTGTTGGAAGCATGTACATCAATGTTCTTTTGTGTTTTCATTAGATTTGGCTAACTTGGTGTTTATAGTTCATTCAAAGAATAAAATTTAATTAAGGAAGCATGTGGTTGATTTGAGATATCATTTTGATCTTGAAAAATATTTTTATTGGTCCACTCTCATTCCTTTCCACCATGGAAATGTTGAGTTTCCAACCTAATTTGAATTTATGAAATGAGGTAATTGTGGCTAACCTTGAGAAAGTTTCTCTTAAGGTTGATGATGGTATAAGGGCAAGTCGAATTGTGAAGAGTTGTATGATAGTGTGATGCAAAGTGACAAAAGTGAGCCACAAATCAAAAGAGTAGAAGAGTAAGTGAGTGTATTGTGATAGCAGCTCTTCATTGTGTTGAATGTAGTGAGCTAAATATTTCTACAATCCTACGGATGTGTGTTAATTGTTAAGGTGGATCATGTGTTCTCTCTTGTATCTATAGGTAGTGAGCCTCCCTATTGGATAGTGAGTCCTTTCTGTGGGCAATGAGCCTTTGTACTTAGATAGTGAGTCCTCTTTTGGGTAGTGAACCCTTGGCAGTGAGCCTCTAAGAATGAGGTTGATGATAGTGAATGCTTATTTTTAGCTTTGGAAAGTAAATTTGTATCCACTAACCCTGGAAAATTTGTAAGCAATAAGGATCCAAAGAATAAGAGAAATAGGATGGAAGGTACTTTGGTTATCGCTTTTCATGCAAGAAAGGGTGAAGACTACTAGATAATTAATAGTGGATGTTCTAATCACATGACTAGAGATAAGAGTAAGTTCACTAAACTTGAGAAATATGATGGTGGTTTAGCTATGCTTGGTGATGATTCAAGAGCTAAGATCTATGGGAAAGGTTTAATTAGTTTTGATTGAGTGTACAATACTGATGATGTATACTATATGAAGGGTTTCAGGCATAACCTTATGAGTGTTGGTTAGATGTGTAGCAATGGTTTCAAACTTGTGTTTTAGAATAATACCTATGAAATTAGAAAAAGGATCCAAAAATGGAGATATGATTGTTGTTAGAAGAACTCATGGAAACATCTATCAACTAAAGGGAGTTGATGGCCATTTCTTTGTATCTAAAATCAATGAAAGTTGGTTATGGTATTAGATAATGGTACTGTTGTGTAGTTTTGCACACACGCCCCACTTGGAGTAGAGACCCTCATTTCACAATGTCTTTTGACCTTTGGTTTTACTGGATTTGTCTTTTCGAGGTCTTGAGATGTTGGTCTTGCTGACTTTGGTCTTGCCTTGAGGCTTGAATTAGTTAAATTTGGGTTTTAATGAAAATCTGAGTTTTGACCTGGGTCCGGGATTTTCTAGGTCAGTCGGATTTCCCCGGGTCCTGGTCCTCTATCTGGTTATGAGTAAATTTCCAAAGTCCGGGTTTCTACTTGAACCTGGGATTTTTCGGCTCGAGCGGATTTTCCTGAACTTCATTAAAGTCCCGAACTCCGTTAAAACCCCAGTTTCTACCATATCCGCAAAATTCGTGCTCATCCGGATTATCCGTTTGGCTTAATTTTTTCCAAAATTCCGTTCTCGGCTTGGGTTTCCAGATTTCGTCGGTATGTCTTGTCGCGCATTAATGCTCAAACTACGTCTTCTCTGGCGTGGGTACGGATGGATTTAAGGCCTTTTAGGCATCATTTTGATTTCATTATTCACTTGCTATTTTCTCTGAAGTTTGAGATTCTTCATTTGAAGCTTTGATTGTTGAATTGAGTTGCTAGCATTTGGATTGTTTGAGCACTGGTTGAGTTTTTCACTATTAGGGCACATTGTTTCGCAGTCACTTCTTCAAGTTCGAGCTTCATCCAGACCGGTCCATGGTAAGTCATTGCTGACCCCTCCTCTTGTTTGCACTTAGATTTATTCTTTCGAGTTGGTTGGTAGTCATTTTGGGTCGGCCTTTGCTTTTTTTATGATTTTATATTTATCGAACTAGGGTTTGACCTACCTCTTCACAACATTTTGTCATCCGCACTATGCATACTTTTGTTTACCAATTGAATGTCAGGTGTATCGATGTGGTTGGGAGTTCTGGGTAGGATTTTGCTTTCTAGATGCCTGATTTTCTATATTTTGTGGAGGTTAGGGTTTCAGTGCATTTGCCTGAATTTGCTAGGTTGGATGGATTTACCACGATTTGCATATCTTGTGCCTAGCTTAAACCTGCTCATACCTTGAGAAATCTCGATGCGCTTTAGATTGATCATTTTAAGGATAGTGTTTGAAATTTTGAGCTTACCCTAGCTTTCATGGTGGAGGTTTGGTCATTAGATTTAGGACATCATTGTTTTTCCATAAGGATCAGTCATTTATGGGTTTTGGAAATTTGAATTCATGTGTATTTGAAGTTTTGCTTATTGGCATCGATTTTGAGACCATTGGAACCCAAATAGGGAAGTTTGCATGATCATCTGACTAATGGTTCGCGTGTTAATGATCATCGGGTTTCTGAGGTGTCCGCGGAATTTCTACGCACCTGAATTTTTTCCCAGTTTCTGCCAAATCTGCGAAGTGTGATAAATTCTAGAATTCCGAGCTATCTGTTGAAATCCGGCCTGTCCATATTTTTTTGATTTCCTACCTGGTTTTGTTCCTTTCTAATTTTTGATGTTAGGGGTAATGGAGTAAGTGCTAAATGATGATTTCTTGCTACTAATGGATGAATTTCATGATAATTACATAACTTTTTGTCCATACAAATGACTAATTTGGAAAATTATATCTTGGCAGCAGGAGTCTGTCTGGGTCAGATTTCTCTGAATTCCGCCCTGAGTGGATTTTCCCAGGTTACCTCATTTTCCCAGATTGCTTCATTTTTTTGGATTTTCAAAGATTGACGATTTGCGATGGATCTTAATCATTTCATGTGGTTTCTAGGCTAACCCCTGATTGGAATATGGATGATAGATGGATATTCATGAGGTTCTTTTGTGAATGCAGGCTAAATCAAGCAAGGCTGCTGCAGGAAAGTCTAAGGGTGATACTGAAGGGTCCTCGATTACAGAGGCAGAAAGATTAAGATTGGATACCAAGAGTCAGCTACCTGATAGCAACATATCTTTTGTGTGGTTTGAGGTCTCTGAAACCAATGTAGGGGCATGGAGATATGAGGAATTCAAGGCAAGAATAGCTCAGAAAGATATATCGACCCTGACTAAAGGGATGATGAAGTCTGGATTAGTCCATGTGGTAGGATTCCCTCCTGCAGTCCAGTGTTATGAGTTGATACTAGAATGTGCACGACAATATGACTTTGACACATAGAGGGTCGTTAGCACTAAAGGAAGAGTCTTGGAAAATTTCAACCTTGTTTCTATTGCCCAAGCTTTTGACATGCCAGATTTTCCATCTGTGTGTGCTTTGAACATGGATTAAGCTAGAAATTACTATGAAAATGAGCCCACTAAATCCCAGCAGATGATTAATTCTTGGTTGGAGAAACCAAAACCTCACTTCTCTAAACTGCCCAAGCAATTACACAGGATCAAATTCAGATCGGACACATATGATGCAATCACATTATTGAGCAGAGTGGCTGGTTTAAAGAGTGCTGGAGTGTTGGAAAATTGGATGGTCCATGTGATCAACAAAACTGAACAAGGTATTAATTAGAATTGGGCAGGACTCATCAGTGCAATGATTGATAAACAAATGAGGGATGTGCTGGAAACAAAAAGGTTCACTATGTCCTCCTATGTGATATATGTGTTGGCTAGATTCTACCCATATAGGGGTTTGAATCCAAAAGGGACATTTGGACAAGATATAGTCTATGACATATACCTAGAATTGCACCTTGGACATCAAGATTTTAGAAGGGAAAATGATGCATTCACAATTCATATTACTAGGTTGCTCCAAAATGCAGAGCATCTAAGAATATGTGATGGAGCCAAGGAGCTAATAAAGAAATATGGAGCTTAGTTCATACAGTTTCCCACCTTTTCCTACATCAGAATTGACGGATGTTAGATTGCTCCATATAGGTTGCCCAGGTATCCTACTGACCACATTGTGTTGTTGGAGGTTACAAGTTAGGTATGTGAGTTTGATGCTGTTGTTAAAAAGGAAAAGCATAAGACAGGGTTTGGTGGAGATTTCCCTCTGAGAATTGGCATAAGTGAGGTTTTTCCTTCAATTCAATCAGCTCATGCATCAGGGGATGAATTGGCTGCTTATGGTTTCTCTTTCCACTCTAAAAGGACAAAGTTTGATATCACTAGAGAAGTGCAGAAGAAGGCCACCAAAGAATACCATCATAAGGATGAAGTAGAAGATTACTGGGCAAACATTAAAGATGACTTTGAGGCGAGGAAGAAAAGATACTCTAGGCTTCTAGTTGATGTGATCAGACTATACAATGTCAAGTTGATCCCTGACCAGTTGGAGGATGACGGGAATCTGGTGCAAGATCATGCATATGAGTCGGTCAAGGATAGATCAATTGGAGAGGTAAATTCGGCTGAAAATGAGGTAACTGAGTTGGAAGCCCTAATGGCCCCTGTCATGAAGTTTACCAAATCATGGTTGAAGCACAAAGCTTGGAAACTGGAGAGTGAGAAGGTACCTTGTACCTTTAATTTAATGGGAAATTTGAATCCTCTTTCCACCTCAGAGGAGTCCGGAGAGGATGATTCCAAAGGAAAAGCTAAAGGATGCTCACCTTTCAAGATCAAAATTAGAGGCCCTAAGGAAAGTGAGCCGGAGTAGAAAAGGAAACCAAAGGGAAAGAAGAGAAGCCAAACTTTGAATATAGGAAAGTCTTCAGAAGAGGAGGAATTTGAGAAAGCAAAAGAAGAAGATGCTCATCCACAACCAAAGAAGACAAGGACAACTAGGGTTTGAAATAGAAAAGGTCAAGAAACTTCCAAAGATGAGACTCTGGTTGTTGATGTGGAGAGTTCAGGAGAAAAAAATAAGGTTTACTCAAGGAGATCAAGGACTCCATCCCCCAAGGAGACCCTACAGAAAGAAAACCCTCTTCCAGTGGCTTCCACTATGGAGCAACAAAAGGCTACTTCCCCTTCACCAAGTGTACCTGAGCAGGTGACCCTTCAAGATCAAGAGACTAGTGGAGAGATAGAACCATTCAAGGAAGGAGAACTCTTCGGTGCAGCAGCTGAACTTGAGGTTGAAGATGTAGAAAGTCACCCTTCTCCACTAGTGCAATATGAGGATTCTACGACAAGCAGCAAGGTAATGGATCACCTAAGAAGGAGAATGCCCCTATTAGAACCCCATCACCTTTGCAAGAAGAAGAGCCTAAATTGGGTAACCAAGGTGATCAGTCCCCTAAGAAAGGAAAAGATGAAATAGTAGAACAACATGAAGGGGTAAAGACAGATGAAATCCGGGTGGATCCTGTTGTCCCGGATTGGTTGGAAAAGTAGATTACTAGAAAGAAATAGGTTTTTGTTGAGGACACCCCCCTCAATTGGAATGAGATGCCAGCCAAGATTGGTAAAGGTAAGAAGAAGAAGGTGGCCAAATTATTTTCAAAGATTGAAAGAGATGAAGCAAGTAATAGGGTTATTCACATAGCCACCCCTGCTACGGATAAAAGTAAAGATGAGGTCACTGGAAAAGATTATAATGTGTAGACTATCAATCTTTGGCCAGCTTCTATAGAGCAAGATATTGAAGAGTATGAAGGGTCCAGTGCAGTAATAATTGGGAGACTAAGGAAAGAAACATAGTCCAAGGGTGACCTTAAAAGGGAAAATGAAAGGCTTAAGAAATGTCTAGAAGATGTGATGAAGCCTTTGCAATCTCTTCACCCATCATCTTCTGCTACGGCTGGTTTCTTCCCCAAAGAAACTATTTCTCAAATTGAAAGGATGAAGGCTTCTACACAAGCTGTAATGGATTGGTTGAAAGATGTACAAGTGAAAGGAGATGATGCAATAAAGGAAATCCTTTCGACCGGAAAGGATGCAGTAAGAGCCAAGGACTTGTTAGAACATGTTTTATCTCAAGAAAAGGAGGATATTGACCTTCTATTGCAGAAATCTAAAGTGATTATGGAGTATGGTAAAGATCAGTTGGCTGCAGATGGAATCCTTCCTTCATCCCGACTTAATGAGCCTTGGGAATGGTTCAAGTCTTTGCAAATTTGGAAAAAGGCCATCAAGAAGATCCACAAATGAAAGAAGTAGATAGATGGTGATCTGACTTGATTCTATGATGGATGTATTGCATTCTTTGAGATAGTGATTGGCAAGAGGAAGATTGCTCCTAAGTATCTGAGACTAGAACAATTGAGAGAATGGTGGCATGATGTTTATGCTCCGGATTCTGAAAATGTAATAACAGGGCACCAATTGGATGATGCAACAACTTACTTGGCTATGATGGATAAGTACCAAACACACAAAGATAATTGGGATAAAAATTTTAAACAGTCAAAAGAAGAGATTGGCTCCATCGAATGTTGGCTCAAGATTCTACCCTTGCCACCTGTTGCTGAGCTAGATAAAGTATTTTTGAGGGCTCATGGATCATTGGATCAGAATAAGGATAAGGGAGGTAGTAGTTAATGCCCATTTTGAGATTTGTGCTTCCCTATTATTATAGGGCATGTGTTGATCCGGGCTACATTGAGGAATGTGTTTGGGCTGACCTTGATGATGTATCAGTATTTAATGTGTGCCTTATTTTGAAATTCCTAAGGCCAACTTGTTTTGGCTATTTTATTTTGTAAATGTTTGGTTGGGCCGACATGTTTTGAGAATTTTCTATAAAGGGCATTCTTGCCTCATTGTAAGGAGTTAGCTAGAAAGATAATACATTCAAGCTAGATCAGAAAAGAGTTAGAGCATTTTGTAATAAAAGTAATAGTTAGTTTCTTGAAGCAAATATTATAACAGAACAGTGGAATTGTTGTAGCATTGTGGTGATCTAATACAATTGAAGGCATTGTGGTTTTCCTGGTGAAATCTCTTGTGTTAGTTTATCTTGAATGGTTCCTATTGTTTCATCTTTCAAATTGCTTCAAGATCTAGGATTTAGTGTTTAGAACTAGATTATTCTGGTGAATGATGTTCATGATTTCATATTTGGAATGTTTGTAGCAATCTCTGGTCTATACTCCCAGTAACTATCTGATTGTAGTAGGCTGGTGAAGTCAACCTGGACCATACATCTATCTGTGCTTAGTTTGATTGTGGATGAATGTCTATGATTTGAAAATCTATATACCTTAGAAGATTGCACCATTCTTGTGATATTGCATTGTGGGTTAAGCAAGAATTGGTTATTTGAGATTAGTCCATTCCAGATATCTGTCATTTGCATTGTTTATCATAAAATAGTTTAGGTTTCATTACTTCTCTTGCACTCTCATCTTTTTCCGTTTCTTTATTATTGAATTAGATTTAAGATTTAAGATCAAAATATTGCAAAATTTGATAAATTTGGAAAGAAACAGTTTGCTTGTAGTAAGGTCCGATTGTGATTACCAGCATTTCACATTTTATCCGAGTTGTTTATGTATTGTCATGACCTGACACCCGAGAGACCTTGGGGTGATTTTTAATAACTTATTGTTGAAAATTACCTTTCAAGAGAGATAGAATATTGCATTATGTCTGAGTTGTTGCTGTGCAAAAAACACCATGAATAGATTGCGCTAGAAGGAGGGCCTGAATGAGCACACTTGATCATTTCTTAAATGTCATCTCTCCTGAGAGATATAGGAGAAGTACCAGATCCACCCCAGGAGAAGAGGATTTACAGGAATAACAGTTCCCCACTAGGTCAAGAAGGACTCGAGAAAGGGGAGAATCGTCATCACCCATCCCTTCACTAGCATCATCCACATCTTCACATCAAGAGGTTGAGGCCATACCCATCCCTGAGGTACTTTTCATTCAACAACCCCAGCCTATTGTTAACCAACAACCACCCCCACCATTGCTAATGGCCTTCCTTGCTAATAATCCATCTCCCTTATTTTTCAATGCTTACAATGTAATGCCCAAAAACCATGAGCATTTCTATTCAAAATTCCATGTTAATGACCTAAACAAGACTACAGAGGAGCATATCAGGATCTTTCAAACCTATCTCAAAGATAGAGGGATTGTTCATGAGGATGTTGCATGTAGGTTGTTTCCTTATTCACTAGGAGAAGAGGCTTTTTACTAGTACAATCACCTCCCATCTGACTCAATTCTTAACTGGAATGATTTTGAAACTACCTTTTTGCAGAAGTTTAGAATACCTATCAATGCCAATGAATTGTATATGCAATTCACTAGAGTCAAGAGAGAGGTTAATGAACCAATATCCAGTTTCAACAATAGGTTTCACCGTGCATATACCATACTTCAAGACCCATATGTTCTGGACAATAATATAGCCCTAGGAGTCTATTATGAAGCCTTAGACAGTCTTACGGAAACCTTTCTAAAGTGGAGACCCAATCCTCCAGCTAACCTAACTGATGCCTATACAAAAGCCGTCAAGCTTAGCACAGATTTAAGGCAACATTTGACTGGACCATTACCTTCTTTAGGACCAATTGCACATCCCAATCAGGTTCAGGCAGTAAATCAGGCACTCACCAATCATACTTTAGTCATGAATCCAGTGCCTCAATTACCTTTGGTGCCACATCCTGGTCTCCCTATGAGCCAGGTCTCCCCTATGATGAATTTTCCCTAGCAGCAAGTTAACTAGCCTATGTATCAGCCGCAACCAACTAGCTTCCCTGCCTATTTGTAGAATTCTGAAGTGTTGCATCAACCAATAGGATCTGCTACAATGCCTATTCCTCCTCAGAGTAATCCAAGCCAGATCCCTTATAGAGATATAAATAAGGAAAGGACTGATGAAATGGCTGAGTAAATAAAAAGGTTAAACCTAGAGGTGACTTATCTAAGGAATCAAAATAGCCAATTACAAGCTGCTCAGAAGAATATACAATCTAGTCAAAATAGGGAATTTCCACAAGGGAAAAATTTAGATAGGGGACAACATAATGAGAGAGGATTCCACAATGATAGGGGATATAATCATGATAGGGGTTACAACCATGACAGAGGATTCAGTAATGATAGAAGATATAATTTTGATAGAGGACAAGGTAGTGGATCAAGATTTGATAAGAGACAGCCACAGGGATAGAGCAGGACATGGAATACAGGACCCAATAATGGGGGAGTCCCTACTCCCTTGGATCAACCTGTCAACTGATCTGCAAATCAGCCAGTCAGTCAAGACAAGCCTCCCAGCGGTGTATATCTGGCTGAAGCTGCCCTGTCAGGATGGTGTAGGCTCCATAAGACAAGTCAGCATTCGAAGTTAGAATGTCCAGAGTTCCAAATTATAGCCTCTATTTTCTAGTATGAGGTGGAGAATAATACAAATGGTCAGGAGATTGTCCCCTCCACCCCCTATGACTCTCCTGTACTGGTGTTAAACCATGCTCCTTTTCTAGCAAGTGAAGAAAATATTTCAGAAGAAGAATCTGATTCCCAGGAAGATAAAATGGATCAAATCTGCAATGGGGATGAGGTGGCTCAGTTATTCAATGAGGAAACAATGAATGATAATGGCCCCCTTGATAGTGAAGAAGCTTATGTTGAAGAAGTACAGATGTTCCAGAGGCAGGGTAAAGGATATGATTTGAGAGATAAGCCTCATAGGCACCCACAAGCTAGGGGACCTTTCACCACCTCTATTCCTCCTAATAATTTCAACATCCCTCCAGATCCCAATGCTAGTAATAATCCATATTTTCCACACGTTTCTAGGCAGTACCTTGCAAAGGAAGGACAAGCTCAAACTGACTCACAGAAAGAGAAAGTTGTTCAAGTAAGTAAAGATAAGGTGGAGGAATCTTCCAGGGAGGTCCCTATGGATCTAAGTGAGGAGAAAATGGCTTCGTATGTCACTGAGGAGTTCAAGAAATTAAAGATAAATCTTTCATCATTTGAGTTATTGAGGTTCCCTGCAATTAGGAAGGCAGTTCTAGGTACTTATGATGCACACCCAGTGTCCCTGGATAAATCTCCTAGTCAAGATATCAGCAAGATTTCTAGCTCTCAGTCTGTGAAGACACAAAACCAGGCCCACGGTTGGACTAATTTTCCCCCTGGAAATAAAGGAAAGGAGAAGGACAAAACTCAAGTGGCTCAGGTGGATACTCAGCCAACTTTGTTCCAAGGGAAGACAAAGACCCCACCATTTCCGATTTCTGTGTGCATATTTGGTAAGAATCTACATAATTGTTTACTGGATTCTGGTGTTTCTACTAATGTGATGCCATTCGGAGTATGTAGAGCCTTAGGGATTACACCTGCTGACTCCCAGAAGAAGGTAATCCAGCTAGATAGAACTGAAGTAAATGTGGTGGGGGAATTAAACATAATTCACATGCAGGTAGCTTTTGACCCAAGAATTCAACAAGTTATCAATATTCAGGTGGCTAATATCCCTGATGCATATGGGTTGATTCTAGGAAGATATTTTGCTAAGGCCTTAAATGGATATGTATCTAATAATCACTCTCATATGTGGCTTCCTTGGAAAGGAGTACCAAACCAGATCAGAATCAAGAGAGACCCTAGAATGAAGTATATGATTACAGAGTATCAAAACACTTCAAATGAAGTTATGATATCAGAAGTAGGCATGGGAAATTATATGCTGTCAACTCCTTATGAGGAGTCAGACTCAGAGGAAGTATTGATGTTACATACGATGTCTATGGATGCAGAGACAGAATCCAGAAATGCTACTATTTTGACAGAGTCAATTAAGGAAGAAGATGATTTTGAAGATAATTAGATTAGCCTACTGGACAGCTTCCAGGAATTCATCAGACAGTGTGTCGAGAACCAAGTTCACTTGGGTAGAAGGACAAGCTTTGAAGAATTACTCTTACCAAATTGGTGTAGAGTTCATAATGCTTCTCATTCAGAGTTGGAGTGTTGTTTATGCCAGACCATAGTAGAACGAGTACAAAAATGCCTAAATCCAACCCTGGCAGTTAAAACAGATATACAAAACCCTTAGGAAGAATATCAATAAAAGGAACCTATGTCGTCTGAGCAACCATCCAGTAATATTAAGCTAAAGGATGTGATGAAGAGGACTGCAGCTACTGAATGTTGGACTCTCAGATTTGATAGATCCAAATCCAAGCATGGAGCTGGGGCAGGGTTTGAACTAATCAGTCCAAAAGGTAAAAACTTCCTTGCAGCCCATAAACTTCAATTTCACTGTACTAATAATATAGCAGAATATGAGGTGTTAATTCATGGACTCCTTATGGCACTTAAGAAAATGGCTAAGATTCTGCAAGTTTTTGGTGATTCCAAGTTAGTAATTAAGCAAGTAAGGAAACAATATTCATGCCATGATAGGAGAATGACTAATTATAGGCATAGAGTATGGGACCTCATTGAGGGATTTGATGCCTTCAATATTCAACTAATACCATGGAAAAAGAATCAAACTGTAAATTCACTGGCCCAGGCAGCAAGCACTCTGCAGCCTCTATCTTTGTCAGATTTGAAGAAGTTTACTATAGAATTGAACCCTGTGCCATCGGTTCTAGATAATGTTACTAACTTTCAGGTATTTGAAGATGACAAGCATATTCTGGATTTTATCACAAACATGGACATTTTTGCTTCTCAAATCATCAATGAAACAGAACTCTAGGAAGAAGAACTAAATTTGGAAGGAGTGATGAATCTGAAGTCTAATACTATTCCAAGAGGGATGGTGTAGTTGGAGCGAATTTTTGATATGGATAAGATCAAAGATTAGGAACAAGAGTCAAAGAAAGAATCTATCAATGGACAGTGTGAGACTTACAACTTGAGAACTGAGGACAATGCTAAGAACATTTTCATTGGCAAGGTATGCACTCCAGAAGAAAGACAAGGAATAATTGAAGCACTACATAGATTTCCAGATATAGTATCCTGGAGTTATGAGAACTTGAAGACCTATGATACATCAATCATAACTCATACTATACCTCTGAAGCTAGGTGCCAAACCTTTCAGGAAAAGACAGAGACCTATCAACGCATTGTTAGAACCACTAATACAGAAAGAAGTTCAGAAATTGTTATCTGCCAGAATTATATTTCCCGTCAGACATTCAACATGGGTGGTGAACCTAGTCTCAGTAAGGAAAAAGAATGGAGAAATTAGACTCTGCGTTGATTTCAGGAACTTGAACAGATCATCAGAAAAGGACAACTATCCAGTCCCGTCATTGGATGAAGTACTTCAAGCAGTTAAAGGATCTTAGATGATGTCCTTTTTTGATGGTTATTCAGGATATAACCAAGTAATGGTTCAGTACAAAGATAGGCATAAGACTGCTTTCAAAACTAAATGGGGTATCTTTGCTTACAGGAGAATACTTTTTGGACTCATTAATGCAGGGGCTACATTTCAAAGGGCTATGGATATTGCCTTCAAGGATATTATAGGAAAATGTATCATTATTTATATGGATGACTTGATTGTCTTTTCAAAAAATAGAGGAGATCACATCTCTGATTTGCGCAAGGTGTTTCAAAGGTGCAGGGAATTTGGCATTTCCCTGAATCCTAAAAAGTGTATTTTCTGCATGACAGAAGGAAAGCTGCTAGGACATGTCATATCTGAAAAAGGAATTACTATTGATCCAGAAATGGTGGAAGCCATACTGAAGATTCAACCACCTACTAGCAAAAAGGAGATGAAATCTTTCTTTGGCAAGATTAACTTTGTCAGAAAATTCATTACTGGATTTATTGAAATTGTTAAGCCACTGAACGCAATGTTGAAGCAGGATGCTAAGATCGAATGGACTACAGAAGTGAAGGAGGCATTTGCAGAGATCAAAAGAGCCATTGCTGATGCTCCGGTATTGGTAAGTCCTAATTACAGTATGCCCTTCTACACTTATTCATTTGCTTTAGACCATTCATGTGTGAGAATGCTGACTCAAAAGTCTGATGAGGGAAATGAGCATCCTATTGCTTTTATGAGTGCACCATTAAAAGATGCTGAGTTGAAATATCCAAGTGTGGAAAAGTAGGCGTATGCCCTGGTTAGAGCAGTAAAAAAATTTAGACATTATATCCTCAGGAATAAAGTCTATGCAATTGTCCCAGATCCTGCAGTCAAGTTATTATTGATGCAGAATGAGTTAGGTGAGCGTAGAGCTAAGGGGGTGACAATGCTACAAGAGTACGATATTGAGATCCAGCCCATGAAGCTGGTAAGAGGATAGGGACTTACTCAGACTATGGCTGAAATAGGCCCTGAACTGACAGTTCAGAATTATAATATTGACGAGGTTTCCCCAGATGGTTGGTATGATGACATAGTTTATTACTTGCTAAACCAACGATTTCCAGGACATCTTAATGTTGTTCAAAGGAGAGCTTTGCAATTAAAGAGTGATGGTTTCATGCTAAAGGGAGCTATTCTATACAAGAAAAATCATGAAGACATTTATTTAAGGTGTCTCGGGAAACAGGAAGCTGAAAGAGTGATGAATGAATTTCATGAAAAGTATGGCACTAGCCATGGTTCTGCCATTGCCACAGAAAATCAGGTTTTGAGGGCAGGATATTACTACCCTACATTGTTCAAGGATGTTCACCATCATGTACAGACCTGTCACACTTGCCAGATTGTAGCGACAAGGGAAAGGTATGTGGCACTTCCACTCCAATCGGTCACTGAGGTAAGGCCTTTTTCCCAATGGGGTATGGATTTCATAGGCCTCATCAACCCACCATCTTCTGTAGGACACAGGTACATTCTCACTATCACTAATTATTTCACAAGATGGACTGAGGCTTTTTCTTTTAGGCAATGTACATCTGAGGTAGTGATTGATTTTATAGAATCTGCTATTCTTAATCAATTTGGATGCCCTATTGCTATTGTCTGTGATAATGGTCCTGCTTTCACATCTTTAAAATTTTCAAATTGAGCTTTTGATCATGGCATTATTATAAAGTTTGCATCCAATTATTATCCCTAGGGTAATGGATTAGCAAATTCCTCCAATAAGAACTTGTTGACTGTTATCCATAAGCTGTTAGAAAGGAACCCAAAAGACTAGCATACCCAGCTTCAATTTTCCCTTTGGGTAGAACGTACAAGGCTTAAATCATCCATTGGAACATCTCCCTATCACTTAGTGTATGGTTTGGAGCCAGTATTCCCTATTGAACTCAAGATCCCAACCTTACAGTTTATTAATGAGTTTTATGATGAGGAGGATAGAAGGGAGGATAGGTTGACAGAACTACTGCACCTTGAAGAAAAACAAGACAATTCCCTTGAGAACTTTGCCAAATATCAGGGGGTAGTTAAGAGGTGGTTTGACAGAAGGGCCAGGGTCAAAGCCTTTAGGATTTCTGACCTTGTGTTATACTGGGATAAACCTCATGATCGAAAAGGGGACCATGGAAAGTTTGACAAACTATGGCTTGGTCCATAACAGATTGCTGAAATACTTGGAGATAATGCCTTCTGTCTGAAGACTCTCACGAGAGAAGATATTCCACTGCCTATCAATGGGCAGTATTTGAAACATTATTTCCAATCTTGAGTTGTTTTCAGCTCCCTACCTTGTATATAGTTAGTTTAGATTGTTTTCTATTGTTTTGTTTTGATTAGAGTAGGTTTGATTTCCATTTGTTTTGTTTGGTTTGATTTGGTTTGTTTGTTTTGGTTTGCGTTGCTGTCACTCTTGGTTCCTTCTCTTTCTGGGGATCCCTTGTTGCATTTGTATGATAAGTGGTGACAAAGTAGGTGGTGTTCTTAGTATTTCCTTTACAAACTTTAATCACTTTTCCAGAATGTCATCATATGCATTCTCTACCTACTGTCACATATCCTTGTGTCTAAAGCAAAGAGTCTTCTAGTTAGATTGAATTGGAATACATCAGGGTCTTACATTTTTTTAATATTAAAGATACCTGAACTTGCAGAAGGTCCTTATGAAGTTTGACAGGTGAAAATCATTTTTTTGCTCTAGATCCACTGTGGTTCTCATCCTTGAGTGTAAACTTCATTGTTCACAGGTTGAAGTAAAAGTAGTGAAAAGACAAGTAGTATAAAATAAAAGAGAAAAAAAATATATAATATTGAAAATTTTAAAAAAAATTAGAACTCAACTCATCTGGGGAATCTGAATATCTCTACCAGGGCTATGGACACTTGGCTGGTAGTAGAGCTATGTTTAGGAGAATCACAACAATAACCTCGTCAGGGCTATGGACGCCTGACTGGCAGTGAGACTCTATCCAGGTTACTTTTAGAGCATGAATTTTTATGTAGTTTGTTCAGACCAAGTTTGGTTCCTGTTGCAACTAAAGGAAGGTAATGAATGCATGTGCACACACTTTGACCCTAGTGTAGGAAAGTTTGGGTGACTGGGGGGTTCTTTGAGTTAACCGTAGATGGTGATTAGGTGGATGAGTTGAAACCATAAATTATGGGTTCTTGATTCCAGTTTGTCATCAAAATGCTCAGAAGCATTTTCCCAGCAGAGTTGCCATTTGTTGTGCAGTTTTGCACACACACCCCACTTGGAGTAGGGACCCTCTTTTCATAATGTCTTTTGACCTTTGGTTTTACTGGATTTGTCTTTTCGAGGTCTTGAGATGTTGGTCTTTCTAACTTTGGTCTTGCCTTGAGGCTTGAATTAGTTAAATTTGGGTTTTAATGAAAATTTGGGTTTTGACCTAGGTCCAGGGATTTCCCCGAGTCTTGGTCCTCTGTCTGGTTATGAGTGAATTTCCGAAGTCCAGGTTTTTGCTTGAACCTGAGATTTTTCAGCTCGGGCAGATTTTCTCGAACTTCGTTAAATTCCCGAACTCTGTTAAAACCCCGGTTTCTGCCATATCTGTGAAATTCGTGCTCATCCAAATTATCTGTTTTGCTTAGTTTTTTCTGAAATTCCGTTCTGGGCTCAGGTTTCCAAATTTTGTCGGTATGTCTTGTTGCGCATTAATGCTCAAAGTACGTATTCTCTGGCGTGGGTGCGGATGGATTTAAGGCCTTTTAGGCATCATTTTGATTTCATTATTCACTTGCTATTTTCTCTAGATTTTGAGATTCTTCATTTGAAGCTTTGATTGTTGAATTCGAGCTGCTTGTGTCTGGATTGTTTGAGCGCTGGTTGAGTTTTTCGCTATTAGGGCACACTGTTTCGCAGTCACTTCTTCGAGTTCTAGCTTCATCTAGACTGGTCCATGGTAAGTCGTTGTTGAACCCTCCTCTTTTTTTCACTTAGATTGATTCTTTCGAGTTGGTTGTTTGTCATTTCGGGTCGTCCTTTGCTTGTTTTATGATTTTGTATTTATCGAACTAGGGTTTGACCTACCTCTTCACAAGATTTTGTCATCCGCACTATGCATGCTTTTGTTTACCAATTGAATGTTGGGTGTATCGGTGTGGTTGGGCATTCTCGATAGGATTTTTCTTTCTAGACGCGTGATTTGTTATATTTTGTGGAGGTTAGGGTTTCAGTGCATTTGCCCGAATTTTCTAGGTTCGATGGATTTACCGTGATTTACATATCTTGTGCCTAGCTTAAACCTGCTCATAGATTGAAAAATCTTAGTGCGCTTTAGATTGATCATTTTAAGGATAGTGTTTGAAATTTTGAGCTTACCCTGGCTTTCATGGCGGAGGTCTAGTCATTAGATTTAGGGCATCATTATTTCACCATAAGGATCGGTCATTTGTGGGTTTTGGAAATTTGAATTCATGTGCATTTGAAGTTTTGCTTATTGGCATCGATTTTGAGACCATTGGAACCCAAATAGGGAAGTTTGCATGATCATCTGACCGATGGTTCGCGTGTTAACGATCATCGGGTTTCTGAGGTGTCTGTAGAATTTCTGCGCACTTGGATTTTTTCCCAGTTTCTGTCAAATCCACGGAGTGTGATAAATTCCAAAATTCTGAGCTGTCCGCAGAAATCCAGCCTGTCCGGATTTTTCTGATTTCTTGGCTAGTTTCATTCCTTTCCAATTTTTGATGTTAGGGGTAATGGAGTAAGTGTTAAATGATGATTTCTTGCAACTAATGGATGAATTTCATGATAATTACATAACTTTTTGTCCGTACTAATGACTTATTTGGAAAATGATATCTTGGTAGTAGGAGTCCATCTGGGTCGGAATTATCTAAATTTCACCTTGACTGGATTTTCCCAGGTTACCTCATTTTCCCGGATTGCTTCATTTTTCTGGATTTTCAAAGATTGACGATTTGTGATGGATCTTAATTGTTTCATGTGGTTTCTAGGCTAACCCCTGATTGGAATATTGATCTGTATAGGATCTAGACTAGATTGCAGTTTAAATGCTTAACTTTTACAATGCTTTACAATGTTTATTTCAAGTTAATTAAATTGAAATTAACTTAAGGAAATAACAGAATGAAAGTAATATCAAGGTGATCTAACAGAAAGGAAGGAAATGAGAGACAGAAAGAGAGAGAAGAAGAGAAGTGCAAACAACGCTTGATAACGGAGTTCGTCACGAAAGTGACTACGTCTCCGGGTCCACTCCAATAGAGAGACCGATCCAATTATCTCCAAAATTGATTACAAATGATGCACCAAGACCATCAGTTCGGCAGCATAACAGGGCTCCGACATTCAACAATGGCTTGAAAATTCTTCAACAAGACTCCTCTCTTCTGTGTTGCCTCAGCGTCAAAACTTCATCACCTGAAAAAAAACTTATGCCAACTCTCTCCTCAAGCCCCCTTTAAATACATAAAACTTTCTCAAATTGGCCTTTAGCCAATTGATTTGAAAAATATTCCAAATCCCCCTAAAAACAACTAAATCTCCCAAATTTTACATTTGGATTTTAATAATCTCCCTTATCTCTCCAAAATCTTTTAAAAATCTCCCTTTATTTTCATAATAATATTCAAAAATATCCCTAAAATAATTTAAGCCCTTCCATTTAACATTATTCAGGCTTAAGAGATTTAATTAGTTTTGATTTAATCCTTTAAAAGGATTATAGGTTTGTTTAAATTTCAAATTTGGGGAGTTTGTTTTAGAATTAGTTTATTCGGCCTCCAATTATTTAGCAAAAGAAAACAGTCTCCAATAATGTTCTGAATATATCACGTGGTATTTTGGCGGGCTATGATTTTGGGAGGCGAGCGGTTAGGAGGTCGAATCCTCCGCCGTCCATTTTAAAACAAAACTCTAATAATACTATGTTAAAACAAACCGGGCATATCATTCTGTTGAGGCTGCGGATTTGGTGGAACGGTGAAACCGCTGCCAGTTGTCTATGGGGTTACGGGTTCAAACCCGTCTACCAACTTTTTGTTACAAAACACATCGAACGCCGACGACAGAGTAGGAGGCCACGTGCCGCACCAGGAGGGTGCCACGTGGCACACACAGATTGGACAAACATGTCAACGTGGCCTGTCAACCTGTGAAAAGTACGCTGACTCATATGCCAACTGTGCATTGACGTGTCTGCCAACTGAGCGCTAACGTGGAGGCCGACGTACGCTGACTGGACGCCGACTGTACTGCTGACGTGTGTACGGACGACACGTGTCGTGACCTGATTGGTCCGTACAAATGCCACATGTCACACTCTGATTTGTCCACATCAGATTCCGTACCCCGTGCTGACGTCATCTGTACGGATGATGACGTCATCACTGTACCTTCAGTCCACAAGTCAAACTTGAAACTTTGACCAGCTGTATCTTGAGCCTCCGATGTCAGATTTCGACGAAACGAACGTTGCCGAAATTGTCTCGACGAGCTCTTCGACTTGATGCTGCTTCTGTCAATTTCTAAGACAATAATTTTTTTCGCTTCCTAGACGCCCCTAATTCCAGTTTGACCGAAGGTTTGACTGGCCATAACTTGCACAAACGGACTCCTTTTCGCTCCATTCGAGTTGCGTTGGAACCAGGACACCGAGCTCTTTCTAATGGTGCAAATTCTGGAGAGAAACGAGACACTTCAATTTTCACTAAAAAATGTCCACCGGATCAAATATGGATGATAGATGGATATTCATGAGGTTCTTTTGTGAATGCATGTTGAATCAAGCAAGCCTATTGTAGGAAAGTCTAAGGGTGATACTGAAGGGTCCTCGTTTATAGAGGTGGAAAGATTAAGATTGGATACCAAGAGACAGCTACCTGACAGCAAAATAGCTTCTGTGTGGTTTGAGGTCTCTGACACCAATGTAGGGGCATGGAGATATGAGGAATTCAAGGCAAGAATAGCTCAGAAAGATGTATTGGCTCTGAATAAAGGGATGATGAAGTCTGGATTAGTCCATGTGGCAGGATTCCCTCCTGCAGTCTAGTGTTATGAGTTGATACTAGAATGTGCAAGGCAATATGACTTTGACACACAGAGGTTAGTTAGCACTGAAGGAAGAGTCTTGGAAAATTTCAATCCTGTTTCTATTGCCCAAGCTTTTGACATGCCATATTTGCCATCTGTGTGTGCTTTGAACATGGATTTAGCCAGAACTTACTATGAAAATGAGCCCACCAAAGCCCAGCAGATGATTAATTCTTGGTTGGAGAAACCAAAACCTCACTTCTCTAAACTGCCCAAGCAATTACACAGGATCAAATTTAGATCAGACATATATGATGCAATCACATTATTGAGCAGAGTGGCCAGTTTAAAGAGTGCTGGAGTGTTGGAAAATTGGATGGTCCATGTGATCAACAAAATTGAACAAGGTATTAATTACCATTTGGCAGGACTCATCAGTGCAATGATTGATAGACAGATGAGGGATGTGCTGGAAACAAAAAGGTTCACTATGTCCTTCTATGTGATATATGTGTTGGCTAGATTCTACCCATACAGGGGTTTGAATCCAAAAGGGACATTTGGACAAGATATAGTCTATGACATATACCTGGAATTGCACCTTGGACATCAATATTTTAGAAGGGCAACTGATGCATTCACAATGCATATTACTAGGTTGCTCCAAAATGCAGAGCATGTAAGAATATGTGATGGATCCAAGGAGCTAATAAAGAAATATGGAGCTTGGTTCATACAGTTTCCCACCTTTTCCTACATCAGAATTAACGGATGTCAAATTGCTCCATATAGGTTGCCCAGGTATCCTACTGACCACATTGTGCTGTTGGAGGTTACAAGACAAATATGTGAGTTTGATGCTGTTGTTAAAATGGCAAAGCATAAGATAGGGTTTGGTGGAGATTTCCCTCTGAGAATTGGCATAAGTAAGGTTTGTCCTTCAATTTAATCAGCTCATGCATCAAGGGATGAATTGGCTGCTTATGGTTTCTCTTTCCACTCTAAAAGGACAAACTTTGATATCACTAGAGAAGTGCAGAAGAAGGCCACCAAAGAATACCATCATAAGGATGACATAGAAGATTACTGGGAAAACATTAAAGATGACTTTGAGGAAAGGAAGAAAAGATACTCTAGGCTTCCAGTTGATGTGATCAGACTATACAATGTCAAGTTGATCCCTGACCAATTGGAGGATGACAGGAATCTGGTGCAAGATCATGCATATGAGTCGGTCAAGGATAGATCAATCGGAGAGGTAAATTGGGCTGAAAATGAGGTAATTGAGTTGAAAGACCTAATGGCCCCTGTCATGAAGTTTACCAAATCATGGTTGAAACACAAATTTTGGGAACTGGAGAGTGATAAGGTACCTTGTACCTTCAATTTAATGGGAAATTTGAATCCTCTTTCCACCTCAGAGGAGTCCAGAGAGGATGATTCCAAAAGAAAATCTACAGGAGGATAACCTTTCAAGATCAAAATCAGAGGCCCTAAGGAAAGTGAGCCAGAGTAGAAAAGGAAACCAAAGGGAAAGAAGAAATGCCAAACTTTGAAAATAGGCAAGTCTTCTGAAGAGGAGGAATTTGAGAAAGCAGCAGAAGAAGAAGACGCTCCTCCACAGCCAAAGAAGACAAGGAAAACTAGGGTTTCAAAGAGAAAAGTTCAAGAAACTTCCAAAGATGAGACTCTGGTTGTTGATGTGGAGAGTTCAGGAGAAAAAACTAAGGTTTACTCAAGGAGATCAAGGACTCCATCCCCCAAGGAGACCCTACAAAAAGCAAACCCTCTTTCAGTGGCTTCCACTATGGAGCAACAAAAGGCTACTTCCCCTTCACCTAGTGTACCTGAGTAGGTGACCTTTCAAGATCAAGAGACTAGTGGAGAGACAGAACCATTCAAGGAAGGAGAACTCTTTGGTGCAGCAGCTGAACTTGAGGTTGAAGATGTAGAAAGTTACCCTTCTCCACTAGTGCAATATGAGGATTCTACGGCAAGCAGCAAAGGTAACGAATCACCTGAGAAGGAGAATGCCCCTATTAGTATCCCATCACCTTTGCAAGAAGAAGAGCCTAAATTGGGTAACCAAGGTGATCAGTCCCCTGAGAAAGGAAAAGATGAAACAACAGAACAACATGAAGGTGTAAAGACAAATGAAATCCAGGTGGATCCTGTTGTCCCGGATTGGTTGGAAAAGGAGATTACCAGAAAGAAACAGGTTATTGTTGAGGACACCCCCCTCGATTGGGATGAGATGCTAGCCAAGATTGGTAAAGGTAAGAAGAAGAAGGTGGCCAAAGTAGTTTCAAAGATTGAAAGAGATGAAGCAAATAACAGGGTTATTCACATTGCCACCCCTACTGTGGATAAAAGTAAAGATGAGGTCACTGGAAAAGATTATAATGTGCAGACTATCAATCTTGGGCTAGCTTCTATGGATCAGGATATTGAAGAGTATGAAGGGTCCAGTGCAGTAATAATTGGGAGACTAAGGAAAGAAATACAGTCCAAGCATGAGCTTAAAAGGGAAAATGAAAGGCTTAAGAAATGTCTAGAAGATGTGATGAAGCCTTTGCAATCTCTTCACCCATCCTCTTCTGCTGCGGCTAGTTTCTTGCCCAAAGAAACTATTTCTCAAATTAAAAGGATGAAGGCTTCTACCCAAACTGTAATGGATTGGTTGAAAGATGTACAAGTGAAAGGAGATGATGCAATGAAGGAAATCCTTTCGACCAGAAAGGATGCAGTAAGAGCCAAGGACTTGTTAGAACATGTTTTATCTCAAGACAAGGAGGATATTGACCTTCTATTGCAGAAATCTAAAGTGATTATGTTGTATGGTAAAGATCAGTTGGTTGCAGATGGAATCTTTCCTTCATCCAGACTTAATGAGCCTTGGGAATGGTTCGAGGCTTTGCAAATTTGGCAAAAGGCCATCAGGAAGATCCACAAACAAAAGAAGCAGATAGATGGTGATTTGAATGGAGTCTATGATGGATGTATTGCATTCTTTGAGATAGTGACTGGCAGGAGGAAGATTTCTCCTAAGTATCTGAGCCTAGAACAATTGAGAGAATGGTGGCATGATCTTTATGCTCTGGATTTCAAAAATGGAATAACAGGGCACCAATTGGATGATGCAGCAACTTACTTGGCTATGATGGATAAGTCCCAGACACACAAAGATAATTGGGATAAAATTGTTAAATAGTCAAAAGAAGAGATTGGCTCCATCGAATGTCGGCTCAAGATTCTACCCTTGCCACCTGTTGCTGAGCTGGATAAAGTATTTTTGAGGGTTCATGGATCATTGGATCAAAATAAGGATAAGGGAGGTGGTAGTTAATGCCCATTTTTAGATTTGTGCTTCCCTATTATTATAGGGCATGTGTTGATCCGGGCTACATTGAGGAATGTGTTTGGGCTGACCTTGATGATGTATCAGCATTTAATGTGTGCCTTATTTTTAAATTCCTAAGGCCAACTTGTTTTGGCTATTTTATTTTGTAAATGTTTGGTTGGGCCGACATGTTTTGAGAATTTTCTATTAAGGGCATTCTTGCATCATTGTAAGGAGTTAGCTAGAAAGATAATAGAGACAAGCTAGATCAGAAAAGAGTTAGAGCATTTTGTAATAAAAGTAATAGTTAGTTTCTTGAAGCAAATATTGTAACAGAATAGTGGAATTGTTGTAGCATTGTGGTGATCTAATACAATTGAAGGCATTGTAGTTTTCCTGGTGAAATTTCTTGTGTTAGTTTATCTTGCGTGGTTCCTGTTGTTTCATCTTTCAAATTGCTTAAAGGTCTAGGATTTAGTGTTTAGAATTGGATTAGTTTGGTGAATGATGTTCATGATTTCATATTTGGAATGTTTGTAGCAATCTCTGGTCTATACTCCCAGTAACTATCTGATTGTAGTAGGCTGGTGAAGTCAACCTGGACCATACATCTATTTGTGTTTAGTTCAATTGTGGATGAATGTATATGAATTGAAAATCTATATACCTTAGAAGATTGCACCATTCTTGTGATATTGCATTGTGGGTTAAGCAAGAATTGGTTATTTGAGATTGGTCCATTCCAGATATCTGTCATTTGCATTGTTTATCTTAGAAATATTTTAGGTTTCATTACTTCTCTTGTAATATCATCTTTTGTCTTTTCTTTATTATTCGGTTAGATTTAAGATTTAAGATCAAAATATTGCAAAATATGATAAATTTGGAAAGAAACAGGTTGCTTGTACTAAGGTCCGATTGTGATTACCAGCATTTCACATTTTATCTGAGTTGTTTATGCATTGTCATGACCTGACACCCGAGAGACCTTGGGGTGATTTTTAATAACTTGTTGTTGAAAATTACCTTTTAAGAGAGATAGAATATTGCATTCTGTCAGAGTTGTTGTTGTGCAGAAAACACCATCAATAGGTACATGTAAATTTTGATAACCTAGTCAAAATCAATGTAAAGGAGATTGTTTGAGTATTTTTTAGAATCGCAAGACCTACTAATGTTATTTGTAGAAGTTTTCAATTGGGGAAA
This sequence comes from Sequoia sempervirens, assembly GCA_007258455.2. NCBI lineage: Eukaryota > Viridiplantae > Streptophyta > Pinopsida > Cupressales > Cupressaceae > Sequoia > Sequoia sempervirens. The sequence continues at coordinate 954,117,043 of VDFB02271358.1, forward strand.
TAGAGAAGATACAACTTTAATGGAAAAGAGCATTCTACTACCAGAATGCTAGAGTTAGTTCATATTGATCTTTGTGGTCCAACTAGAATTGGAAGCCTGAATGGTGACATATATTTCATGTTTCTTATTGATGATTATAGTCAAATGACATGGGTTGATTTTCTCAAAGAAAAGAATCAGGCTTTAGGTAGGTTTAAGGTATTCAAAGGAAGAGTGGAAAATGAAGTAAATTTGAAAATCAAGTGTTTGAGATATCTAGTAGAGGTGGAGAATTCTCTTCTAGTGAATTTAAAGCATTATGTGAATAGAATGGCATAAGAATATAGTATTCAACTGTGAGAACCCCTCGGCAGAATGAAGTACTTGAAAGGAAAAATAGGACAATATAGGAAGTTGCTAGACCCATGATGAAAGAATCAAATGTACTGGATGTGTAATGGAGAGAGGCAATACACACTATTGTTTATGTTCTTAATAGAGTTCAAATTAGATACCACAACACAAAGACTCATTTTGAGTTATGGACTGGTAATACTGCCACTATAAAGTATTTCAAGGTCTTTGGAAGTAGATGTTATATTAAAAGAGATGATAAAAATCTTGGAAAGTTTGATGCTAGATGTGATGAAGGAATCTTTCTTGGATAATCTACTATTAGCAAAGCATACAGAGGCTTTAATAAAAGATTGAGAAAGATTATTGAAAGTGCTAATGTGAAAGTTGATGAAGACATATGCAGGCCTATTGGGATAAGTGAAGTTGAAATTGATGATCCTATTTATGGACATGTACCTGAGGAAAATAAGGAGAAGGAAGAAGGAGAGAAAGAAGAACAAGTAGAAGAGGAAGAAGAAGAGAATGCGATAGAACCTATTGTGAAGACTCCTACATATGTATAGAAGAAACACCTAGAAGATCATATCATAGGAGAGAAAAGTGAAGGTGTGAAGACAAGAAGTAGAGTTGTAGTTGAGGTAAATTTGTGTCTACTTTCTAAAATTAAGCCCAATTTTGTAAGTGAAGCATGTGAAGATGAGAGCTAGATGAGAGCTATAAAAGAAGAGTTACAATAGATAGAAAAGAATCAACCATGAGAACTAGTCCCTAGGCCTATGAAAAAAGATGTGATTGGCTCAAAATGGTTGTTTTAGAATAAACTAAATGAAAGTGGAGAAGTTGTAAGGAATAAGGAAAGACTTGTATGCAAAGGATATTCACAAAATGAAGATATAGATTTTGAAGAGACATTCACAAGGACTTCAAAGTGTATTAGATGGATGTTAAGTTAGCATTTCTGGATGGTGAATTGGAGGAAGAAGTGTACATGGAACAACTTGAAGGGTTTCAGTTATCTGACAAACCAGACATGGTTTGTAAGTTGAAGAAGGCATTGTATGGACTGAAGCAAGCTCCCAGAGTTTGGTATGCAAGATTGGACATATACCTGACAAAGCAAGGATTTAGCAAAGGGTTTACTAACATCAATTTTTATTTCAAAGCATAAGGTAACAAAATGTTGATAGTAGTTGTATATGTTGATAATATCTTTTTTGGTGGAAATGAAGACATGTGTAAAAAGTTTGCTGAAGAGATGTATAAATAATTTGAGATGCCTATGATCAAGGTGAATTAAATTTCTTCCCCTGTCTACAAGTGAATCAAACTAATAAAGGGATATTCATATCACAATCTAAGTATGTAAAAGAGTTGTTGAAGAAGTTTGGGATGGATGATTGCAAACTAGTTTGTACTCCTATGGTAACCAAATGTAAACTAAGAAAAGATGATGAATATGCTAAGACTGATCAGAGAAAATACATATCTATGATTGGCAGACTATTGTGTCTTACTACTACTAGATCAGATATTATGTATCTAGTATGTTTAGTTTCCAAATTCCAAGCAGATCATAAAGAAGCACATGTTACAACTGTAAAGAGGATATTTAGATATCTTAAAGGTACATCGGATTATGGATTATGGTATCTTAAGAGTGTTTATTTCACCTTGAGTGCTTATATAGATCTTGATTGGTCCAGCTATGTAGATGACTAGAAGAGTACAAGTTGTGGTGCTTTCTTTCTTGGTAAAATATTAGTTTCATGTTGAGAAAAATGTAAGACTCAATTTCTTTATCCACTGCAAAGGAAAAACATATTGTTTCAACATCATGCTACATATAGGTTTTGTGGATGAAGCAAATGCTAAAATACATTGGAGTGATGTGATGAGCCTATTTTTATTTTATGTGACAACACAAGTGCAATAAAAATTTTAAATAACCCATTTATGCATTAAAGAAAAAAAAACATATCTACCAAATATCATTTCTTGAGAGAAAATTTTTTGGAGAATGAAGTTAGATTGGAGTATGTGACAAAAAAGGAACAAATTGCAAACATATTTACTAAGTCTCTTTCGAAGGATACTTTTGAGCATCTTAGAGAGAGGTTGGGGTTCACTGGCCCTTCGAACTAGGTGCACGTGAAGGAGCATCAGTCTCGTGAATTCACAGATTCCTTATTTATTTGGACAAATAAATGGTTCTACTTTGTAGGGGGGGTAGAAAAGCTTTTCATTGTTGCAGTATGAGTGTACTCCTAAGGGGGAGTCAGCAAATTTGTTGATATTTTCCATTGATGTCAAAGGTGGAGAGAAAGTCATGTAAAAAATAGTTGTAGAGGAAGAGAAGGTGTTCTCCTGGGATATTGTGTAAATTTTTGTCTTTGATGGTTTTTCACATTATGTGTTTCCATCAATGACAAAGGGGGAGATTGTTACAAGTATGATCAAACCTTGGTGGTGTTGTCATTAATGTTGTCACTGATGTCAACAAAAATTAGTATGTTATAAATTGTACATGTATAGATGAGATGCTACTAAGATGTGAGTACATGGAGATACCTTTATGTTATTCCATATGCATTGGTTTTATGGGTTTCCAAGTTCTTTTGAGAAAATTAATAAAGAGAAGTCAAAGTGATGAAAGTGTTTAGAATGTGCTCCAATATGTGCTCTATATTTCTCTTGTGTTGTTACTATACTTGTATAGATCTGAAGGATTAATAATGGTGATATTGTGGTGATATCTCTTGAGTTCTAGCTTTAGGTTTGATGGTACATGAAATTTACATTCATCGGTATGTGAACTATTCTAGCAGAGTTGGTCTTCTATGGACTGGGAGAAATGTTTTTGCTTCGCAGTCCTTCACTATTTCATTTCAAATCTTTTTGATCTGGGATATGTTTTGTGAAGGTCTTTTCTATGTTTTGGCAAAGAGGTTTGAAGTTTCGTGATCTAGAAGTCATGTTTCAATGTTTCATTGTGAGTTTGTATAGTTAGGATGGATTGGTGAAAGGTGTTCGGGGTTTAAAGTTTGTTGTTTTACTACAAATGTATCTAGATGAATCTGAGATATATTCTCATCCATAAGGAAGTGTGTAGTGGTGTTTGTGTGTCATCTTATTGTTGGAAGCATGTACATCAATTTTCTTGTGTTTTCATTAGGTTTGGATGACCCAGTGTTTACACTTCATTTGAAGAATAAAATTTAATTAAGGAAGCATGTGGTTGATTCAAGATATATCATTTTGATCTCAAATTTTTTTTATTGGTCCACTCTCATTCCTTTCCACCATGGGAATGTTGAGTTTCCAACCTAATTTGAACACTATTTTTGGCATTCCATTGATCCTACCTCTTGGGAACCCAATGAATCTACTTCAATATTTACCCTTTCACACCAACACCATGACCCTTGATGATATCAAGGATAGCTTACCCCTTGTCTACCCTCAACTTATAGATTGGGATAAACAAGAACCACCAAGTTTGGAAACTTTCAAGAATGACAAAGTAATCGCTGAGTTCATGGGACTTCGTGAAGGAATACAAAGTGGGGATCATAAGGTTAAATTTTCCATAGAACTCAATTGTGTAGCATACTTTGGTGAGGTTATCCTATCCTCTGGTCACAAAAAAGAAAATGAAAAAAGTAAAAATAAAAGGGTATGTGTAGGCTCATCATGGAAAAAATAGGCCCTTAAGTGGCAAAAAATTCAAAAAATTCAAAGTTAAGCAAACTGACATAAAAATTTGAATAAGTTTCCTATATTATTTCAAAAATATGTAAGAATAGAATATGTAGAAAATTGAATGTAGTTTCTAAACTACTAGGTTTATTTTAAAAATAAATAAATCTATTTGGTGAAAATTTGAAATTTCAATGCAAGAGTACTAAATTTCGGGAAAAAATAAGGAGTAGGTGTCTGTCTAACCACCCTAACCACAATAAAATGATAATTTTTTTTTATAAGATTTTAGATATAAGTAGAGGAATCATGTCCTGATGTGATGCATATTTTTTTGTATTTTTTTTTTTCCAATTAAATAATTAATTATGAATTTTTTATTGCAACTTTTAAAAAATATAAAAACTCATATGTTTGACCACCTTAACTTGGTCAAAACTTCATGAAATTCAATTCTTTCTTTTTTAATATTATATTATGTGAAGCATAGAATGTGACACATGTTTTAGATTCAAAAAATATGATATCATTTGAAAGATATAGATTTTTTTCAATTATCCTATTAATCAGGACTTTAGTCGTAATTCAAATAGAAAATTAATAATAATTATTTATTAAATTCAAAGTAAAGCATAATTTATATTGGTGGAAATTTTAGATTCTCCTCTAAAAACCCTTTTCGTTTCATCAATTTTGGGTTAAAAAAAAAGTCATTAGCCACATACCCTACAAATACCCATCATATTGCCACTTTTTGGCCCATCATGATCTTGCACATACCCAAAAACAATAGGTGTTTAGGTGAAAATCAAAAGGTGTTTTTGACCATTAAAAAGTAAAAATAAAGGACATATTCAAAGGTAAAAACCTCTCTGAGGCTCCTGAGGATGGAGGACAGGACTGTATTCCAACATGATAAGAGAGATTGTCATTGCTTATAGAAGAAACAAAGAAATTCAACATTGGAACATTGGATAACTCTAGAATGATATAGTTAGCAACATCCTTGACCACTAAGGAAAAGCCTGAGTTTATAACATTATTTTTAGAGAGACAAGTCAATTTCACATGGTCATATGGTAATATGGCTAGATTGGATCCTGAACTTGTTTTGCATCACTTGCAACTACTACCTAATGCAAAGCCATTTAAACAAAAGTTAAGGAAAATGAACCCATAGATTTCACTCCTTGTCAAGGTGGAATTGAAGAAACTATTGGATATTAGATTCATTCGCTTCATTGATTATGTAGAATCAAAGATAAGAATTGCTACTAAAGATGAACCAAAGATAACTTTCACATGTTCTTGGGGAGTTTTTTGTTGGAAGAAATTATGCCATTTGGATTGAAAAATGTTGGAGCTACCTATTAAAGAGCCATGTCTACAATTTTTCATGACTATATGCACATCCTTATGGAATACTATTTCGATGGCCTTCTGTCTAAATCTCTAAAACAAAGTGGAAACTTACTAGTATTGGACAACATTTTCACACGATTGGAAAATTTTCAACTCAGGTTGAATCCAAAGAAATGTGTCTTCGGGGTCCAATTAGGAAAGCTTGTTGGATATATTGTCTCACATAAAGGAATAGAAGTAGCGAGATCCAACCAAAGTTAAATCCATCTTGGAAATGCCACTAGCAACCAACATGAGTCAGTCAAGAACATTACAAGTATAATTACAATTAATCTATAGGTTCATTGGTCAATTAGTAGACAAGATCTTTGTGGGAATCTAGGCTCATGCCATGTGTCACAATCCTCTTCATTGCTTGTCACCCAAATCTTCCATTTTCTTCACTTCAGAATAGTGATTTGAATCAATTATGTTATGTTTCATGCATCATTTGATCAACTTTGTTTGATCTATGTCACTCCTTTGTTCCCTAAAAGATATGTACAAGTCACACCACAATTGCCATGGGCTAGTGGGCACCATCAGATCATCTACTTCAACTTGATCACAGTCATTGATCAACCATATTTTTCCAACCATCTAGGATGGCATCATGTACTAATAACTTCATATATTTCCACCGTAGGTCCCACTACGAATTACTTCTAGAGATTTAGCTAGGGCCCACCACAGACACAATAGGTTGGCAGGGAGACTCTTAGATCTTACAGTCTCAACCAACACCATTGATCCAATCAAAAAGAAATATTTGCATGAGATTTAGGAAAAATTAAATGCCATAAATATCTATTTGGATGTTGAGAATTTCTAGGTGAAGGGGTCGGTTCCCTAGATGATGTAATATGCTTAAGTTATCACTTATAGCCAACTGCAACTGCCAAACACAATTCACCATTAAATTAGAAACATTGTTATGATTCCAATACTATATATGCGTAGGATTTAACCTGCAAACCCTAATTCTATCTGAGAGCACAAATAATCCTTTTTTGAACATATTCTTCAACGTTTGGTCCTACCAAACACATTTTTGAGTTGTTCTTATAAAACCCATGAAAAATCTGAGTTCATATTTTTCTTTAGAGTACTGAGGAAATCTACCAACATTTGCAACCTTCATCCAACTTCCAACTCACAATAAACTATCTTCCTCAGCCATTAATGACAATATTTTGACATCAATACTAGCTCCCCTTCATGTAAAATCAGTTCCATCACACACCTTTTCCCCTTTTGACATCAATGACAATAATATTCCAACATTAAGTCATACCCTTGCATTGCCATTACCTCAGGCTTCATATTTCATCACATCACCTACCTTCCCTTTGTAATTCCTTTCATGGTTGAAACTAAGTCCAAGAGGAAACAAAAAGACATGGCTTTCCCATCAAATAATGAATTTGTTAACCCATTTGAAAACTCCTCACATGGGACACCTAGACCATACAAGTCCCTATTAGAGAAATTTTTCACTAGAGACCAAAATGGAAATATTGTCATAGAAGAACTAGAGGCTGCTACCCAGGATCTTGAATTTTCTTCTTTTGTGGATGAATTCTTGGAACAAGACTCTCAATGCTACCTAGCTAAACTATTGACAAAAGGTTCCAAATTACCTCTAGGTTTTGATGTCAATACATTATGAGCATCATACACATCCACCAACCGAACTCAAGGAAACAATGCAATTGTCTCTAGTGGCTTTATCTTATAAGTTAATATATTTATGCCATTAGGAGGAAGCACACAAGATGAAAAAACAATTCACACCTCCTTATTTGGCACACAAGAAACAACACAACCAATGACATAGTCCCTAACATAGTCCATTTCACAACTTCTTGATTCTACACCTTATCCTTTTAGTAGCTTGAACATATCTTCAAATCCATTTGGAGCATTAAGTGCCATGAATACCACATTGTCAAATCCATTTGGAACATCTAGGGCCTTCAACACCACATTATCAAATCTTTTTGGCACAAATAAAAGGACTATAGTTAATATTCGTGGAACTAGCATAAACATAAATGAGCCAAAAGGTCCTAACATAAAAGTAAATCTTTCAAAAATGTCAAAAAATAGCATCAAATAATTTGAAAAGCACAAAAACATTTAGAAAAATTATCTTGAAAGTCCTATCTTTATTATCACCTATCCACAATAAATTCTCCATCCATAATAAATAATTATTGCCTTCAACCTTTGATAATGTAGTCAACAAGAAAAAGAAAACATTGAAATCCAAAAACTTTCAAGAAAATAATTGAAATGACTATATCATCATCAAAATAAAAAATTTCCTAAGTATTGCAAGAGTAAATTAATCATCAATAATTTACTCTAGTGCTTAATGCAAACTTATAAAAATATCATCTAGTTTTGATTACAAGTGTTATTGAATTAATTATGAATTTCAACCAGTTATATGACTTAATTGATTCATGCATTATGTTATCTCACTCCTCTCTCAGTCAGAATTCCATCATTTATAGTCTCATGTTGAGTTCTCCTAAGTCTACATAAGGATATTCAAACCTTCATGTAATCATTTAGTAATCAATAATCATTTTTGTTTCACATATTTTGTTGTGTAATTTCTCATTTGTGTGCTGAATTTGTTGGACGCCTCATTTTTAGTGATTTTCCCCTTCCATGTGCTTGCATTCACCTCCAACACCACCTCACATCTCTAGTTTTCTCTTGGCCACTCTATCTTAGATCTGGCCACCACATTTTTCCTCTTTTTCTCTTTTTCTCCACCTTTAAATATATTTTGGATTTTTAGATTTTTTCATGTTTAGTTATGCTAAAAAGCACATGTAATATAATTACAAAATAGAAGGGCAGTGTAGATATTTCAGAATATTTTGTAAGGGGTATTTACCAATTTGGGGAAAAAAATTTGTGAGGTTGGATTTTTCACCAAAATGGAGAAAAATTTAAACCTTAGTTTCTAAATGCATGCATATTTCTTTCCCTAATTTTTTGCATGCTCCTTGCTTTCTTCCTTGTTGATTCTTTAAAAAATATACATGCTTTATGAGCACCACATGATAAATAGTTGGGAAAATTTGGAGCCTTGTAAAATCAAACTTATATAAAGTTCCATATGGTGGTTTCTACTTAAATCATCTAGTATAGGTTTCTTTCATTTTGCATTTGAATAAACAAACTTAGAATATTAAAATTTGCTAATTAATCACCAAGCTCCACACTTCTCCTCCAGTAGGCAGCTAAAAGTGTTCTCCTATTCAAGTTCCTAACTACATGAGCTTCCAGAGCCACATCTTCATGTGCTTCCAAAGTTTCTTCTTGGCAGGACAATATTGAGCATTGGATAAACAATGGCATTATCCCTCACAAAGGGAATCTTTGTAGTTCTTTAGAAAATGAAACTTTATTCTTTAGTTTGAATAAATTGTTAGGATTTTTTCCACTTGTATTTTCTCCTTTTTTCTTTGTTGATAGTCACATTATCACTGTTGGCCCACCAATTGTGACTTTGTAGAGCTTGTTCTCCATCAGTCTTCACAGAATCTTGGATCAACAACATGGCATTCCAACATGTGGACATGTGAGAAGTTTTTAGAGGCACACATCATTTGTATTTAGATTCCAAAATCACTCATTATTTTGGTTTGGCTTCTCCAATCACCATTGGATCCTTTTTTCTTAAGGGGATAAATTTTGTTTACAGACAGTGGATCATATTTTGTATTCAGGTGTTCATCAATTGAATGGGAGATCTTTCATTATGGGGGATTCATATCTTCATTTTCTCTCTCTTATTGGTGGGGACATCTATTGTAATTGCATTATTTTCCTTCATCAATTTTTTATTCTCCTCAGCTCTCATTGAGGAAGGGTGTTCGAGTAAATTAATCGTCAACAATTTACTCTTGTGCTTAATGCACACTTAGGAAAATATCATCTAGTTTTGATTGTGAGTGTTATTTCATCAATTATGCATTTCAATTAGTTAAGCGACTTAACTAATTCATGCATTTTGTTATCTCACTCCTCTCTCAGTCAAAACTCCATCATTCAAGGTCTCATGTTGAGTTCACCTTAGTCTACATAAGGATATTCAATCCTTCATTTTAATCAGTTAGTAATTGATTTAGTAATCAATAATCATTATTATTTCACATATTTCTCTATGTGCTTGATCATTTATCTTCCTAGATCTATCAAAATTTTACAATTATTAACTACCTTACATTTTGAAATTCATCATCAACATCCTAATGTGTCTTAATGAATAAATAATTCCTATAATAGGCATCATCAATAGATAACATCATGAAACATCAAAACATCTATGGAAAGTGATACAACAACATTGTTTTATCTTTTGTGATCTTATCTTTTGATTTATCTTAATGTCTCATTCCCAGGATCTCTCAAGGATGTCCATAAAGATTTAGAGAAGAAGGAATGGGGGCATTGATCATCAATTTCATTTTCTCTATTTGTTGGATATTTGTGTAACATTACCACAAAAAATACTTGCTTTGTTCTATGTATGAAAGTGATTTGGGGTAATTCATGTAGCATTGTTCTAGGTACTCCATACCTCTCTATGTAACCAGTCTTAAATGTTTTAAAAATTGACACCCATACACTCTAACAGGGCTTTTGTATGTCTAGTGTGAGCAAGAATACTCCTTATTTGTGGAGTCAAAGTCCATAGAATAGATACAAATTTTCCTTGGTCATTAATACCATGGTGCATCATGTTTATTTGCTACATTAATAAGGATTGCTAAACATTACTTAGTCTCCATAAAGAAAAATCATTGAACTCATCATGTTTTACTTATCACCAGTCATCCAGTTTCATCTATACTCTGATCCTACTAATATTTCTTCTAGCTAACATCTCCGTCTTGCATCACAATATCATTAGAACCTTTTCGTTAGCCCATCTTGAAAAGGTAATTTTTTTGTCCTACATAATGAGGGGGCAGCCCAACATCTTATCATCCTTCTATGAACTATTGGGGCATAGTGGGGCATATTATTATTTTTATTTCTTGATCTAAAAATAAAATTCTTTGAAACAAACAACACATCAAGTGCATTATGTCAAAGAGGGACAAAATGTAGACATGTAAAAATGGCTTAACACATATCACACATGATCCTTAGTGGAATCTTTCCATTATCAACATCGCTTTCATTATCACTATTATATTTCACTTCATTAACATCATTAATCCCCTTTTTAACACCATTTACATCACTAACCCTATTTTCCTCTATTAATTAGATAATCTTGAATTGTTTAATTAATTCACTATCATCACCTAATATAACCTTATTCATCCTAATTGATTAAACAAACATTAATTATTTAATTACATCTATAACATTACTTATTCATCTAAATTAATTAAACAGTTATTATTAATTATTAAGTTAATCTACTTTTCATCTTCCAAATTAAATAATTAAACATGGTCGATTAATAAATAAATTTTTATTTATTGAATCAAATACATCTTCCATGTTCCTCTCAAGATTAATTAATTACTTGATTAATTAATCATCCTCAGACATTTTGATTGAACTAATGATGTCTACTAATTACTCAATCTAATCTAGTAATCCCATTGATTACTCAATCTAATTTGTCAATCCCACTAATTACTCAATACAATTTGGGAATCCCATTGATTACTCGATTTTCAGCTTGTATAATGTTTTTCAATTTCATATGTGCCCGCACTCAAGTAGAGTTATCAGAAAGGTACACAATACACCACGTGGTGGCTACAAAATTTTCACTTTTTTTCATTCCTTTCGAGAGAGAATTGGCACATGTTTCAGCTCATTGGAGAGTTTCTCAAGGAGCTATATTCATGAGCTCAAAAGTGTCTGCCTATTTGACACATCATCTCTTCACTACGGGAAAATTGCACTTCATATGAAGCAATACCTTTTGCAAGTTTTTTGGAGAGCTTGCTAGCCTTTTCCTTTTCTTGGTTTTTGGGATGGAAGCTTTGAGTTGGTTCCCTTTGGTGATGTGATTGGTCAACTGGACCTTTTTTCTAGGATATATTTTTTAGGATTTGATCATTTATAGACCTCTATCTTTACTAAATATCTAAAAAGCATTAATGTGGCAGCTAAGAATTGATGAGAAAAGATTGTTGTGACCTAACTAAGGGTATATGATCAAATCATGTGCTATCAAATGCCAAAATTTGGTAGTTTTACTTCTATGTTGTGGCAGAAATTTCCTCTTTTCGTATCTATATAAGAGAGGTGGAAATAGACGAAAGGGTTAGATTCCAAGTTTTAGTTTCCTTTGCTAAGGAAAAGTTTCTTTACTTTTCTTAGGATATAGAACTATTTTTAGGAGTAAAGGTTGAAAAACTACTTTTCTCTAGCATATTATATCTTTTAAAGCTTAAAATATTATTGGATTGGCATCCGACCTCTGTTTTAAAGTTCATTTGATATTTAAAGCATGAATTATTAAGTATTGGTGTGAATACATGTCTTGTACCTAGCTAATTCACTCACTAGGTAATTAGGGGACATATTCAAATGTTAAGTTTACTTAAGATATAAGATTATTTCTAGAAGTCTTAGTTATCTTCTCTAGAACTTATCTTATCTAGCTAGGATTGCTTGATTCCTAGGTAGATAGTTGTCTCATGTCATAGGATTAAGACACTTGTCATGATATTGTCTAATCCTATCTCTCAACCTTGCCTTTATAAGCAAGGAATCTCATGTAAATTTGCATCAATTCAACCATCTTGCATTGTTGAAGCAAGCTTTCTTTCCATTCTCTCTCTTGTAGAAGTTGTTTTGGTCTAGCAACTATTCTTGGGGGTGTTCGAGAGTCACCATTTACTCCCAAATGGTATTAGATCTCTCTGGGTGTTGTAGATTCCTTCCCAGATCTGAGGGTATTATGTTGGATTGAATTTTTTTTTGGATGAAGATTGGGGTTTCAATGACCCCACGATTGAGCTCAGAAGCCTTCACAGAGGAACTTTGATTGTAAATTTGTCCATTTTGGGTAAAAAAAATTTAAGGATTTTTTTTTGCTGGGACAACCTCTCGAGCAATACGATTCTTTTTATTTTCACAAAAAAATTTAAAAAATTGAAAAATATTTTTGCAGGATCTTATTAAATTTTGGGGCAAAATTTTTATTTAATCAAGAAATATTTTTGCAATTGATCAGGCATATATTTTGAAATATTTGTGGGTGTTTAATTGGAAATTTAGTTGGCATATTAAGCAGCATATTCCATAGAGAATATTCTCTATATACTATGGCATACCCACATTGGGTCAGCAACACCCTCCGCAGACTACGTCAACATTGTACATTGGCATCAAACGGTACTTTAGCAGGTCATTTTTGTGGTATGCAGGTTTTTTTAATCTATGGTCAATTATACTTTGTTGATGGTACCTTCATCGAAATTCAAGTCCACTGTCCATGTCACTGTCAGGGGTACTTTTGATCACATGAGTTTCTATCAGCGTCCTTTCCTACCAGGTTGTCCTCTCATGTCAGATTTGCATCGAATGTCATAGTCAAAGCTACACCAGTGTCAAATCTCCCTCATCTCCATCTGGTGTACTCTATCATGTGTCACCCCTGCAAGGTAAGGGTCGTATCTACTTTTTTTTTGTGATTCACTCCACACCAATTGATTTCTTTTTAGGTACAATATTCTATGATTCCTACAATTGGCATACAAATATTTTATATATTAAATCTTGTTTAATATTTTTTGTTGACTGACTAAGTATTTGGTCACATAATATTAAAAGCTTTGTATAAATGTTATATGTATTAAGGTCGACGAGTTTATCTGAAAGCCCCTCGTCATTTGTTGCTTTTACTTGTGGTCATATGTAAAGCCCCAAGTGCACAAAATTTGCACCTATTTAGCATTGAAAATTTTTTTATTTGCCCCCCAAGTGCCTTTATATAGGACTTTTTCTCATTTTTATAACTTTTGCAAATGGGGGCCATTTTTCAAAAACAAAATATTAACGAAAAGCTAGAAATTTGAATTTTTCAATGGTCCAGTCATTTTGCATTTTTGTGCCATTTTTTCTAGGTTGAAGC
>VDFB02271358.1:954130706-954330352 GCA_007258455.2 Sequoia sempervirens
AAGGTCCTACTTGAAGATGCGAGCACCAAGCCAATATAACAATCACTCAAGGGAAGGGCCGTTGTTCCATCACCTCCTACCAAATTCCTCACAAATAGTGCATAGGAAGCCTCCACTGAGGTTAAAGATAAATTGAAACTTAAACCCTTTTTCCTAACTCTTATTATGGGTAAGAAATTGTTGCACAATTCTATGATTTACTCTAGTGCTAGTACCATAGTCATGCCCAAATTGATAGCTAAAGCCTTAGGAATTAGCTATGAACCGTTAGAAAGGGGAGTTATGTAGCTTGATGGGAACAAGGTTGAAACTATAGGTGTCATTAAGGACCTCTCGTTGACTCTATTATCTTGCCCTAGCATCACAGTTCCACAAGATACTGTGATCATAGACATTCCCCCCATGTTCAGTCTTTGCTTATCCCAAGAATTCAATTCTAAGATAGGTGGATATCTTTCTTTGGATTGGTCATACTTGATCCTTAGGACTAGACACAGAGCTAAAATGAAGATAGTGTCTGAACCTCTACATTCAGAACATGTGGCTGATGAAGCTATGATCAACTTTAAGGCCACTCATATCTCTATCACCAAAGAGGAAATGTATTGTACTAAGCTACTAGAGGATGAGAAAGTGACCAAAGACTAGACTAATTCATAAGTGGTCCTCTTGAGTGAATATATAGACATTGATCCTTTTGGTAACTATCATGCTACTAGATTGGGTACCTATGTCATCTATGATGAAGATCAAGTGATTCCAAAGGTCATGAAGGAACGTGAGAGTAGTCAAGCCTCAAAGCTATGTATGTTTCATTTTGATGGAGTGAGATGAAAATTTGGTGTAGGAGCCAGGATATGTTTGACATCCCCATCCAATGAAAAGACACTCAGGTCTTTTCACTTCTAGTTTTCCTATTCAAACAATGAAGTTGAATATGAATGCCTAGTGCAAGATTTAAGTCTTGCAGAATGAATGGGCATTAAGAAAATAATGGTGTTCAGAGACTCTAAGATAGTGTTCAATCGAGTCTGGGGGCTTTCCACAACCAAAAATGTCCACATGAGATCCTATAGACATAGAGTCTAGGACCTAATTGAGAGGTTTGAAGCCTTCAATATCTAGATAGTGCCTAGAGAGAAAAATGCAGATGCAGATCGCGTGGTAGCAATCAGATCTCAGTTTGATCTTGCTTGTGACTTAATTCATAACATACACTCTATGAAAGTGATCATCCGACCTACAATCCTAGATAATATCCAGAGCTAGCAAGGGTTCAAAGGTGATGAAAACATCACCTCATTCATCCAACAGTTAGGAGATTTTGTTGAGCATCTCCAATCAAAGATTGCTGAGGCCTATGAAGGAAAAATTATTCAATTGAGTTCTAATAAGCTTCCAAAAGGATTGGTCACTCTCAAAAACCTATTAGACTGTGATGATGCAAGGAATTACAAGAGGAAGTTTGTAGCAGACAAAAGTGACTATGCAGACCTTCAAGTCAAAGATGGAAGGAAGCTTAAAGTTGGGAAGGATGTACCACATCATAATAAAGAAAGACTCATCCATTTATGTGAGAAATATGGAGTAGTGGCCTAGTCATATGATGAGCTCAAGGTATATGATCCCAAAATAATCTAACACACTATGCAATTGAGGGAAGGTGCAAAACCAGTCTACCAAAAGCAAAGGCTGGTTAATCCAAAGATTGAAGCATTGATGGCGCAAGAGCTGACAAAGCTAATTTAGTCTCATATTGTATTCTTGATCAAGCACAATACATGGGTATCCAACTTGGTTCCTGTCAAAAATAAGAACAAATACATCCACCTATGTGTTGATTTATGGGACCTAGACAGAGCATCCCTAAAGGACCACTACCCCTTGCCTTCTATGGAGTCAATCTTGCAAACAGTGGTAGGATCAAAGATGTTTTCTCTACTAGTTGGTTTCTTTGGTTACAACTAGATCTGGGTAAAAGAGGAGGACCGACACAAAACAACATTCACTACCAAATGGGGAATGTTTGCATATGCAAAAATGCCTTTTGGCCCCTCAAATGTGGGAGCTACCTTCCAACGAGCAATGGATATATTGATTTTGGGGAATTGACAATAAGATCATCTTGATTTACCTAGATGATTTGATGGTATTCTTCAAGAGCAAGGATAATTATTTCAATCATCTTGAAATGGTTTTTAAAAAATTTCAGGAGTTCAGGGTATCCCCGAACCTAAAAAAAATGTGTTTTCCAAGTGCCACAGGGAAAACTATTGGGACATGTAGTGTCCAAAGAAGGAATTGCAATCGATCCTAAGTGGGTGAAGGAAATCAAGGAACTTCCTGCACCAGTCAACAAGAAGGGAGTTTAGTCTTTCCTAGGGAAGGTAAATTTTGTGAGAAAATTCATTTATGATTTTGTAGGGTTAATTAGACCTATCACCCTGATGCTAAAAAATGGTCAATGTTCAAATGGACAAAATAAGCTAGATAAGCCTTTGAAAAGGTTAATGATGATATTTATTTAGCTCCTATGCTAGTGAATATAGACTTATAAAAGGACTTCATAATGCATGTATCCAGTAGCAAATCCAATATCACTACTATTCTGACCCAAAAAGATGATGAAGGAAAGGGAGAACATCCAATAGCATTTCACTCCTAGACCTTAAAATATTATGAGATGAACTACAACTTTGTCAAAAGACAAGAATTCACCATTGTTAAGGGGCTCAAGAAGTTTTGACATCTCATATTTGGCAACAAGGTGATGGTATATGTCACACATTCTAGTGTGTGTGAGTATATCATGGAAAGAGAAATCACCAAAAAAAGGGCCAATTGGATCACTAAGATCCTTGAATATGATATTGAGTTCAATCCCACAAAGACCATATGAGGAAGATGATTGTATGAGTATTTGGCACATAATAAACAAATGGCAGTCGAAGAGGAGCAACTCAAGCTTGTTCTAACAAATGAGCCTGAGTCTAAAGGCTGCTAGCTAATAGATAGAGTAAGTTTCATGCATACTAGAAAATATCCACCAAGCCTTCCTTCTCAGAAGAGAATATTCTATAGACTCCAAAAAAATAGATATACACTCATTAAGGGGGTCCTTTTCAAAAGAAACTTTAATGGTGTTCTATTGCAGTGTGTCACCACATAACAAGCGAAGAGAATTCTTGACACTTTCCAAAACAGTTCCACGGGTGGAAATTTCTCTACAAAGACCATCGCTATCAAAATTATGTGTGCCAGATACTTCTATCCTATGCCATTCAATGAATCACACTCTTTGGTTAAAGATTGCAAGGAATGTCAATTCTTCATAGGAAGAAGAAAGAACTCAATGATGCCTCTCAACCTAATAGTGGTTGATGAACCCTTTGCACAATGCGGCCTTGATTTTATTAGGATGATTAATCCCACCTCTAGCACTAGAAATAAATGGATCCTCACAACTACATACTACTTTACTAGATGGACCAAGGCCATGCACTTGAAGAATGCAATGAAGGAAAAGATTGTGAATTTTCTCGAAGAACTCGTAACAAGATTTGGCCCACCAAAGACCATAATCTCCAACAACACTAAGGATTTCTTTGGTTCTAAGCTATTTCAATTTGCACTCAATCATCGCATATTCTTAAAAATGTCTTCAAATTACTACTTGTA
The DNA here is from genome assembly GCA_007258455.2 of Sequoia sempervirens. Classification (NCBI taxonomy): domain Eukaryota; kingdom Viridiplantae; phylum Streptophyta; class Pinopsida; order Cupressales; family Cupressaceae; genus Sequoia; species Sequoia sempervirens. The sequence continues at coordinate 954,134,385 of VDFB02271358.1, forward strand.
GGGAAATGGTATGGTCGAGTTGACTAATAAAAATTTAGTCTGACTTATTAAAAGAATTAGGTTAGAGCATCAAAAGTAGCAGAATAAGAACCTCCAGGCAGTGCTTTGGGTAGATCATATAATTCCTAAGCAAGTTCTCAAGACTTTGATGTATGAATTGGTGTATGAGAAGGAAGCACTATTGCCGATATCCATGGAGATCCCTGCACTATAACTACTCAAATCTATTGAAGTTGAATAGAATGGAGGCATGGAGGTTCAGTTGATTGAGTTATTGGAAGTGCAGGAAAAAAGAGAAAAGTCCCTGACAGCTATGAATAACCACCAACAGGTGTTTTGACAAGGAAACCTTAGACCAAGGTCTTAAATTCAGAGACCTAGTGCTAAAATTCAACAAGATGGCCGCAAAGCTTGGCTAACATGGAAAATTTGATAGTCTATGGGAAGGCCCTTTTATAATAATTCAATGTAAGCAACATAACACATTCAAATTAGAAAATATGGAGAAAGAGACATTGGGAATTCTAGTTAACGGAATCCACCTCAAATTGTTCAATTAAGCTTTATTAATTGTTCTACCTGTGTAAATATGTAATTTTTGTAAATTTTCTTTTGTTCTTTTGGTCGGCTCGTCTTTCCAAAAGCAACCCATTAGTGCAAGAAGAAGAGAAACAAAACCCATAATGTAGGAAGCAAAAAGAAAAAGAGACAAAAAGTTAATAAAAGCTATATATTCATTAGATGGTATTATATACTTTGATATTACTCTTCCAAAATGGCTCTAGGGCCATACTTTTCAAGTATATTTGTATATACTATGCAGTTTTTTCAAGTATATTCATTAAAAGCATTTTCTTGGCATATATACAAAAAAAATATAAAAAGTGTTGGTTCTTAAAATGAGGAAAAAATTTCATTCTTCAAGCAGGAGCATCAACGACAACATCAAGAATAACATCATCATTAGCTTCTGGAATAGCAACATGAGCATCGACAACAACAATGGCGAGTGGTGGAGGGAACACCAAGTTCTTGAAGTCAGTGTACCAGTCAACATCATTAAACAACACCACATAGCAGCACAATAGGAAATGGTAAGCATGGGTGACCCTCTCACAGTGCTCTCCAATTGACAGAATGTGGAACCCATTCATAAATGGTACCCATGACACCACTACATCTTCTTCACCACTACATCTTCTTCTATGTGTCTGTGGAGGTTTCCCACTATGGGAAGATCGATGCCATAGACTGTGTTTGTAACAACCTCACCAAGTCCATAGAGGTAGCACTTCAGAAAGATCTCCATTGTCAGGCATATAATCATCTACTTAGGGACATGTATATAAAGCAAGGATGCAACAAAATGTGGGAAAATGTCATTATTGACCCTATATTTATCCTCATACTCTATATAGTCCCTACCTAGTACCCACTTCATTGCTATGATAGCCAATGAATGCTTTTTCTTCATCATTTTCTTCAAACGCTTGTTAGAAAATTCACCTAAAATTTTTTCTATGACTTATTTCCAATGAGCCTAATTGGATTATTCATGATGCCTATCTCTATCCAACTACCAAATTCTAATTCGTCCCAATCACTAAGTGCAATTTTTTTGTTGTATTAGGGTCTATTTATAGAAATATCTGAGGTACCTGCATGCCATGAGCATGATGCTAATTGAGTATTAACTTGAAAATCCCACCAAGATCCAACTCGAATTTTCCACCTAGTTGCATCTTCTATGTACGAATTGTTGCATGCAAAGTTAAGGAGAAGTAATTAATTAGTACAAATCAGTGGCAATCCCAAGTGATCATCCATATGGTTAGGTGCTGATGTTTCATGTTGTGGGCATGTTTTAGTCTCTGAGAAGTAACTCAAATCTTTTCATATAATCATTGCACCTTTGGATTAATTATTCTTTTTAAGATATTAATTGCCAAGCATGTGAAAGGATTTTTATGCCTTCAATCACCGACTCAATTTCCCAAGAAATCACACCGTAGGGCATAATGACCAATTGTCATTATGAATTATTGTCTTTTCGAAAGGGAAAGAAATTCATTTTACATTCAAGAAAAGAAGATATCAATACATGTCAAATTTAATGCTAAAAGGAAACTGTTTTCTACAACTCCAAGTAAGAAAAACTAAGTATTGCATGTGAAAGAATAAAATTGTGAAAAAATTCCCAAGTACGCTATTCAGTGCAAAGAGTTTTTATAGTGCAGAATTGCTAAAGAAAACAAGTGAATTGTAGTAAGTTTGAGCATCACAAAAATCCATAGCACCCTAAAATGGACCAAAACCCTCAGATGGAAGCACAAGGAGAGGAAAACCAAACCTTTTTTGACACCATGTGCACGAAACCAATAGCCAACATTTTCCATGACACCTCTTACACTTTTCCTGTGATACTAGAGAAGCCAAAGTGGATTCACATGTGGGCCATAGAAAAGAAAGCTCTAACCAGGGACTAGACCTAGATAATGGAAGAATGGGATCACATTCGTGATCCCATCCTCAAAACTAACCCTAAGAGTCTTAGGGAAGTAGCTTGCAAAAGAATGAAAGTGGCCACTGATGAATGTTAGTTGGCATACAAGCTATGGTTCTACGATCTCTTGGAGTATATGGTTCCTTTTGTGCATTACTGCCCAAAGCTATTTCATGAGGGCATTCAACATTTCAACCCATATATCAATGCCATTGAAGGGCAGGATCTAAGGGTTAACATCAACATGGAGGCTATTAGGAACATGCTATGCATCCCTGCAAGAGGCTCTAGAGAAAAAAAAGATGGAGTCATTCACTCTAGAAAAAGGGGGCAATTATTGGTGAGGAAAAGATCTTGCTATGGAATTTTATAACCAAGAAACCAAAAGGCCTCAGGAAGATTTGGAAAAGTTGACATAGATTCTAGTTGCACACAATGCTTTTAACATAGACTTATAGGAAGCATTCTCTATGATGGATTTTGTTTGTAGCATGGATGAGGACAAGTTCGTTAAAGCATTTCAACTGGGTCTGGGATTTCAGTTCAGGAAGTAACATTCCTTATTCTAGTATGAATTTGTGGAAGTCATTGTCCAAGAAATGATGAGCCAAATCAAGGAATACATAACATAGCATAAGTTCAGGTTTCCTTCTCTGCTTGCTCATATGTTTTTACACCAGAACCCTGACTTATTTTAAAAACATATGAGGTTAGCTATTTTTTATGAAAAGGGAGTAAGAAGGCCAATTTCTGTATGGGCTCCCCTCCTTTCTCTAACATATGACTATTATGCATTCTCAGATTGTTTCTAGACTTTGATTCTACAAAAATTTAGCGAGGATGGCAATCTTTATCAACTTTCTGCCGAGTAGATAGGGTGGATGCAGAGTCTTACTCCTTGTGATTGGTTTATCGTAGAAGATTTTACATTCATTCAAATGCATGGATTTACCAAGGAATTTCTCTACTCCTATCATGCATCACAAACAGGGTGTCGGCCCTTGAGATTTTTTGGAAAGTGTTAGTTATTGACAATAAATTTGGTAGAGGGAAGAACAAAAAAGGGTTTTTCTTCTACCCACTGAGCTTCAAAATGGTGGTTATGGAAAAGAAGCAAACACATGGTCTACTAGAGGAAAATTTGGCTCATCTGGGGCTAGTATTGATTTGCGAAAAATGGCAATATAACCCTAAAAATGACTAAGAAAACACAAATGTTCAAGTGACTCATAGCCTCTAGCCTTATTGGGAAAAGTGATAGAATCCATTGTTCAAATAGGATGATCTATTTTTTGACCTAGTTCACATTCCTACTCAAGATAAGAGGCCGACATGGCTCAATTTCTATTTCCCTTTGGAGAAGTTTAATGAGAAGCACCATGTTGGGGTCACCCTTTGAAATGAATGGGTCAAGAAGTGGTAGTGGAGTGAGGACAAGATTAGAGATTTCTAGATTTATCATTAGGAAACCCAATGCCCTAATGCCCCATTCCATGAGGCTGACAAGAATGAAAATTTTGATGATCTATGGAATAGTGCACATGAAGATACTAATGTCAGTGATGATAAGGATATTGACCCAAGGGAGGCTATGAAATATATCGCACAAGGAAAGGAGGTGAAGACAACACCGGCAAAAAAACCTAGAAAATAGGTGAAACAACCTAACAAAACTACTCTGAAGGTGCGAGTGAATATACCACATTCAAGATCCTCATAGACACACACATGGGTTATGAAAAGACCCAGAGTATCCCAACAACACCCATCAGAGGTCATAGAGGTGGACAATTAATCTCCACCCAAGAAGCGGCCGCATACAAATACAATCTCCAGAGAAGGATCACAAGAGCCTACAATGAGCCAAGGATCAAAGTCCTTTGTAACATAGGTATCTTTTGCACCCTCTCTTCTTGCTTCACAATCTCTAGTTTCTCCTACTGTCTTTGCATCACCTGTCACTTCAACTATTAGCCTTTCTTTTTCTTCTTCTATTGTAATGGTCGTGAGAGGTTTCTCCGAATTCTCCCAAGTTGGACAATTAGCCTTTACTCCTTTGTAGTCAATTCCACCTTTCATCAGAGCACAGTCTGTAACTGCTATTGCTACAACTTTTACTCTTGCTATGTTGGCTCTGACTCAACTTGCCCTATAGATGGAATCTGTTGTGTCTTTGATACCACCACCGCTTCCCATGAGTCCTTCCATCGCTTCATAGACTAGGCCTTTGTATAGCATTCCCCCATTCTCCCCTAATAAATGATTTCTCTTCTAAAGAAGAAATCAGCTAGGACCACAATTATCTCGCTCCATTTTTCTCTTCCTCCTAGTGCACCCTTCATAGGTGAGCTGATTAGATTGCTAAAAAAAATTTATGTCATAGGGTGATAAAACAAGAGTAGCACAAGCTCTCAGGCTCTAGAAGAAAAGGGAAAAAGGTGTTAAAAAGTTGGTCGAGCCATGCATGCAGACCCTTTTCAATGAGCCTTAATAGTCATTGCATTTTGCAACCATGCCTCCGAATGTCATCAAATTGCAAGGGGAGATGGGACCCAAATATTACACCATCCATGCTATGGGAATTGATTTGCATGTAACCCGAATGCAAGATAAAGTTGAGCTCATGGAGGAGACCTAGCATGTGGTGACCACCGACTTTCTCAAGTTTGGTTGCCAACTAGAGAAGAAAGAAGATGAGCTAAAAAATGTCAAGGAGAGGATAGAGGTCCTACTGAAGAAGGATAAGGAAAGGGACACTGAATTGGCACGCTTGTCAAAACAAGTGCAAGAAAAGTAGGCTAGACTCCAGGGAAACTTGCAAATTTCCAATCCCAAGATCCCAACCTGGTAATTGATTTGCAGCAAAAAAACAAGGAATTACATGACCAATTGGCATAGGCAGAGGAGGAGATGCAACAAAAGAATGAAGAGTTTCAACATCAATGTGCTCAATTGGAGCAAAGAATGTAGCAAAAGGACATGAACTTCTAGGGCCAGCAAGCTCAATTTGAGAAGGAAATCTAGGAAGTAAAGCTTTCCTTAGATTGATAATCTACAACCAGAGGCTAGCCTAAGGAAAAAATTCTTTCCAAGTTAAAAAATTTGTAGGAACAACTCTTCGTTGTAAACAAGAGGATTGTAGAGCTAACATAGGATGTTGGGTCAAGGGAAGAGTCCTCCCCAACCCCTTGCTACCCAGTTGGACCTTCTCTTAGTGTCCCAACAACTATATATTTCATACTGAGAAAAGGTCATAGCCTTCTCTCTAACTCTTTAGTTGATGCTTTAGTTCATGACAAAAGTGGAAAGTTTGAGCAAGGATGTTCACAAAATAATTGAATAATTCCCATAGTTCATTGCGGAGAGGCTGCCTGAGGTGGAAAAGTTGCTTTATAAACTGTATATGGTGGCAAATGAGGACTTGGTGAGCATAGGGATTGAGGATTGAAGGAAAACTTCCAAGAAGGAAAATGAATTCATTTGATTTAATGCGGCCATCCTCCATGCCAAAAATTTCTTGACAATATTGAGTCGGACCTTGAACAATATGCAGATGAAGTTCTCCTAGTTGACTCAAATGGGATTGCCCTCACCTTTCTTTTTGATGATTCAGTGGCCACAACAGAGCACATTGCAAAAAATATTGAGGAGAAGTAGCAGGATTTATCTACTTTCTAGAGTTTCAGTCAACCCCTTACTACTATAGATATTAAAGGAGTTACTCATTAGATAGCATGGCTACTCTTTCAACTTGAGTTTGGGAATGGGATATCGATGGAGCTGCACTTTAGGGAAGTAATCATTCTACATGAAGCACAAGAGAATCTATGCACCATATCAACACCATCTGAGGCTGACTAGCTACATCTGCAGACTGCTCTCTCAAAGCTCTAGCTCCATTTCCCATTGAATAAGGCTCTGGTCTTCAAACCAAAAAAATTTGGGTTACCCGTTTCGTAAGAAAAGCGCCCTTGGTAGTCACCAAAAGTTGTGGATATTAAATCTCTCAAGCTCCCTTTAGGTTGATAATATTTTTCTTAGCCTCGGCCCATGCCCAATATATCTAAATATATATGACCCCCTTTTTGAAGAGCTTTGCCCACTATCACCACATGTTTTCCGCATGCTCCTCGCAAAAAATTTATCCCTTGTTTCTTTCTTGAGCCTTGCCATGCTTCCACGTGTCAACAATAGGGGCCTCAAACACTTTCTTCCCTTCACTTATCTACTGAGCTCTGCTCACATGTGACATAACATCATTCCACGAGCACTTTTTGGTGGACCTTGCAATCAGTGCTAGTAGCGAAGACATCTCCACATGTCTTCTCTATAGAGGTTTTCATCACAAGAAAGGAAGAATGAACAACAGGCCTTGACCTATCACCACATATCCTAATCGACTTTATGGGTGAGTGACACATGTATGCATGGGATTCTGCTGCTTCTACAATGGGACCATAGCCATCATTTGCAGGGGATGCATTTGGCTCCAAGGTGGTTGCATTCTATGTCTCAAAATATTTTTTGTTGCAATGGCCTTGGGAGATCATTGCAATGGACATCATTGCTCATGCTAAAGGAATTTTTTTATTACTAGATTTTAGGTGATGGGATGTTTTTCTATAAATACTACTTCAACTTTCTGAAAATGAGTTCAAAACATACAAAAAAATTGTAAAAAGACACCAGTCCTTTTGTATTATTTTTTATTATTGCATTAAGACTCATAGACAGTGCCATTGTTGTTTGGCCTTTCTGTTTCTTAGCTATTTGACAAAACATTATGCTGTGCCATTAATGTACTGAGTAGTTTATTTGCATAACTTCTATAATTTCAACATAAGTTTGTTGATTTAGACCTTGTCTTGGACTCCTCTTTTTAGTAAATGTGTATGGGAGTTATTATATGTTATTGAATAGATTATTTAGGTTTTCATCTATGATTTTTGTTATTCTGAGACATGCAGATGTTAAACAAGCGTAGGAAAATTGAGAGGGGGGTGAATCAATTGTCACAAAATTCAAACTTACAACTTCAACACATAAATTCCAAAACCACACTATTTTGTTATTAAGTAAGAGCATAACAAAAAAATAATAGAAAGTATATCAACACAATGAACACCAGATTATTACGTGGAAAATACAATAAGGGAAAAACCACGGTGAGGGTTAACTTACAATATAAAAAGATTATAAAACTGAATACAGAGGCTCATTGCCAAGGGCTCACTACTTAGAAGAGGACTCACTATCCAAGTACAAAGGCTCATTGCCTACAAAAAGGACTCACTGTCCAACAGGGAGGCTCACTGCCTATAGATACAAAAGAGAACAAAATATCCACCACAACAATTAACACACATCCAAAACTTTGAATAAGGATTGCAGTTCAACCTATAGCTCATTACCTTCAAGAATCCAACACAATGAAGTACTTTTGTCTCAACTCACTCACACACACACTTCTGCTCTTATGATTTTTGGCTCACTTTTGTCACTTTGCATCACATTGTCATACAATTCTTTACAATTTGACTTGCTTGTATACCATCCCCAACCTTAGAAATTTTCTCCAAGGTCGGCCACAAATACCTCATTTCATAAAATCAAATTAGGTCAGAAACTAAACATTCCCATAGTGAAAAGGAATGAGAATGGACCAATAAAAAATTTAACAAATACTAAAAATAATGTCTCAGATCAACCACATGCTTCCTCAATTTTATTTTATTCTTTGAATAAAGTGTAAACACTAGGTCAACCAAACTTGATGAGAAAAAAATGAACATTGATGTACATGCTTCCCAAGAAGAAGACACACAGACTCCACAACATGCTTCATTATGCATGAGAATAGATTCGTAGCAAATGCAATATGCTTCAAACCTTGAACACCTTTCACTTGTCCTTTTAGAATGTGTAAACTCATACTGAAACATTGAAACATGACTTCTAAATCACCAAACTTCAACCTTCTTTGCCAAAACCTAGAGAACATAATTTCAAGACATATCCCAGATCCACAAGATCTAAAACATAAAAATAGAAGACTATGGAGCAAAAACATTTCTTAGTCCACAAAAGATCAACTCTGCCAGAACAATTCACACACCAGTGAACATAACTTTCATGTACTATCACACCAAAATATAAAATATAGGATATATCACCACAAGATCACAATTATCAAATCTTCATATCTACACAAGCATAAGATCAACATAGGAGAAATGCAGAGCACATACCAGAGCACATTATAAACACATTCATCACTAAGACTTCTCTTCTTTATTAATTTTCTCAAAAGAACTTGGAAACTAATCAAACCAACACATCTGTAACACCATAAAGATAGCTCCATGTAATCACAACATCTCAATAACATCTCAATAACATCTCAACTATACATGTACCATATGTAACATAATGAACTGTGTTGACATTAATGAAACAATTAATGACAACACCACCAAACTAGCTCATACTTGCAACAATATCCCCCTTTTTCATTGATGGCAACACATGATGTGAAAAACCATCAAAGACAAAATCCTTCACAATATCCCGGGAGAACACCTTCTCTTCCTCTGCAACTAATTTTCACATGACTTTCTCTCCCCTTTTGATATCAATGGAAAATACCAACAACTATGATCACTCCCCCTTAGGAGTACACTCATACTACAACAATGAAAACCTTTTCTACTCCCCGTATGGAGTAGACCCGTTTATCAGTCCAAATAAAAATAAAGAATCTATGAATTAACTAGATTGATGCACCTTCATGTGCACTTAGTTAGAAGGGCCAATGACTCCCAACCTCTCCCTAAGATGCTCAAAATTATCCTTCGGAAGAACCTTATTAAATATGTCTACAATTTGTTCCTTTTTTGTTACATACTCCAATCTGACTTCATTCTCCAACACTTTTTCTCTTAGGAAATGATATTTGATAGATATGTGTTTTGTTCTTGAATGCATAACCAGGTTCTTTAAAAAAATTATTGCACTTTTGTTCTCACAGAAAATAGAAATAGGCTAATCACATATCACTCTAATATTTTTAGAGTTTTCTTCATCCAAAAAACTGGTGTGTAGAAGGATGCTACATAAATATATTCTACCTCTATAGTGGATAAATTAACTGAGTTTTGATTTTTACTCAACCATGAAACCAATCTTCCGCCAAGAAAGAAAGCACCACCATTGGTACTATTTCGGTCATCTACACATCTGACCCAATCAAAATTGGTATAAGCACTCAAGGTGAAATGATCACTATTAGGACATCATAATCCATAATCATGTGTACCTTTAAGATATTAAAATATCCTCTTTATCACTGTAACATGTGGTTCTTTAGGATCTTCTTTGAATCTGACAACTAAACATACTACATGCATAATATTTGGTCTAGTAATAGTAAGATACAATACTCTTCCAATCATAGATTTGCATTTTCTCTGATCAGTTAGTAGATTCATCATCTTTGCTCATTTTACATATGATTACGATAGGAGTACAAACTAGTTTAGAATCATCCATCCTAAATTTCTTCAATAGTTCTTTTACATACTTATATTGTGAAATGAATATCCCTTTATCAGTTTGATTCATCTTGTAGACCAGGGAAGAAATTCAATTCACCAATCATAGACATCTCAAATTCTTTCTGCATCTCTTCAATTTTTTTTTTATACATGCCTTTATTTCCACCAAAAAATGATATCATCAACATATACAACTACTATCAACATTTTGTTACCTTGCACTTTGAAGTAAAGATTATTGTTAGCAGAGCCTTTGTTGAATCCTTGCTTTGTTAGGTATCTATCCAATCTTGTATACCAAGCTCTTGGAGCATGCATCAGTCAATACAACGTGTTCTTCAACTTACAAACCATGCCTAGTTTGTTAGATAACTAAAACCCTTCAAGTTGTTCCATGTACACTTCTTCCTCCAATTCACCATTAAGAAATGTTGACTTAACATCCATTTGATACACTTTGAAGTCTTTGTGGGAAGAAAAATCCAAAAACATCCTAATAGCTTTGATTCTATCCATAGGGGAAAATATCTCTTCAAAATCTATATACCTTCAATTTGTGAATATCCCTTACATACAAGTCTTGCCTTATTCCATACAACTTCTACACTTTCATTTAGCTTATTCTGGAACACCCATTTCAAGCCAATCACATTTTTATTCACAGGCCTAGGGAGTAGTTCCCATGTCTAATTATTTTCTATCTGTTGCAACTCTTCTTTCATAGCTTTCATCCAACTCTCATTTTCACATGCTTCACTCATAGATTTATGTTTGACTTTAGAGATTAAACACAAATTTACCTCAACTGCAACTCTGCTTCTTGTCTTCACACCTTCACTTTTATCTCCAATTATTTGTTCTTCCAGATGATTCTTCTATACATACTTAGGAGTCTTAACAATAGGTTCTAGTTCATTCTCTTCTTCTTCTTCCATTTGTTCTTCTTTCTCTTCTTCTTTCTTCTCCTTATTCTCCTCAGGTACATGTCCATAGATAGGATCATCAGGTTCAACTTCACTTATCTCAATAGGTATGCATATGTCTTCATCAACTTTCACATTAGCACTTTCAACAATCTTTCTCAACCTTTTATTAAAGCATTTGTATGCTTTTCTAGTAGTACAATATCCAAAAAATATTCCTTCAAGGTATGTGTAGGATCATCATAGAAAAAAAGGCCCTTAAGTGGTGAGAAATTCATAAAAATCAGAGTTAGGAAACTTGACGTAAAAATTTGAATAAGTTACCTATATTTTTCAAAAATATGTAAGAATAGAATCTGTAGCAAATTGAATGTAGTTTCAAAACTACTAGGTTTATTTAAAAAAAAAATTCTATTTGGTGAAAATTTGAAATTTCAATGTAGTAGTACTTAAATTTTAGGGAAAAAATAAGAAGTAGGTGTTTATCTGACCGCCCTAACCCACAATAAAATGATAATATTTTCTTATAAGATTTTAGATATAAGTAGAAGACTCATGTCCTGATGTGATGCATATTTTTTGGTAATTTTTTTCCAAGTAGATAATTAATTATGAATTTTTTATTACAATTTTTTTAAAAATATAAAAAATTGTATGTATGACCACCTTATCTTTGTCAAAACTTCATGAAATTCATTTTTTTTCTTAGTCCTATTGTATGCAAAGCATAGAATGTGACATATGTTTCAAATTCAAAAAATGTGATAATGTTTGAAAGCTATAGTTGTTTTTCAATCAGCCTATCAATTAGAAATTTAGTCATAATTCAAATAGAAAATGAATAATAATTATTTATTAAATTCAAAATAAACCATAATTTATACTGGTGGAAAGTTGAGAATCTCCTTTAACAACCCTTTTTGTTTCATCAATTTTGGGTTAAAAGAAAGTCGTCAGCCACATACCCTACACATACCCATCATATCGCCACTTTTTGGCCCATCATGATCCTACACACCCTTCATCACATCTAGCATCAAAATTTTCAATATTTTCATATCATCTCTTTTAATATAACATCTGCTTCCAAATAGCTTGAAATACTTCATAGTAGGAGTCTTACCAGTCTATAACTCAAAAGGAGTCTTTATTTTGTTGTATCTGATCTGAGCTCTATTAAGAACATAAATACTAGTGTGTATCACCTCTCTCCAGTACACATCTAATACATTTGATTCTTTCATCATGGTTCTAGCAACTTCTTGTACTATCTTGTTTTTTCTTTCAACTACTCCATTCTGTAGAGGGGTTCTCAAAGAAGAAAACTATCTTTTTATGCCATGCTATTCACAAAATGAATTAAATTCACCAGAAGTAAATTCTCCACCTCTATCAGATCTCAAACAATTTATTTTTAAATTTACTTCATTTTCCACTCTTGCTTTGAATACCGTAAACCTATCCAGAGCCTAAGTCTTTTCTCTAAAAAAAGAAACCCATGTCATTTGAGTATAATCATCAATAAGCAACATGAAATACTTGTTACCATTCAGGCTTCTAGTTCTAGTTGGACCATAGAGATTAGTATGAATTAACTTCAGCATTCTGGTAGTAGAGTGCTCTTTTCCCTTAAAGTTTCATCTTGCATGTTTCCCCAATTGACAACTTCTACAAATAGCATTAGCAAGTCTTGTGATTCTGGGCAACCCTCGAATAATCTCCTTTGAACTAATTTTGACCATGTTATCAAAATTTACATGTTCCATTCTCCAGTGCCATAAGAAACTTTCACTAATTTGAGATACAAGGCATTGACCATCAACTCCCTTAAGTTGATAGATGTTTCCATGAGTTCTTCTTCCAGCAACAACCATATCTCCATTTCTAGATCATTTTCTGATTTCATGGGTATTATTCTAAAACACAAGTTTAAAACCATTGCTACACATTTGACTAACACTTAGAAGGTATGCCTCAAACCCTTCACATAATAAACATCATCAATACTATGCACTCTATCAAAACTAATTGAACTTTTCCCACAAATCTTAGCTCCTAAATCATCACTAGACATAAGTAAACCACCATCATATTTCTCAAGTTTAGTGAACTTACTCTTATCTCTGATCATTTGATTAGAACATCCACTATCAATTACCTAGTAGTTTTCAATGAAAGGTGGTAACCAAAGTACCTTCCATCCTATTCCTCTTATTCTTTAGAGCCATCTTGCTTACACATTTTCCAGGGTTAGTGGATACAGATTTACTTTCCAAATCTAAGAATAAAAATTCACTATTATCAATCTCATTCTCAAATTCATCATAAGAAATTACTGCTTCTTCTTTAACATAGTACAACTAATTATAGTTCTTATCCTTTCTATCCTTATACTTATAATCCTTGTTCTTCTTATGTACAAATCTATACATACATCTTGAAGCATAATGACCAATATTACCACAACTGAAACATTTAAAGGGAAACATACCTTTATAATTTCTAGTACCTTTCTTCAACTTCCTAGTGAAGTTTGCTTCCAACTCATCATCACCATCACTATCTAGTTCATCTTCAATATTCATTTCCTTAAGTGTCGTTTCTATCTTTTCTTCTATCTTGTCTTATTTTTGGAACTTTCTCATCTCAAATGCTTGCAAGGTGTTGAACAACTATTTTAAAGTGTACTTCTTACCTAGGATCATACATTTATTCAATAACTGAGATCTTATCGATGTAGCAATCTGGTAGGGTGATCATAATATTCTCTATTATATATTCATCTGATAGTTTTCCTTCTTGATTTCTAACTTCATTTGCAGTCAATTCAACCCTCTAAAAGAAGCTTGTAAACTCTTCACCTTCTTCCATTTTCAAATTTACAAATTTGTGCTTTGCCACCAGCTTCCTTGTCAATTTCACTCTTTCATTTTGACGAGGGAGCAAAGCCGAGACATAGAATAACACTCACAAAATATAGAATAATATTTTATTGAAATATTATGGAATTCTTACATGCAGAGGATCTCAAATCCTTGAGCTCTGTATTACATGCAAATTATAGACATTCAAAAAATTACCCAGATCCCCTTTCGCAGCATGCGAACTCTTTTCCCCAAAAAGTTACACAAACATCATAAACTCGCCCATAAATAGACCCATTTTGGTTTTGGAACCAAAAAAAACACTCGAGATAAGATTTTGGTGGTTTGGCGCCAAAATTACAATTTGAAATTCAAAAACTAAGTCCTAATTCAAAAATTGGCAATTTTCCAAAAATTGGCCAACTTCCAGAAGCCATAACTTTTGATCCGGGACTCCATTTTTTGAGCCGTTTACATTGTTGGAAAGGTCTCGGAGTGAAGAATGTGCTAATTACTAGCTTGGTTAGTTCTAATGATTTTTGGGCCCGTACAAGACCGTTTAGTGCCTCAAACTGGACTCAGAAGGTTTCTTAGGGAAAAAAGCAGAAACTGGAACTTGAATAACTTTCAAACCGTGAATGATCTTGACCTGATTCTTTGGCCAAAGTGATTATTTTTCCTCATTGAACCTTCACATAAATTTTTGTCTTCCTATGCCTTAAAATTCCCACCTACTAAAAATAGCAGTTGAGTAGAAAAAGTAGAAAAAATAATTCTAAAAGTTGGAAACTCCTATTCGACGAAAAGGGTATCCAGAAATACAAAAAAATATTAAAAAAGAAAACAAAGAGAACATAAATGGAAAGCATGTTTTTGGTGATGCAAGATTTCCCTCACACCACTGGATGCTCCTGCATTAGACACCCAAGGTAATTTGAGAAGTGACCCCGTCATGTCTCAGATTGTTCAGGAAAACCCAAACGATCAACCTCTGCCTTAGATAGCCAAGATGAATCTTCCACAGGCATTCCTCTTCACTTCACTAGATATTCTTCATACTGCCTATTTTTGGTACTCCTTCCCACACGACTATCCAAGATTTCTTCAATCTCCTCCTTCTTTGAAGTAGGTGCTGGAATGCCACACTGTTCCATTGTTGGTACTTCCTCTGTGCCACCTTCATGATACTCTGTCAAATCTGAAATATTGAACACAGGGGAAATGTTGATTCCATCCAGAAACTCTACCTCATATGCATTCCCTGACTCATGCCTCTTCAAAATTTTATAGGGACCGAACTTCTTCATCTTCAGTTTGTTATAAGTTCCCACTGGAAACCTTTCTTTTCTCAAGTGGACCATCACTTCATCACCAATCTGAAACTCCTTATACCTCCTCTTCTGATCCTCCTTAGCCTTATACTGCATAGTCATCTTGTTAATATGTTCTCTAACATTCTCATGTATATTCTTGATGTGCTATGCAAAGTATTCGGCTTCGACACTTGTCTTCTTCTCTTGGTCCATCTTTCTTCGTTCTGTAGCGGTCCTGGGACTACCTCCATACACAATCTGGAATGGTGATCTACCAGTGCTTCTATTGATAGAATTGTTGTAAGAAAATTCTACCTGGGGTAAGATCAAGTCCCATCCCTTGGGTTTATCTCCTACCAAGCATCTCAGTAGGTTACCTAGACTTCTATTCACAACTTCAGTCTGCCCATCAGTTTGTGGATGGTGTGTAGAACTAAACTTCAACTCTATCTTCAACTTTTTCCACAAGGTCCTCCAAAAGTACCCAACAAATTTTGTGTCATGAAATGAGACTATACTATTTGGTAGACCATGTAGCCTCACCACTTCTCTAAAGAACAAGTCAAAAATGTGGACTGCATCATGGGTCTTCTGGCATGGGATGAAATGTGCCATCTTTGAAAACCTGTCAACTACCACAAATACTGAATCATTCCCTCTCTGTGTCCTTGGAAAACCAAGAAAAAATTCCTTACTTATATCCTCCCACGACCTCTCTGGTATAGGTAAGAGTTGACACAACCCAATATTCTGGCTCACTCCTTTAGCCATTTGACATACCCAGCAACTCTGCACAAACTTTTTCACATCTTGTGATAACTGAGGCCAATGATAATGCTCACTGATAAAGGCAATGGTCTTATCCTGACCAAAATGTCCTGCCATTCCTCCACTATGCTTCTCCTT
This sequence comes from Sequoia sempervirens, assembly GCA_007258455.2. Classification (NCBI taxonomy): domain Eukaryota; kingdom Viridiplantae; phylum Streptophyta; class Pinopsida; order Cupressales; family Cupressaceae; genus Sequoia; species Sequoia sempervirens. Next base: position 954,150,447 of record VDFB02271358.1, read on the forward strand.
TATCAGGTTCTCCCTCATGGAACTCCTTGGAATACACAATTGACTTCCCTTAAACAACATGCTATCCTGGATTATGAAATCCAGTCACTTCGTCCTGTCAACTGTAACAGGCTCCTTGCAAGTTTTCCAAGCCTCAGCAAAATTAGGATCTTTAGGGTACAATGTCTTGAGTTCATTGAACCCAACCACTTCAATCTACATCTTTGTCAACAATGTTTTCCTCCTACTTAAGGCATCTACAACCCTATTTGACTTCCCACTCCTATGCTTTAAAACAAAGGTATAACTTTGCAAAAATTCTACCCATTTCATATGCCTCTGATTTAATTTTCCCTGACTACTCAGATACTGTAATGCTTGATGATCAGTAAACAAAACAAATTCCTTTGGCAACAGATAATGTCTCCATTTCTTTAATTCTTGAACTATTGCATAAAATTCTTGATCATATACATAGTACTTTCTCTTTGCATCATTTAACTTTTCACTAAAATAGGCAATGGGCTTACCTTCTTGGCTCATCACTGCTCCAATGGCACAACCACTGGCATCACAATCCACATGAAACACCTTATTGAAATCTAGGAGGGCTAAAAATGGTTGCTCTATCACCTTTCGCTTCAACAAATCAAAACTCTTCACTGCTCCAGTGCTCCACTTGAACTCTTTTCTATCCCGTCTCATTGTTTCAGTTAGGGGTGCACAAATACTATTGAAGTTTCTAATGAATTTTTTGTAAAAACTGGCCAAACCATGAAAAGATCTCACCTCAGTAGCAGTTCTTGGGGTAGCCCATTCTAGAATAGCCTTCACCTTCTCTGGGTCCATCTTGAAACCTTCTTCTGAGACAACAAACCCCAAGTACACTAACTCCACAAAACTACACTTCTTCAGATTAATCAACAACTTCTCTTCTCTCAACTTTTCAAAGACTCCACGAATATGCATCAAATGCTCACCCAAGGACTTACTAAATATTAAAATATCATCTAAGTACACAATAACAAAATTCCCCAGAAAATTTTTCAGTACCTCATTCATGAGCCACATGAATGTGCTTGGTGCATTGGTTAGCCCAAAATGCACGACTAACCACTTGTATAGGCCCTCCTTTGTCTTGAAGGAAATCTTCCATTCATCACCCTCTCGAATCTGGATCTGGTGATATCCACTCTTCAAATAAATCTTCGTGAAGTATTGTGCTCCACTCAAACAATCCATTTGGTCATCCATCCTTGGTAGGGGAAATCTGTACTTGATTGTTATCTTATTTATGGCTCGAGAGTCTGTACACATCGTCCACTCCCCATCCTTCTTTGGTGCTAGTACTACAGGTACTGCACATGGGCTCAGACTCTCTCAAATCAAACCCTTTCTCAACAAATCCTGAACTTGTCTGTTCAACTCCTCATTTTCTACAAAATTCATTCTATGAGCTGCCTTATTTGGAAAATTTCCTCTAGGAATCAAGTTAATATAATGACTGATCTTCCTCATTGGTGGTAAAGCCTTAGGTATGTTAGCAGAAATAATCTCCTGAAACTCATCCAATAGTCCAGAAAATTCTACTAGAACCTTCTCACTATCTTCCTTTTCCATTCTAGGAATCAATGCAAAACACATACGCTCATGCTTCATGCCTTCTACAAATTTCCTTCCATCAACAAAACAAATTCTAGCACTACTGCATACCTTTTCTTCATCCTTCTTCAGGGGTTTCAACTTATGACAGACTCCATCCTTGATCAGGGAATAAGTGTTTGCATGGCCATCATGTACAACATGCCTATCGAACTGCTACAGCCTCCCCAACAACATGTGACATGCATTCATGGGGATGATATCACAGAGTACCTTATCACGATAGCTCCTGATCTTGAACTTCACTAGGCACTGCTCACTGACCAAAACTTTGTGGTCTTTCTGCAACTAGGCAATCTGATACGGGTGTGGATGCCTTTCTCTTTTTAGCTTCAACTTCGTAACCATCTCTTCTGACACAAAATTATCAGTGCTCCCACCATCAATAATGACTTCACAACATTTGTCTTCACACTTGCACGTTGTGTGAAACAAATTATTCCTCTATTCTAGCTCCTTATCTTTAGTCACCAGGGCTCTTCTAACCACTAGGGCTTCTCCCCTTTCAGCATCATCTGAATGTTTAGACTACACCTCCTCATCTACATGTGCAACCCTTCCATGAGCTTTGGGTCTTCTGTCTGTCCTTTCTTGGTGTTGTGGACATTCATAGGCTCAATGCCCTTCTTCACCACAATGGAAACAAGTTCCTCTGAAACCACCTCTTCCAGGCCCTGGCCTAGATCTTTCTCATCCTCTACCTCTTTGATCAGCACTATTTTGATCACGAGGGTGGTAGAAGTTGTCATTCCTCTAGCTTCGACTGGTACCCACATCTTCATTTTTCCTTTCATCCTCATTTTGGCTCCCAAAAGACCTTCCACTACCCCTTCCACTTTGACCTCCTCAGCCTTTTTGCTTGTTGTCAAATCTTTTGTTCAACTTCTCCTCAACTTTTAGAGAAAATTGGTATGCATCTTCAATGGTGGTCATTCTAACAAGGCTTAGCTCCTCTTGAATGCTTGGTCGTAACCCATTAAGCTAGCAGGCTACCTTCTCCTTGCTGGCCTCTACATGGCCTATTCTGATGATCATCTTGTGAAAATCTTCTATGTATTCTTTCATAGATCTACTTCCTTGCTTCAACGCTTGCAATTTCTTTAGCAGATCTAGCTCATAGTCTACTGGTATGAACTGCTTCTTCAGTTTCTCCACCATGCGATCCCAACTGCTGATCTTTCCTTTTCCTCTTTGATTTCTTTCCAATTGGACCTCTTTCCACCACATATTGGTGTGGCCCTTCAGCTTCATTTTTGCAAACTTAACCTGATCTGGGTCCTCTACTTCTTCATACTCAAAATATTCTTCTAGCTCGTTGATCTAGTCGATCAACTCTTCCAGGTTCAGACTTCCAGAATAACTAGGGACTTCTATTCTGGGTCTTTTTCCAATCTTTGAAATGGCCCTTATCAGTCGCAACTAATCTTGATCAATTGCTTCTTCTTCCTCTTCTATGTCTGAATCTTCCACCTCTTCTTCATCCTCACTTTCTCCTCTCCTTCCCGGGTTTAACCCTCTTCTCATTTGTTCTTGCAATGCATCAATTTGTCTTTGGAGGGCTCTGAAACCCTCAACTACCAATGGATCTCTTCCACCGGCATTTTTTCCACCTCTGCCACCTCTGGCACCACCACGCCTACCAGGAATCGCTCTTGGAGGCATCTTGAAGATCTTGAACCCACAACCACGGTCTTGGTGCAAACTGCCTCACGATCAGTGATCTATTCACACGCTCAAGAAAACGCACTCTAATACCACCTGACAAGGGAGCAAACCTGAGACACAAAATAACACTCACAAAATATAGAATAATATTTTATTGAAATTTTATGGAACTCTTACATGCAGAGAATCTCAAATCCTCGAGCTTTGTATTACATGCAAATTACAGACATTCAAAAAATTACCTAGATCCCCTTTCGTAGCATGCAAACTCTTTTCCCCAAAAAGTTACACAAAAATCAGAAACTTGCCCATAAATAGACCCATTTTCATTTTGGAACCAAAAAAAACACTCGAGATAAGATTTTGGCAGTTTGGCACCAAAATTACAATTTGAAATTCAAAAACTAAGTCCTAATTCAAAAATTGGCAATTTTTCAAAAATTGGCCAACTTCCGAAAGCCATAACTTTTGATTTGGGACTCCATTTTTCAAACTTTCTATACCATTGGAAAGGTCTCAGAGTGAATAACACGCTAAGAACCAAATTTTCTGGTTTCGATGATTTTTGGGCTAGTACAGGACCATTTAGTGCCTCAAACTGGACTCAGAAGGTTTTTTAGGGCAAAAAGCAGAAACTAGAACTTCAATAACTTTCAAACCGTGAATGATCTTGACCTGATTCTTTCACCAAAGTGCTTATTTTTCTATCATGAACCTTCACATAAATTTCTATCTTCCTACGCCTTAAATTCCCACCTGCTAAAAATAGTAGTTGAGCAGAAAAGGCAGAAAAATAGTTCTGAAAGTTGGAAACTCTTATTCGACGAAAAGGGTATCCAGAAATGCAAAAACATCTTAAAAAAGAAAACCAAGAGAACATAAATGGAAAGCATGTTTTTGGGTGATGCAAGATTTCCCTCACACCATTGGATGCTCTTGCATCAGACACCCAAAGTAATTTGAGAAGTGACCCCGTCACGTCTCAGATGGTTGAGGAAAACCCAAACGGTCAACCTCTGCCTTAGATGGTTGAATATGTTTGCCAATATCTATTTGTTGAAGGTTGATTGATTGATGGTTTGATAGTCTGACAGTTTGGATGGTTTGATGATTTGAATAGTCTGACAGTTTTAATGGGTTGACGATGCCTATCAACTAGAAGGACACATCCTAAAAAGGATAATGACTATGTGACATAGCCTGTCATCAAGAAAGAAACATCTTGAAAAGGAGAATGAAATTTTGACGAGCCCCAATTCCAAGAAGGACACATCTAGGAGGGGACCATAAAGTGACTAGGTCAACATTGTTTTTGGAAATTTGATTGATGTTTGACTTGATGATGAATTAGACTATGTATGTCTGGTTGGTTCATGATCTAAATGTTGATGTTCAAACAATTGGCTTGTGTCCAATTGTAACTATGTCTAACTTATTTGACTGACATGATGAACCCTAAAGGAATGACCTAGGTGGCCTCAGGGGCTCATCGACAGATGGCCTTGCCTACGTTGTGCACTCAAAGACCTCATAGTTCAACACGACTCTTGAATTTGTGGAAATTCCAAAGTGTTCAATCATTATTTTATTTGACAATGCCTAAAGGACTGACCTAGTGCCTCAGGGGCACATCGACAAATGGCCTTGCCTATGTCAAGTTGCGGAGGCAACGTAGTTTGACAAGGACAAAGACTAACCTGATTGACTCAAAATTTAATTTTGAAAGTTATATGGATGTATTTTTTACATGGTTTTATTTTTTTGGATTTTAGAAGTTTTTTATTTTTTATTTTTTTTAGGATTTTTTTAGGACATTTTTCAAGTTTTTGTCTTTTTTTCACGACATTTTCTAATTTTTAGGTCCTTTTTCAAGACTTTTTCGATTGTTAGGATCATGTGCAATACCCACTGTAGTCACATGTTAAAAGGTTTCCCCTAGTTAGGTTGAGAATAAGCCAAGCATAATAGGATGGAAAGGATGTGCTCAGTATGAACAGTGGATGGTATGCGAGACTTGATGTCAACCATTGTTGGTCGTGGAAAAAAATTGCACGATGTCAAGGTGAATGTCGTGATAATGTCATAAAAGTGGATGTTTATTATGGTCCAAGTAGATAGAGTGACATTAGATGACAAAGCGATGACTGACTACACATGGTGCCTATTTGCTAGGTCTTCACCATGGTACTTATCCAAAGTGCCTATTTACCAGGTTTTCACTATTGGATGAATTATTTCTCTTTAATTTTGTCATTGTTTTTTCATTTTTTTGGTGTCACTAACATGCCTATTTGCAAGGTTTTCATCAAGGTGACGATTTTTTGTATGTTTCAACTTTTTTGTATATTTAATGGTTTTTGGCAGGGCTTTTTTGATGCTCTATATAGAATTTTTGAAGATGTAGACTATTGACAGGTTCTGTTAACTATTCACCATCTGAAGTAGCCAAATGATATGCGCTAGAACCAAATGAGGTGGTGACAATGTATGGGCCTAGCCAATTGGGCTCAAACTAGCCAGGCTTTTCTCTATTACACTGATTCTTAGGATTTTGCATTAGAACCAAATCGCCAATGTCAAATTTTTGAGTTATAACTCTCTTGTTGTAGCTTTTGCAAAGACGGTTTTGATATTCCTATAAGTGGTTCAAGGCATTATGTCTACATTCATCTAGCATTTTCAATTCATCTAGTCTAGATTATCGGTATTCTTCATCATCAATCAAGCCCTTCATGGAGACTCGTAAGAATGGGATTTTGACCTCAATGGTCAGGATAGCTTCAGATCCAAATACCAAGGTGAATGGAGTGGCTCCAATGGGTGTGTGGATGCTAGTGTGGTAGGCCCAGAAAGCAAGGTTGAGTTGTAAATGTTGATCATGACCAGTGTCATTAGCGGTCTTCTTGAGAAGTTTGATAATTGTCTTATTGGATGCCTCAACTTGACCATTTCCTTGTGGGTAGTAGGGCATGGAGAAATGGTGTTGGATATGGAAAAATTCACAAAGTTCATGGACATCTTGGTTTTTGAAGGGATGTCCATTATCTGTGATGATGGATTGTGGAATACCATACTGATAGATGATGTAGTTAAGGAAAAATTTGGAGATCTCTTTGTTGGTTATGTATGTGAGGGGGATGGCTTCGATCCACTTAGTAAAATACTCAGTGGTGGTGATGATGAACTTATGACTGTTAGAGGAGGTAGGATGGATTTTTCCCATGAAGTCAAGTCCCCACTGTGCGAAGGGCCAAGGAGAAGTAATTGGCCTCAATTCCTGTGTTAGTGCATGAATTAAATCACTATGAATTTGACATTAGCGACATGTTCTTACAAACTCAAGTGCATCCTTTTCCATTATCTGTCAATAATACCCAAGTCTTGTAATATTTTTGGCTAAAGTTAGGCCACTCGAATGGGATCCACATATACCCTCATGTACCTCACATAAGTTCATTCTTGCTTCATCAGTGTCGAGACAACGAAGAAGGGTATTGTCAAAACTACGATGGTAGAGGGTGTCATTGATGATGGTGTATTGAGAAACTTTGCAGATAAAGGACTTTTGTTGGTTATTTGAAAGGTTGGGGGGAAGGGTTTGGGATTGAAGGTAGTCATGCACATCTTGGTACCATGGGGAATGGGGACCAACAAGCTCACAAACCATTTCTAATTCTAGGATGTCAATGTAGGAACCAATAGCTACTCCACCTAAAATTCAAATTGTGGCACATTGCTAGGAATGTCTAGGAGAGAGCCAATCATCACCATTGTGTTTGCAACCTTATTTTATTCCCTTGGGATTTGTTTAAAATAAATCATGTGAAAATATGTCTAAAAACTATCAACCATGCATTTGTATGGCATTAAATTTTCATCTTTGGTGTCATATTCATTGTTGGCCTGATTTATGACCACTTCAGAGTCTCCAAAAACCTGAAGGTTTCTGATTTTCCATTTTATAGCCATTCAGAGTCCTGTGATGAGTGCTTCATATTCTTCTATATTGTTTTTAAATGGAAATGCAATACATAACGACTTAGGGATGGAGTCTCCTTGTGGGGTGATAAATAGTATACCTGCTCCTAAGTCATGACTGGTGTGAGATCCATCAAAGTACAGTTTCCAAGGAAATTTATGCTCTATATGAAGTATTGACTCATCATGAAAATCTACTACGAGGAGATGATTGCCTGGTATAGGTGCATATGCAAGTTGTTCTGCTATTACTTGTCCTTTTATGGCCTTTCGTTCCACATATTGTATGTCATACTCACTCAAGAGCATAACCCATTTTGCCAAATGTCCTGTCAATGTTGCATGACTTATAAGATATTTCAAAGGATCAATCTTTTCCACTAGATGTGTCTTATGATTTAACATGTAATGCCTTAGCTTTTGGGTGAAAAATATTTCTACAAGACAAGAACATTCAATGGGTGTGTAATTGAGTTCATATCCAACCAATTTGTGACCAATGTAGTATATGGCCCATTCTTTTTCCTCAATAATTTTGTGCCAACAATGCCCCCAGTGCTGAGGTAGTTGCAGAAATGTATAAAATCAAAGGTTTTCCTTGAATCGGAGGCATGAGTACTAGAGGTGATAATAAATATTGTTTAATTTTTTCAAAGGTTGCCTAACATTTATCTGTCTACACAAAGGGGACGCCTCTTTGCAAGAGATACTGAAATGGTTGACATTTGTTTGCAAGTTGTGCAATGAAGTGATGAATGGATTGTAGTCTACCTTGTAATTTCCTAAAGTCATTGCTCCCTTTGGTCGGGGGCATGTATAATAAAGATTTCACATTATCAGGGTCTACTTCAATGCCTCTACAAGAAAATATGTACCCCAAAAGTTTTCCTAACGTCGCACCAAAGACACATTTCTACGAATTCAAATGGACCTTATATTCTTCTAGCCTCTTGAAAATTTTGTCTAGTACCTTTAAATGATATTTGCATGTCAATGATTTTTCCAAAAGGTCATCCACATAATCTTCTATTAGTGTATGCATCATGTCATGGAATATTGTTGTCATGGCTCTTTGATATGTGGCACCCACATTCTTAAGACTGAAAGGAATGACTTTCAAGCAATAAGTGTCACAAGGATATGTGAATGTCATTTTGTGTTGATCCTTAGGGGTGATCTGAATCTGATTATAACTTGAGAAACCATCCATAAGGGACAACATCTCATATCTTGTTGTGGGGTCAACAATAATGTCTATATTTGGCAATGGAAAATTGTCTTTTGGGCATGCCTTGTTAAGATCACAAAAGCCTATGCAAATGTGGATTTGGCCATTTGGATTTGTGATACGTACAAGATTGGATATCCAATCTACATAGTCTATTGACCTTATAAAACCCACGCCTAATAGTTTCTTGAGTTCAACTTTGACAAGTAATGCAATCTGGGGGTGCATTTTCCTTTATTTTTGTTTGATTGGATTAGCATCTGGAAGCAAAGAAAAATGGTGCAACACTAATTCTGGATCTAGTCCTAGCATATCATGGTAAGACCATGCAAAGTTGACCTTTTGTTATGAAAAAAAATATTGGCATTCTGGTTTTTCTTCTTCTTTCAGTGATGCGGAAAAGAGAACCATTTTGGGGTCCTCTGCAGTAGCTATGTTAACTTTGATGGTGTCTTCAATGAGAATTGTTGATTTTTCTTGAGTGATGGGTAGAAAGTTCAATCCTCCATCCTTGGGTACCTCAGGGAGGTTTTCACCCTCAAATATGTCCTTTATTTTTACTTTTTTATTTTCAAAAGGTTCCTTTCAGTTTTCACCTAATGACGTGTCATTTTTTATTTTATTTTTATTATTCATTTTGTGACTGGAGGAAAAAATAGTCTACTCAAAGTAGACTGCATAGTCTAGGTCAATAGAAAATCCAACCTAGTGGTCTCCACTTGGTATACCCTCACATAGTCCCATGAATTATGCAATGGCCTCGTCATTCTAAAATATGTCCATAACTAGCGAGCCTTGTTGATCCCAATCAATTAGTTGTGGGTAGACTAAGGAAATACCATCATCAGTAGTAGTGAATGGTGGGGAGGATGTAAAATGTATGCCGATGGATTTATAGAGGCTAAAAATAAAATTTTCATGCATCTAACTCCACATCAAATTATGCCCAATATTCTCCTTCACTTGATTCATACCCATTGTCAAAATAAGGGATAAATGGACTAGCATTGGGGTCGGTAGTGTCATGTAGCAAGTTAGATGATAACAAGTGAGGGTCATTTCTATCATATGGTTGGATGGGTCTAGCGGAAGGATGGTCAATGGGGCTAGAAGATAATTTAGGTTTGTCATTCTACCTTGAGAAAAAGAGTCTATCCTAGTCTTCCCTATTCCTTGGGATTTTAGGGTTGTCAATATTCTGTGTGGAATCAATTTTAAACATTTTCCAGAATATTTCTTCAAAATTAGGTCCTCCAAGTTCAAGGAACAATTCATCAAGGAAATAGTCACTCAAGGATCGTTCGGATCCAAATTACCATTTATGAGAGTCGGTTTCGGTAAAGGGGTCTTCAATTGTCTCGACACCTTCGGAAGCATTCACTCTCTCACCCGAGAGTATAGAGGTATGTCGATCACCAAATTCCAGTGGTCCTAACCCTAACCCAATATTTTTCAATCTTCCTATAGGCATTAGAGGTTCCCGTCTTCCTATTTTTTCTTTTCCAAGGCCACTAGTTCCATTGTAGCCTTTTTCCCTTACTATGTCATAGCCTTTACCATATATCTCTACTGGCAATGGGGGTGGACTTTCAGGGTCTCTGTAGATCCAAGACAATACATCTTTTGTGTCTTCTTTGCTCATGTCACCCCATTTTATGAATATTGTTTTTGGAGGAACTTTGAAAAATTCCTTTGGCTTTATCATGAAACAAGGCTTGCAATAGACCTTAGGAGACTTGGGTATTTTTTAAATGTAGTAGGTCATGTTTAGCTTATATTCTCCACACTCTTGGTCCTAGATCTTGAAACTTGGATCAGTGCTTGGGGTGGTGGATGATGTGGTTGATGTAAAAGAGGTGGATATGACTACCATTGAGGTGGATGCAGATGTCGAAGTGATAGATGTAGATGTGGAGGGCTTAGCAAGTGTGGATGGGTCAATGTATTTGGAGGAAGAATTTGTTGAAGCTTCATAATTAATGGGCACTTGGTGCTTAGAGATGCCTCTCAAATCGGTACAATATTGAAGTGGGTCGGGATCTCCATATATGTTAATTTCAATGTCTTCAAAAGGGAACTTCAAGCATTGGTGATAGGTGTTTGGGACAACCTTTAGGGCATGAATTCAAGGTAGACCAAGAAAATTTTTGTAAGGAAGTTCCAAATCCAGTACTTAATAGGTTGTATCCACAATGATTGGTCCTATCTGAATAAGGGAGTGTGATTATGCCCCTAGAGGAGCATTCTTCATCATCATACACCTTAATAACTATGCTCTTTGTAGTGTCTACAGAAGCATCAAAAAATCCTAGAGCCTTAACCAATTTTAGGGAGCATATGTTCTATCTTGCTTTGTTATCTACTAAAACTCATCTGACCTTATGTTTATGAATGAATACTTCAATATGAAGGGCATCATTATGATTGGATTTGGGTGATAAGTAATCTTGGTCTGAAAATGTTATGTGATGGGGAATGGTTAGGTATCCCACCATGGCCTCAAATTTGTTAACATCAATGTCTGAAGGGATGGAATTATACTCTTGTAATGTTTTGTCAAGTATAGCCTTGTGTGTTGGGGAAATGTGTAATAGCTCAATTATAGAGATTTGTGCAGGCATTTTCCCTAGCTAGTCAATGAGGTTGAACTATCCTTTAGACTGAGGTTGTTTGGTCGATGGAAAGGGTTGTGACTATTGGGTGGATGGACTAAGTATCATTATCTTTGGCTATCTAGGGGGAGGAGGACTAGCTATGGTGAATTTTCCCCAATGGGTAGTGACATTACATTCAGGGGCTCTCCTAATAGTGATTGTATTGACATGTTCATCAGTTGTGCTAATATGATTGATAATGGGTCCGCCAGAATAATCAAATCCAATGCGGGCATAATTAGCTCAATTATTTTTATTAGCCTTTGATGTAGAGGGGTTATTTGAACCATGGTCTTGCAGTGGGTTTTTGTGGCTAGTATGATTTGAGTTTGATTTCAACTATAGTCCACCTAGCTGAATGGTATGATTCTCAATGAGGTCTTGTACAAGATTTCTTAATTGTCGACAAGAGGAAGTTTTATGTCCTTTTCTTGGTGATAATCACATAAAGAATTTTCATCCCATCAAGATGGCTTGAATTATCCTAGGTTATATGGAGCTTAGGATCCTATAGTGTAATGACACTGTTTTGAAGGAGATTTTTAAGGACGTCTTCAATGGGTTCACCCAAGGGGGTGTATGTGCGACTCTTGGGGAATTGTCTAGGTTGACGAGGCTACCTCTGGTTTTGATTATTTTGATTTTTTTTATTGTTTTGGTTTGTTTGAATGGAATTAGCAACAGGTGTCGGTGTGTTCATTTGTGTATTTTATGGTTGACCTCCTTTAAGAGTAAGTACAAGACCCATTGTGTTGACATCTTTGACATCAACACTGCCATCATTGGTAATGTCTTTGTTCTTGACCCAATATTTATTCTTGTTTGCCAATGGGTTTGTGTTCATGTTCTTCGGGCCATATTTTAGTTCTCCTTTAGCAATAAGGGCCTTCTCAAGTTGGACACCCTTTTCAACTAAGTCTATAAAGGTTGTACAACATTGAACTTGCAAGCCATATTTCTTTGGGCCTTGGAGAGCTTGGACAAACACATTGAATTTTTCTTTCTTAGGCATGCCAATAAGGAAATGAATTGCTAGACCTCTCCATCTTTGAAAGAATGGGATAAAAGTCTCACTAGCTTATTCTTGTGTAAGTGTGCATAAACTGGTGATGGAGATGTCAGTATCAATGTTGTAAGCATATTTTTTTACAAATTTTTCTGCAAGTTGGTCCCATGATTTTATTCCCTTTCGTAATGTGGAAAACCACTCAAGTGCAAGACTTGCAAGACTCTTAGGGAAGAGTCTCATCAAGTACGTATGTTCATAGGAAATGTCAACACAATTGGTTGTGAATTCTTGAATGTGTTCAAGTGGGTTTGTCTTGACTTTGTACTTAGTGAAGTTTGGTGCCATGTACCCAAGAGGGAATGGTGGCATGTATAGACTTGTGTCGAAAGGGTATGGGCATAGGTCATATGATGTGTGTGGCTTGTTATTGGACATTTGTATGGTCTCTATTTTTTTTTGTAAGTTTCCCACTTGATCTGTCAAAGTGTTGATTATGATATTATTTGTTGCATCACACATGGGAGTGATGGGTATCACATGGGTCCCCATTTGTTGGGATGAGGTGTTCTGATTTAGCTGTGAAATGTGTTGCTATGAGATGTATGATGTGTTTTTATTTGAATGTTGTTGGTATTGAATGTTTTTATTAGGGATATGTTGATGTGTGTGAATGTGTTTGCGTCCTCCAACCATATTAGTCGATATTTGGAGGATGTGTTGACCTTCAATATTTTGGTACCCAAAGGAAGGTATATGTTGTGTCATTTGATTTCCTTGTCTAGATTGGTAGAATTTTCTATGGGGAATGTTGGTGTTTTCCCTTGGAAAGTATTGGTATTGAGTTGTGATGATGTGTTGACATTTGGTTTATAAAAATAATTTGTTTACTTCCTCCAAAGGGATTGCATGAGGTACCAATGAGAGGATTTGATGATGATGCTCCCATGGTACTAGATGAAGCTCCAAATAGGGGGTTTGAAGAGTTTTCCCCCATTGATGAGGATCCAAAGGTAGCTCTACTTGATTGTGAGGATGTTGTTGACATTGTAGGAATTGATTGTGACATGGATTGTGACATGGTTGGTGTCCCTCCAATGGATGTTGCATTGATCAAGTTGGAGGTGCCACTAGAGGTAGAATTGATGGTGTTTGTATTATTTTTTGTGTTGGAGGTATTATTTGTGTTTCGTTGAGGTGTCAAGTGTGATTGATTGTTTTGTGTTGTGTTGTTAGGAGAAGTGGGTCTTATGGTGTTAATGTCAAATCCTCATGGTAACTTGACCCCTTGGTCTAAGAGCATAGCTAAATATCTGTCAGGATCATTCAAGGCCAAGTCCTCTACAAAGGAGGCTACTTCAGGATTTTGGGTTGCACCCTTTAAGTCCTCTACAAACACTTGCCCATTTTGGTCTCTTTGTATGAATGGTTCAAATGTATTTCAAGAGGAAGATGGTATGTTTATGTTGCTAAAAGGATTGGTAAAAGATGTGTCTTGATTCATGTCATAGGTGTTGGGGTTTTGTCCAAAATTAGCCTTTTGTCTTCTTTTTCTTTGAAGCCTAGTCTCAACCATAAAAGGGGTTTTCTCAAATGAGGAGGATGAAAGTGACCACTAAATGTAAGAATGACACTGATCTATGGTATGCATAATGAGGACTAAAATGACTAATGGTATAAGTTATGAAAAATGAGGACTAGAATGACTAATGGTCTAACATATTTAAATGCAAAGGTCAATGTGATTTTGATGGACTTAGGGAAAAATTTTACTCAACTACTCAAAGCTTGATCTATGTCTCAATTTGGGTCATCAAAGGACTTGTTTGGAGGACTAAATGACAAGGAAAAAATGACAAGTGAGGTTTCCTAACTAGAATTTTGAGTTGGAAAGGTCTCACAAAAGGACTGTGAATAAAAGAAATATTGTTAACTAAGTCCAATGATAGCCTACTCTTGAAGGAAAAAATCTTGAAAGGTATGGTAAGTTTTCCTAATCCAAACTCTACAAAAGTGAAGGCCTAAAGACTAGTTTATGCTAGAAATGATGATGAAGCAACCTAAGGATGCAACTAAAATTTGCAAGGATGAACCTATGAAAAAAATGCAAGCTAATGGATGGAAAGAATGGAAGATTTGAGAAATTCCCGATCTAGTTTTTGATAGAGGGTTCTAGGAAAAGATGCTTGACAGTAGATTGAAAATGTTTGAATTCGGGTTTTGGTCTTTGGTAGTATTTTTTTTCCAAGAGAATGCATCATTTCAAGTGAAAAATGCATCATAACTTCAACAAATGCGGTGTTACAGGTAGCAATTATAGTTCAATAAAGTGATTGTGGTTTTTTGCAAAGTAAATGCAGTTCAGGCTAGGTGAATGCATTGTTACAGAAAGAAAATGTGGCTTATTAGAGAAAATGCATTGTAGAATGTTTCAAATGTGGTGCAGCAAATCAAATCTGTTGTAGCAAATGCATCACAAGAAGAATGAAAGTCTAATTTGTTTGCAATTTTGGCAAAAATTATGAATTATTTCAAGTTGAATGATTATTTCCAAATTTGTGAAAAGTGTTTGTCTTGTTCAATGTCCAGAAAACACTTGGAAAACATAATATTTTTTCTTTGAATGTGTGAACATGCACAAAGTAGACAAGCACAATCCTAGGTTAGGAAAGGACAATATTCACTAGATTCCACATGGGTTTCCCCAGCCACACTTATTCTTAGCATGTGAATCCAGAAGCCTGGCCACATGGGCTCCCCCTTATAGTGCACTCACTTCTCAGGCCAACTAAGCTTCCAGTCCCCATAAATCTCCCATGGCAAGCTGATCACCTCTACTAAGAACTGCGACAATGTGGATTCCTTTGCAACAATTGTTGTTGCGCTAGCAAATAGAAGGTATTTTAGCTACTACACAATTTTTTTAGTTTAGGACCCCCATTCGAGTGGCCATACATGGGGAAAGATTAGCTCTATTAAGGTGGAACTCCAACCTGAAGAGGTTATTTTCAATAGGGTTTTGGGGAGTTCACTTGTCCATATGACACATCCCCACTTGTAACCCTAAGTTTTCCATTAGGATTCACATTTATATACCGGTCGAGGGTAGCTCTACCAAAGAGCTCTATTGCTAGTTTGAGTCGCCTTGGGGTGAGTAATTTTTCCCACCAAGGATGGCCCAATTTCCTAGAGTCAATGGGTATGTGCAAGATCATCATGGAAAAAATAGGCCCTTCAGTGGCAAAAAATTCAAAAAAATTAGTGTTAGGCAACTTGACATAAAAAATTGAATAAGTTATCTATATTATTTCAAAAATATATAACAATAGAATCGATAGAAAATTGAATGTAGTTTCTAAACTACTAGGTTAATTTAAAAATAAATCAAATATATTTGGTGAAAATTTGAAATTTCAATGTAGTAGTACTTAAATTTTAGGGGAAAAATAAGAAGTAGGTGTCTGTCTGACCACCCTAACCATAATAAAATGATAATATTTTTTTATAAGATTTTATATATAAGTAGAGGACTCATGTGTGGATGTGATGCATATTTTTTTGTAATTTTTTCCCATGTAAATAATTAATTATGAATTTTTTATTACAACTTTTAAAAAATATAAAAACTCGTATGTCTAACCACCTTAACTTGGTCAAAATTTCATGAAATTTATTTTTTATTTTTTTAATCCTATAGTATGTGAAGCATAGAATGTGATGCATACTTTGGATTCAAAAAATGTGACACCGTTTGAAAGTTATAGATGTTTTCCAATCAGCCTATCGATCAAGACTTTAGTTATAATTCTAATAGAAAATGAATAATAATTATTTATTAAATTCAAATCAAAGCATAATTTATATTGGTGGAAAGCTGAGAATATCTTCTAAAAACTCTT
Source organism: Sequoia sempervirens (assembly GCA_007258455.2). Lineage (NCBI taxonomy): Eukaryota > Viridiplantae > Streptophyta > Pinopsida > Cupressales > Cupressaceae > Sequoia > Sequoia sempervirens. The sequence continues at coordinate 954,166,518 of VDFB02271358.1, forward strand.
TTCGTTTCATCAATTTTGGGTAAGAAAAAAGTCGTCAGCCACATACCCTACAAATACCCATAATATTGCCACTTTTTGGTCCATCATGATCCTACACATACCCCAATAATAGTTTCTCTTGCACCTAGGATTGCTCAAGTGCACAAGGGGAGAGGATACTTCTATTATTGAATTGTGGTTACACAAAAGTGAAAACAAGAATGTTCATTTTAATGCCCAAATCCAAATGTGTGGGTGGTTATACAAAATGTCAAACGATGTTTATGATTCTCAATATTTCCAAATGGCGTGAGAGAAAGCATACACACCTAGAAACAAAATGCAAACCACAAGACAATGCAAGCACATGTAAATTTTAAACCTTCTTATGATGTCAACTCAAACATGCCATTTCTTTTTAAGCCCACTAATCATTCTATGTGAAAAAGGCTCTCAAGATAAATTTGAAGCAAGAGCCTTGCAAAACATGATTAGTAGTTTGGAGTCTCCAATCTTTGACAAGTGACAATTGACATTGCAAATCTTGAATTGTGGACAATCGAACTTGGCAAAAGGGTCAAAGATTAGTCATCAAATCAAAATTAAACTAGAAAAAAAAATTTGATCTAGCGAATAAAAACAAACAAAATTAATCTAATCTAAAAATAAAAAATAAATTTAATGCGAATCAAAAATTAATCTAATCTAAAAATCTAAAAAAAAATTCTAAATAAAAATATAATAATCTAATCCAAATTAATTAATCTAATTGAAAAAAATTAGTATTTAATTTAAATTAATAAAAACTTGAAGATTTAATTTAAGTTAACAATTACTATAGCTAAATCTTATCTAAATTACTAAATTAAATTAGTAAAAGTAAATCTAATCTAAATTTATTAAATTACTACATTAAAGCTAATCTAAATTACTAAATTAAATCTAATATAAATTTGCATCTAAATTTATGAAATTAATAATCTACAAATCTAAAAATAATCTAATCGAACTAAATTAGTAAAAACTAAAATTACTAAATTACTAAAGAAAATCTAATCGAAAATAACTAAATTAAATTACTAAAAGTAAATCTTATCTAAAGTTGCTAAATTAAATTTCTAAATTAAATCCAATCTTAAATTACTTAATCTAAAAATCTAAGAAAAGAAATCTTATCTAAATTACTAAATTAAATTACTAAAGTTAAATGTAATCTAAATTACTAAATTAAATTACTAAAGAAAATCTAATCAAAAATAACTAAATTAAATTACTAAAAGTAAATCTTATCTAAAGTTACTAAATTAAATTTCTAAATTAAATCCAATCTTAAATTACTTAATCTAAAAATCTAAGAAAAGAAATCTTATCTAAATTACTAAATTAAATTACTAAAGTTAAATGTAATCTAAATTACTAAATTAAATTACTAAAGAAAATCTAATCAAAAATAACTAAATTAAATTACTAAAAGTAAATCTTATCTAAAGTTACTAAATTAAATTTCTAAATTAAATCCAATCTTAAATTACTTAATCTAAAAATCTAAGAAAAGAAATCTTATCTAAATTACTAAATTAAATTACTAAAGTTAAATGTAATCTAAATTACTAAATTAAATTACTAAAGAAAATCTAATCGAAAATAACTAAATTAAATTACTAAAAGAAAATCTTATCTAAAGTTACTAAATTAAACTGCTAAATTAAATCCAATCTAAATTTACAAAATTACTTAATCTAAAAATCTAAGAAAAAAATCTAGAAATTTAAAAGTAATCTATTCTAATTAAATTAGTAAAAACTAAGATTTAATATAACTTAACAAAATTACTAAATTAAATTACTAGAGTTAAATGTAATCTAAACTAGATTAGATATCTTATATACATCTATCTAAAATATGCTGAGAGATATCAGTCTCGAGGCACCTATTTTAAATTTTTATTGATATCTCTTGGCGTATTTTAGATAGATGTATAAAGATATCTAAGCTAGTAGCATTTGCAACACACAATGTAAAATAATAATTTATCACATATTTTGTTTTAAATAAATAATTATAATACTTTATAAATTATGATTCATATTATATTTATTCAAATGCACAAAGAGATGTGTACAATATGAATTCATAATGAATGAGAATTCATCTTTTATACCAAAAATTCAATATCAATATTAATAGAAGAGTTCACTTGAAAAATATATACATCACATAAAAATGTTATGTTTCCAAAGATTTTAGTCTTTCTTCCTCTACTTTTCTTTTGGTGAGTTGCTTTCCTGTCATCATTTTTTCATAATGATCATATATAAATGGTGGTGAGATTCTAATTTCATCCAAAGACTTAAGACATGATATAGCAACAACATTTTGACATAATTTTATTATCATCAAGTCCAATATCCCTTTGTATATTACTAAATGGCTTGTACAACAATACCTCAAACCAACAAAAATCAACCCACTTTTTTGTTTGACATGTAGGTATGGTGGTAAATCTTGGAAACACTCTTACAATAGCTTCCATAGTCCTTGGTTCCCATTTGTTATCTCTTTTTCTTTTGGGATTATATGTCTAAGATCTAGCTGCATCTATAAGTGTGATACTTTCCATTATATATGGTTTGTCCATGTATCCTTGAATGAAATGTTTTAGATGTCCATCATCGTCATTTTCTTTATTTTTTAGCATTGGCTTGAACACATCTCTTGAAACATTTAATGTAACAAATACTCTACTACATTCTACCAATGGAAACTCCAATAACATATGACATGTTTCTTGTGCTCCAATGTCTCTCTCAATGAGGGTTTCTGTTAGAAGTCTCTTGTATGCCTTTGATGTCGCTTTATCTGGGTTTTCAATATTTGCAAGTCACATTAAGATTTGATGATAAGTTTTTGAACTCTTTTATGCTTTTGCTACATACTTTGCAATATAATTCATTACAACATGTATTGAAAGAATTGGTTGCCAATCTACATTTCCTCTCCATAACTAAAGTATATTATGATTATGTGTGTTTACTCGATCATCATTTCTTGCATGTTAATATACTTTATCTCCTATAGTTGGATCTTCAAATAATTTTGATCCATCTAGATGTAATGGCCATGGTGCATTCTACCTACAAACAAAGAGTAAATTTTTAGCTTATATAAACATTTTAGTTATTTTTTGGTACAAAATATATGAAAGTATAAATATCTTACCTACAAACCATTCTTCCTCTTTTTTTTCGAACACAAGCACCCTCTTTACACATTGTATGGCATTCAACACAATTGAGAAACTCTTCATAGTCACATGCCAAGTCTATTTGGCTTAGTTGTTGTGTATTTCAAAGGCATGGATGTTGTGTAAAATTTGGTAGGACCTATCATTCATGATATAACATATTTTATTATTTGAAATAAAAAATTTTAATTATCATATATTGTAAAAATAATATATAATTGATCATTAATATCATACCTGTATGTTTCATTGATGTGGGTCTCCCCGTGGATTCCATACATGAATAATAGAATCAAAATATTTTTGAACATTTTTATTTCATCAAAATTTCTCCAATTAAGGTTGTCTATGTTAGGTGCTCCATCTAACCATATGAATCCATGCACATGTGGTGATCCTCTATGCTTCCATTCATATCTTGACCAATAATCTTTTACCTTCATTCCCTTTTGTAGTATTTCCTTGCGAAATATTGTATATCGTAGGTGCATGTACTATCTAAATCGTGGGTGTCTTCCAAAATGATGATCTCTATATCTGAATAAATGCTTAACAAACTCATGCAGATGAACAATCCTCATTCATGGTTCTAGCCAATCTCATCGTCCATTTGGAAATAGTGTTGGAAAATCCATATCAAGTAATCCTTTAGTAACATACTCATTCATTGGAGATGGTCCAATTCCTGGCCAATCAATTAGTGATCCAGGATCTAAATTGGGGTTATTTTCCCATGCATGAATTAGTTCCATCTCTCTTCAAGTATTTGGTGGTTTATAGGCCATTGATTTCTAGTGTGATTACTAATGTTTCCTTCATCTATCTCCAATATTGGACCCACAAATACATACTCATTTTCATTTAAATCAAACTCCATATAAACAAAATTCAGTTGGTTAAAAATGTTTTGATATGAATTGCATGTAAGTTCATTAAGTGCATTTTCATGAATTTGAACATCTTTATAGAACCTATCGTGTTCTATTTTATATTTCAGTGCTCTAGATATACCCTCTCTCTATTAACTATAAAATTATAAGTTGTTCCGCGTTGATCCTTTTTTCGAACAATAATGACTGGTAAATATTTTATTCGATGTGGTTAAATTCTAGCTATTTCTCTCACTTCTTGTGGAAAACTTATGGTATGTTCTTTATATTTGTATTTCCCTCTAGTTGCATGTGTTACTTGAAGTATTGGGTTGATACATGCTATTGAAATTTCCTCTATGCATTAAATTTGTAAGTTCTAATGGCTGTGGACCAAGATCCATATTGTTTAATGCTGAAAATGTAAGTTCATTCCTCTCTTGTTGAAATCGATTGAAAATAGGGCCCTCAAGTACCCGTACAACCTTCATTTCAAGATAACTCTCTTCACAAATATAACACATACTTTGTGTAGAAATTTTATCTAGTCCATGTTGAAATATCATTTGTAGACTTTTCAAATCAATATTAGTAGTTGTATTATTATTAACTACTTCTTGATCTCTTCTATTATCAACATTCATTACATTTTGAACTCTATCATTTGGTGTTTGTAGCACACAATATATTGTAACATAATTCACCCCTTCAAAACTAACCTCAACATTTCCATGAGATTGATGATTTATTTCATTTGATTCACGATTGTGCACTTGTATTTTTTGTCTTTTAATCTCATTCAATGGATCAGAATGCATAGCTCTTTGAATTCTTCAATGACGTTTTATCATTCTATCTGCATGTTGTCTCATTTATGCTTCAATCTCTTCCATTGTCATATATTCCCTATGTTTAATGCTTCTTTCTCTATCATTTTGGTCTCGACGAATCCTTTCTTCTTGTCTTTATACATCAATCATTTGTTCATTTCGTTGTCTCATATAGTTTCGAGCATATTCTCCACTTTGTTCTCTTTGTTGATCTTTAGTTGTAAAACTCCTTACTTCCTCTCTTTGTGCATTAGCCATTTGTTCACATCATTGTCTTATGTAATTTTGAGCATATTCTCTTTGATGCTCTCTTTGTTTCCCTTCATTTTGAAAACTTGTTCTTGGACGACGAGACATCCTACAAATTTTAATAAAAAATATTAAATCTATAAAATTGTTAAGAATTCATAGACACTTAATGATGTACACGGTTAGTCTAAAACTAATTTAAATCATAGTTATCCTAAGAGAGAATGACAAAAAGTATTTGAAAGTCTCTTTATTAAACAATTCAAAATATAAATTACTTGAAAAATATATTAACTTTTGAATCCAAATGAGAGTTGAACCCACAACCTTTCGATTATAAACAAAACACATTAATCCATTGTACTACATGTTTATTTTGATTTTCTTATGATTACAATTTAGTTAATTAATAAATTTTTCAATAAAATTAGTAATAAATTAATTAATTAAAAAATGTATTAATTTTTAAACCCACAACAAGAGTTGAACCCATAAACCTTCAATTACAAATCAAACATATTAATCCATCACATTATTTGCTTGTTTTTGTATGTGATATGAAATGTATGTGTTATATATGAATTATATAATTATTATGTTATATATTAAACTATTGTGCTATATCATAGTGAACATTGTCACATAATAGATATTTTATTAAAAAATTATTTACTTATGAGTATGTGCAAGATCATGATGGGCCAAAAAGTGACAATATGATGGGTATGGGTAGGGTATGTGGCTGGCGACTTTTTTTTACCCAAAATTGATCAAATGAAAAGGGTTTTTAAAAGAGATTCTCAGCTTTCCACCAATATAAATTATGCTTTACTTTGAATTTAATTAACAATTATTATTCATTTTCTATTTAAATTATGACTAAAGTCCTGATTAATAGGCTGATTGAAAAACATCTATAGCTTTCAAATGGTATCACAATTTTTGAATCCAAAACATGCATCACATTCTATGCTTCACATACTATAGGATTTTAAAAAATGAATTTCATGAAGTTTTGACCAAGTTAAGTTATTAGATGAGAATTTTATATTTTAAAAAGTTCTAATAAAAATTCATAATTAATTATTTACTTGGAAAAAAAAAATAAAAAAAATATGCATCACATCCAGACATGAGTCCTCTACTTATATATAAAATATTAAAAAATATTATCATTCTATTGTGGTTAGGCTGGTCAGACAAACACCTACTTCTTATTTTTTCCCTAAAATTTAAGTACTACTGCACTGAAATTTCAAATTTTCACCAAATAGATTTATTTTTTTAAAAAAAACCTAGTTGTTTATAAACTAAATTTAATTTTCTACAAATACTTTTATTACATATTTTTTAAATAATATAGATAACTTATTCAATTTTTTACCACAAGTTGCCTAACTCTGATTTTTTTTTATTTTTTGCCACTTAAGGGCCTATTTTTTCCATGATTATCCTACACATACCCTTACTTATAATAAAAAAAAATATTATAATGTAAGCACTAAAAACATTTTAACGGAATTAACTTTTTACCCTAAAATAATAAAGCTAAAACAAATTAATAATAAATTTAGATTTTATATTAAATTAATTTCTTATTTGTAATTGAAAAACATTATAATAGAATTACCTTTTTTTAGTAAAAGAATAAAACTAAAAAAAAATATTTACTTACTTATAATAAAAAAAATATTATAATGTAAGCATTAAAAATATTTTAATGAAATTAAATTTTTACAAAAAAATTAATAATACATTTAAATTTTATATTAAATTACCTTTTTACCCTAAAAAGAATAAAACTAAAAAAAATTATTTACTTACTTATAATAGATATTTTATTGAAAAATTATTTACTTATAATAAAACAAATATTATAATGTAAGCATTAAAAAATTAATGAAATTAACTTTTTACCCTAAAAGAATAAAACTAAAAAAAATTAATAATAAATTTAAATTTTATATTAAATTACTTTCTTATTTGTAATTGAAAAAGCATTATAATAGAATTACCTTTTTACACTAAAAAGAATAAAACTAAAAAAAAATATTTACTTATAATAGATATTTTATTAAAAATTTATTTACTTATGATGAAAGAAATATTATAATGTAAGCATTAAAAACATTTTATTGTTAAATTACTTTCTTATTTGTAATTGAAAAAGCATTGTAATAGAATTACCTTTTTACCCTAAAAATTAAATCTAAAAAAGCATTATAATGCATAAAAATATTTTCACAATTGTAGAGATTGAAAACACTAAATACGGTATTTATTTGCACCTTATTTGCACCACTTCTATATTTATTCACACTATTCGCACCTACTGCTGTAATAATTTGTTTTTTATTCTCACTATTTGCACCTGTTATCGATAATAATTTGTTTTTAATCAACACATTCATTTACATTGTTTTTTACTTATTACTTACTATTTATATTAGTTCAAAAAGTTATGATCCAAAACATATAATATTTACGCTTTAGTTGTCGGCTTTTAATTTTTATAAGTTAATTTTTTTTTAACACAATCATGCTCCACTTGTGCTGTCACTATAGGTTATGACTCTCAGTGTAATTACTAAATTAAATTACTAAAATTAAATCTAATAGAAATTTATTAAATCTAATCTAAAGTTACTAAATTAAATCTAATTTAAATTTATATCTAAATTTATGAAATTAATTAATCTAAAAATCTATAAAAAAATTTAAAATCTAAAAATAATCTAATCTAAATTAATGAATCTAAATGGACAAAATAAAATTTAATAAAATCTAAAATCTAATAAAAGTAATCTAAGTTAACAAATTAACCTAAATATTAAAACAAAAATTACCATACAAAATATAATGTAAATCTAACTATAAAAGTAAAACTAAATTAATCTAAATTTTAAAAGACACAAAACCCTAAGTAAAATTGAAATAAGAACAACTAGCCAAATTAAAATTTTCTCAAATTTTTTCAACGCTTCTACCACAACTGACCTCCTAGCAAGCCTTCATAAATATTTGATGTGAAAGTGTTCAATTTCAACACTGCAAAAGCAAAAAAATCAATCACATTTAATCCTTCAATCTTTCGAAAGCCAAAATGTCAAAGGAAGAATCTGATAAAGAAATGCATTCTGTTTGGTCAGTCAACTTGCAGTTGCTTCAAAATTAATGATCACACTCCTATTTGTACTTTTCCGCTTTGAAATTAATATTTTGTGTGGTCAGTCAACTTGTAGCCACTTCAAAATTAATGATCACACTCGTATTTGTACTTTGTCACTTTGAAATTAATAATAGTTGACTCTAGCTGCTGAAGTGTCGTTCTTAGCTCAATGAACTACAAAAGTCAGGAAGTGAGGGCCAACATACAAAATGGAGCAATAGAAACCTAACAAAGCATCCAAAAGTTGGAAGTACCATGCCAACTTGTATAAGCTGTTGAGGAAAATTTGGGATGTTGGTGGTGCATTAAAAAAATTCCCAATTTCCACACTTTCAAAAGAAAAAATGCTTATAAAAGCACATGATTTTGTTTGATATAATAGCAGAAGTTTTCAACTACAATGTTGGCGGTGCAATGCAGAAATTTTCAACTTCAACACTTCAAAAGAAAAAATGCACTACTAAGGAGGTTTGGGAAAAACCGTCAAAAGTTGGAATGAGCATGCCAACTAGGAGAAGCCAATGGCACTAGGTAAAAAAAACCAAGTGGTCTAGGTAGGGGGCACAACAAATCCTCTCAAGAACTCCCTTACATAACCTTCAAATGGAAGCAAATCAAATGTTTTTGCTAAAAGGAAATATTTGAATTAAAAAAAGATTGGTTAGGCTACTTGAAGTCATGGTAACAAATCATTCTTTGCACAATCCAAATTGGAATATGTAGATGAAACCAAATTGGAAACTGCAAAAAAAATGACAAACTTCAGTGTGTGTTGTGGTGAAAAAATGTATTAAACAAAAAAGCTAAAGGATGACTAAAGTATTTACTTCAACCAACTAAGATTTTATTTATTTATTTAGTTTTTGTTGCTCAAGGTGTTGAAGCAGCTGAAAATAAATGAGGCTTACAACTGAGAAAAAAGAAGAAATATATTATATGCAACCTATAATCTACAATAGAACAAAACTGTTTCCAAAAGCTAGAATTTTACCAGAAATATATTATACGCATTCAATGAAAAAACTCGTAGGGTTCACCAAATGTAATTGAGGTAGAATTTTGAGATTAGTTGCAAACAATATAATAAATTAAACCCCAATCAACAATGGAGCACAATTAAAACAAGAGTCATAAGAATATTAAAACAACATGATCACCTAGTCTTCAAGCTTCCATTGAATGACCTCCATTGGCCTTCTCCATCTTGCTATAACTAGTATAATTTCCCTTAGATTGAAGTGCAACTATAACCTATGCCAAGACAAGAAAAATATTGAAGATTTTTGAGTTCTCAAGTATTCAAGTCATCAAGCATTTGTGTGTGTGTCCAAAATGATTTGAAAGAGGCCTTTTAAAGAATGCCAAACTAAGAATGGATAGCCAGGATTAAAAGTTGGTGAAGCCCTAATATCAAAGGCTGGGATTCAATGTGATAAGGAGGATTAGGGTTAGGGAAACATTAGGTCAAAGTTAGGGAAAGCCTTGAAATGAAGGGCTAAGATTTAATTGAAAGCAATTAAATCAATGGTGGAGAAAAAGAGGTAGTTGGAATAATAAAAATTATTTAATTTATGGAGGAAAGTTGACTTTTGGGAGATAATGGTTTAAGTCATAAATGGAAATAAGACATAAGGTAATAAATAATTATTCTAATTATTTATTTGGAGGGATGGAAAGTGGATTAAATAAATTATTTTATTTAATTGAAGAATAAATGGAAATGTTATGGAGGAAATAAAGATTGATTAGTGATGTATTTAAATAAATGTAATCTATTTATTTAAATAATCATGGAGAAATAATTAGAAATTATGACATTAGGACATAATCAAATGATTTAATTATGTGAGGAGGACGTTTCACATAGAAAAATGGAGCCCGGGGGCTTAGGTCCATTTTTATGTGTCTACACTTAGTATTGCATGAACTTTATCAAGATGACTATGATAGACCGAAAGCATGGATCAAGACACACAATGGCTTTGTGGTCCCTATGATAGGATCGATAATCCTTCCATTAGAAATAGGACTAAAAACATTAGATGTAAAATTTTCCATCATCCAACAGTCGAACCAAATTCGTTCGAGGCTAGGCCATCCATGGCTTCACTCAATGAAAGTTGTCCCTTCGGTTGTACAAAAATGCTCAAAGTTTCCATTTGAAAATGAAATATTTACTATCCACCATAGAGGCTTTAACCCCTTGTCTTCCAAAGGAAACTTTTCCTTAGAAGCCTTCTGTCTTGAGTCCATGAAACCTATAGTGCCATGACAAGACTTCTTTTTCATGGCTTACCAAAAATTCAAAGCAAGGAAAATAGCAAAATTATCTCTTTGAAACATGTACCCATCTACCTCTGAAACCCCCATAATACAAGAAACCATGCTTCAACCCAAACAAGAACCAAACAACTAAGATCAACCAACAATAGAAACTCCACGTACACCATCCAAAAGACCAAGAGACAATGACAACAACCACATCATGCCTCAAATAAAACAAGTTTATAAAGAAAAACAAAAAGTAGATGACCAAACTCCTTTGGTTCCTTTTGTTCCTCCCCTTAGGGAAGAAAAGCAACCTATGGTTGATCAACCCATTCTTACACAAACACAACTTCAAAATAAAACCAAAAGAAACATACTTGCTCAAGAGCATAGATGTAGATGTCATGCACTTGCTCAAAAGTTAGATGAACCTAACAACAAAAATAAAAAACCAAACTTGATTGAAGAAATGCATGATAATCCTCCTCCCCACCAACCACAAAGTGATCCAATACAACAATCAAAACAAGAGTTCCACTCTTCATTGAAAATTATCATTCATCCTCCTGTTGTAATTAACTTGGATGACAATGAGGAAACAATTAAAATTGATGAAGAGGTGCATAATGAATTGAACACATTATTTTCTTTTGTGTGATTACATGTCTGTAATGTGATCCCCCATGATGTTTTGTTTGATGTTCTCTCTCTTTGTGACATTCCTATATTTGTACCTTCATTCTTCTATATGTCGCGCATCTCTTTCACTCTTTATATTTTTATTTTGTTTGATGTCTTCATTTTGGGGATGATGCAAGGCATTGAGACATTCACGTCTCTTTCATGTTGACCCAAAAGGCCCTTTTTCTTTTCTTTTACCTCTTTTGCTTATCTTTTTTTTTTGTCTTGTGTTTTTTTCTTTTTGGGTGTAGTGTTCTTCATGAGCGTGATCTATCTTAGCATATTACATTCCTCTTAGTGGCTTGATGTGACACATTGCATCCCATAAGTTGCAAATTTTCTATTATTTGTTTGGTCCTCTCTTGGAGACATCGGGAACAATGTTCCCTAAGTTAAATACCTCGCATGAACTAAGGAAGACTCCTTTGAAAATTCTTTGCATGTTGCATTTTTTATATGGCCACCTTGCATGCCTATGGTACCATCACGTTTGTTCATGAGATCCAATGATATGAAGTTTTTCTTGTCTCATGAAGCTTGAAAAGTCATTTTATTTTTGTGGCACCTTATTAAAGTTATCATGAGGTATAACTTTGGTATGGTTGAGCAGGAAGCCCATTCTCAGGTATGACTTTCCCCATAGCCACCTGCATGTGTGTGAGTGCATACCAGCCATGAGTGTATGTTTCTCACCTTCTAGGACTTCTCACCTAGTAGACAACCATGAGTTCTGTCAGACCTCATAGTGAGTATGCTTTTTTCAGAAAAATAACCTAGATCTGATCCACATCAGGATGGAAAAATGATCAAAGCTTGATCTGATTTTCTCGTCTCTTTCTTTCCTTTTCTTTTCTCCCTTTCATCTTTGACATTGCATTTTTTTCCTTGATTACTACTTTCATGTGTGTTCCTTTGTTCTTATGTTTATTTTGCTATGAAATCTTCATCCTAGGGGCTTGATCAACCCTCTTGATTGTTGTTGTCTCATCTTGCCAGCATAGGTGCATTCGGATCCCTCTTGATGTGTGTGTCTGGCTACTTTAGTGTGAGTTTGAAGCAAGTTCATCCTCTCACTAAAGTGGGGGCTAAATGTAGTGTGGAAAATGAATCTTTTTATGCTCATTTGAGTCCTTGTGCATGTTGGCTTAGTTTTTCCTTGATTTAGTGTTGTAATGTGGTTAAAAAATTTACATGAGGTCTTGGGACCTTGTGAACTAATAATAATTTTATGATGCCTATGATGCCATATTTTTTTTCATGATTCCCAAGCATACAAATATTTGCTTGCCTCATGAAGCTCGAAGTTCATTCTTTGTTCATCAGCTCCAAGCACACAAAGTTTTTCTTGTCTCATGAAGCTCGAAGATCATATTGCTTGGCACCTTATCAAAGTTATTAGGAGGTATAGCTTTGGTCTAGTTGAATGGGAGCTGAAAGAAGGCAAGACTTCCCTTAGCCACTCATGTTTTGTGAGAACATATCGGTCATGTGTTCACCCTCTTAGATTATCACCCAACAGACAACCTGAATTTTTGTTGCCTCAAAGTGAGCATATATTTTTGGAAAAATAGCCTAGATCTGATACACATAATGTTGGAGAAATAGTTGAGTCTTGGTCCACTCCTCTTTAGCTTTTTTTTCGTTTCTTCCTTCTTTATGTCTTTGGCAATGTATGCATGTGCCTTGACTTTTCTCCTTATGTGTGTTCCTTTGTGCCTATGTTGGTTTGTCATGGGATCTTAATCTTGGGAGCTTGTGCAACCCTCTTGATCATTGTAGTCCTATCTTCCTCGCATTGGTATATTTGAACCCCTCTTGATGTTGGTCTACTTTAGTGTGATTTTGAAGTAAATTCATCCTCTAACTAAAGTGGGGGCTAAATGTGGTGTTGAAAAATGTTCTCTGTGACATTTTTTAGACTTGTTGGGTCCTTCTTGTTAAATTAAGCTTAAATGATGCCTTGATCTGGTGTTGTAATGTGTTAGACATATTTACATTAGGTCTTAGGACCTTGTAAACTAAATGTGCTTAAATTGTACCTTGTAAAGGTGTTGTAAAGCATTGTAATATACTTTCAATCTTTTCTAGGAGTTTATTAATTAATTAAGTCTAACAAACCTCTTTTTAAACAAGATTTTCTTAATTTATGCCTTGTCCAAGGTTTTGTAAAGTGTTGTAATGCACTTTCACACTTTTCTTGGGTTTTTATTAAATAATTGGGCTTCTTTATGCTTTAATTGGCCTTAATTTGCATTCACAAGCCTTAATTAATTCATATTTTTGAGGATAATATCTACATAAACCAAAATCCAATCATAATTCATATAATTTTAGGTTGTCATAACATAAGTAAAATAGGGATGATTTATCACAAAAACATGAATGTAATGAATAAGTGAACTACTAAAATAGTAAGGGTAGAATATAACATAACATGAAAATAATAATAATGTAAGAACATATAAATAAACAAGAAAACATAATAAATCATAAGTACTAAATATTAAAAATAATATACAAAAGATGCCTTGAAGTATGAAAACATAACATAATTTATAATATAAAAGCTAAAATTAGTAAGTAAAACACATTAAACAATTAATTTATGATAAATTTCTATTATTTATTTGAGTTAATTAAAATTAATTTTAATGATGTAAGATTTTTGCATCAACATTTTGAGTATTACTTCGTAGTCTATCATCAAAATGAAGAAAATCTTTTATAAAAGATTATAAAATTAAATTAAATTTTTTAAAAATTATAATAAAACTATTAAAATTTAAAAGATTACATGTTGTTGTCATCCTTTGAATTTAAATTGACATTTTTTCTATAAAATAATAAAAAATAAACAAATCTAAACAAAATAATTTTAAATAAAGAGAAATATTAAAATGTTAATAATTAAATGTGTTTAATTATTATTCACCAAAGTATGCTTTCCTTTTCAAACCACAAATAATCCCTCCCTAGTATGCTTAGTTTATAATTAATATTAATTAGCATTTCTTCCTTGAGATTCCTTTCTTTGTCTTTCTTGCCACCGACTCCAACTCTTAAGTGTATTCATCGCTTGTTTATTAGCATTAAATAAATTATTTGAAATTAAAAATATGAAAATTAAGTTGAATTGGGCAATCTTCGATAAAGTTTTCTGTTGAATACAAAAATATAGCTAAGCTTAATTCAATATAATAAAAATTAAATAAAGCACTTGGTGTTCTCTTTCTTGTTGTTTCATTTTGGTGAACTTGACCTATTAACATTATATACCTTCTAAAAATTTCCACAATTCATCCTAGATCTAGGTTTTGCATATCATTATTTTGCATTTCTCATTTAGGGTTTCATTTTTTGCATCATAAAAACACATAAAAATACAAAAATATTGCATTCATATTGCATTAAAGGTTAAAATATGGGTTGTTTCAAGACCATCTTATATCAAATTTATATTAAAATTACAGTCATTAGATCATCACAATTTGAAATTGTTCATTGTTGTAACAGTTGTTGATGAACTCGAGCACCCATGATCACCTACAAAACAGATATTTATTGAAAACACAAGGGCAGACAACTGAGAGGGGGGGGCATGAATCAGTTGTCACAAAATTTAAAACTTATTCAACTTATTAATCTTATTCTAAGATCTAATCAATAATCATGAAAGAATAAATGAACAACACATCAAAAACACACATAACACCAAAAAATTTACATGGAAACCCTGCTAGGGGAAAAACCATGGTGGAGGTCAGTCCACAGGATTATACCATGTTAAAAGTATGAAGAAATATGAATGGGGAATGCACATGCATTCAGGCACATTGCCTAAAGCTCACTACTCAATTACAAAAGGAAGACACAATGACTTACAAAAAGATTCTGATTACATCCATCAGATTTGAACTGAGAAAAATAACATCTACTAATGCCTGATTATAGTTATGGTTAAGCTCATAAACACTTCTTCACTCTTCTTCACACTTTGCTCTACCTTTGTATGATTTGAACAATATTCACACATAGGACTCGCACAATTCACACACAATTCCACTCTCATTCATTCAAATGATGAAAAAATCACTTATATATATCTACAAAAAGAAATTGCATTGCTACAAGTCAGCTTCAACAAAATAATAAAAAGAATATAAACTGTCAGCCCAAAACAATAAACATTATTCATGTGAATCAACCAAGGTCATCCATAACATAGTGAAGACCCAAAATAACATCCTCAAATATGAACCACTTTAATTAATTACTCCTCGAAGATCCACAATGTGCTACAAACACCTTCTCAAACAAGAACATGCAAGATAAAATCTCATATCACAAGCACAATGATCAATGTGGACATGCAACAGATAGAGCATGATCTAAAAACATCCAAAAACATCATGAATCACTAGAGAAGCATCTGCAACAACTAAACTTACTGAAATCACATCATCTCCATTTAGGAACACCAACTGAAGTAACAAAAAAACTGTCAGAATACAAATCTTTATAACTTGATCAAATCTTTGCATGGATCTCTGAAACTCGATGTGGATAAACTAGATATACTCGAAAAGAAACCCTTTAGTCCACAACCTCTGAACAAAAATGTACTGAACTCACCAACAGACTAAACTTCACTTCACAACTGACAACCTACAACTCTTTTTATTACAATTTTCTCAATATCCTCGACATATACAACTTCAAATGTATTAATGCTAATGGGTATGTGCAGGATCATCATGGAAAAAATAGGCCCTTAAGTGGCAAAAAATTCAAAAAAATTAGAGTTAGGAAACTTGACGTTAAAATTTGAATAAGTTATTTATATTTTTTCAAAAATATGTAAGAATATAATCTGTAGAAAATTGAATGTAGTTTCTAAACTACTAGGTTTTTAAAATAAAAAATCTATTTGGTGAAAATTTTAAATTTCAATGCAGTGGTACTTAAATTTCGGAAAAAATAAGAAGTAGGTTCATTCAATCACCCCAAACCACAATAAATTGATAATATTTTTCTATAATATTTTAGATATAAGTAGAGGACTCATGCCCTGATGTGATGCATATTTTTTATAATTTTTTTCCATGTAAATAATTAATTATCAATTTTTATATTACAACCTTTTAAAAAATATAAAAACTCGTATGTCTGACCACCTTAACTTGGTCAAAACTTCATGAAACTCAATTTTTCTTTTTTTAATCCTATAGTATGAAAAGCATAGAATGTGATGCATTTTTTGAATTCAAAAAATGTGATACCATTTGAAAGCTATAGATGTTTTTCAATCAGCCTATCAATTAGGATTTTAGTCATAATTTGAATAGAAAATGAATAATAATTACTTATTAAATTCAAAGTAAAGCATAATTTATATCATTGGAAAGCTGATAATCTCCTTTAAAAACCCTTTTCGTTTCATCAATTTTGGGTAAAAAAATAGTCATCAGCCACATACCCATCATATTGCCACTTTTTGGCCCATCATGATCCTGCACATACCCTAATAATGTTGAAATCAATGACAACAACATATCAGCAACACAATGACAACATCCAACAATCTCCTGCTTTGGCATTAATGGCAACACAGGATGTTAAAAACACCATCAATACAACACTTACACCCCCTTAGGTTCTAACTCTTCTCTCCTCAACTCATCCACATAACTCTTCTCCTCACAAGGTTCTTCTCTCCCAAAAGGTTTTTCACATTACTCTTCTCCCCCTTTGACATCAATGAAAAATATCTCTTCTATACAAGCTTTGAACCACATATCTAAACATCTGAACATCTGACTACCCCCCTGAGTAGCAACCACCACAACATTAATCCAAATCAAAATATGACTATGAAATGCACATATTGATGCAAGTCAATGCATCTTACTTCTGATTAGGAGGGGTAATCACCCCTAACTTCCCTCTTCCCTATGAAATACTCAAAAGTATCCTTAGGCAATGGCTTGGTAAAGATGTCTGCAATTTTCTACTTAATAGGAACATACTCCAATCTGACTTCCTTTTCACTTACTTTCTCTCTCAAAAAGTGAAACTTGATAGATACATGCTTGGTCTTTGAATGCAACACTGGGTTCTTAGAAATGTTAATAGCACTTGAGTTATCACAGAATATAACAATAGGCTCATCATACACAACTTTGCTATCGTTCAACATATGCTTCATCCAAAATACTTGAGTACAATTATTAGTAGCAACAATGTATTTTTACTTTACAGTAGATAAAGAAATGACATTCTACTTTTTACTTAACCATGAAATCAACTTCTTTCCCAAGAAAAATTCTCCACCACTAGTACTTTTCATGTCATTCACATCTCTTTCCCAATCAACATCAGTAAAGGGCACTCAAAGTAAGATCATCATCTTTAGCATGCCATAGGCCAAAATCAATTGTCCCCTTCAAGTATCTGAAAATCCTCTTCACAATAGTCACATTAGATTCTTTAGGATCAGCTTCAAATCTTGCAACAATACATACAACATTCATGATATCAAACCTATTTTGAGTCAATTAAAGCAATCCACCAATCACTAATCTATATTTATTCTTATTTTCCTTCAGAGAATAATAATTTGTTGTCAACTTGCATCCGATCACCATGGGTGTACCAACTGGCTTTGAATCTTCCATACCAAATTTCTTCAACAATTCTTTCACATACTTGGAATGAGATATAAAGATCCCTTTATCTAACTGAGTAATTTACAATCCCCAAAATAATTCCATCTCTCCAATCATTGACATCTCAAAATCACTCTACATATCATTAGCAAACTTCATGCACAAGCTATCATCTCCCCAAAAAATGATATCATCAATAAAGACTTCCATAATCAGATCTTAATTATGATCAATCTTGAAATACAAATTACTATTATTAGTTACTTTGTTAAATCCAAGCTTCAACAAGTACTTATCCAATCTAGCATACCATGCTCTAGGGGCTTGCTTGAGTCCATACAATGATTTCTTCAACCAACAAACCATATATCCCTAATTAGTCAACTAAAATCCATCTAGTTTCTCAACATACACCTCTTCTTCCAACTCACCATTTAGAAAAGTTGACTTGACATCCATCTGATAAAACTTGTAGTCTTTGTAAGTAGCATAAGCAAGAAACAATCTCATAGCTTCAATTCTAGCAATAGGCGCAAAGGTCTCTTCAAAATAAATACCTTCCATCTATGAATATCCCTTACACACCAATCTCACTTTGTTTCTAACCACTTCACCTTTCCCATTCAGTTTGTTTCTAAAGACCCATTTAGTTCCAATTGCATTTTTATCCTTAGGTATGGGAACAAGAATCCATGTATCATTCTTTTCAATTTGTTGTAGTTCCTCTTTCATTACTTCAACCCAATGTTCATCTTTGCATGCTTCATTCACATTGTTAGGATTAGTCTTTGAAAGTAAACAATATTCTTTTTTAATTCTTCTCCTAGTTTAAACACCTATGTTCTTATCACCTATGATATAATCTTTTGAATGATTCAATCTTACATACATCAGAGTCTTAGGGCATTCTTGAATTTCAACCTCTTCTAATCTCTCTTCTGCACTTTCACCAGTTTCTCCTTCCTCTTGATCTTCTTTGTAGTACCCCTCCATTTATGCTTATGCTTTCTGCTGTTACATTTTCATACTGTTAGATTATGATACCTTGTTTGGATATTTTGATCACTGGTTTTGAGCGATAGTGGATTTATTCTGTGACATGATGATACTTTGTATGGTGATTATTGTATTCTGATATGTTTTGAGATAGTGTAGATGTTTACTATCAGTTGATTATTGCTATACATATGTTTTGATGGACTAACAGCTATTTATTTTATCAGTCTGATGTGACATGTATTGGTGTGGAGAACGAAATCGCATCACTCGCTTGCGAGTGCCCTGTGATATCCGTGATTTTCTCTGCACGGTGTGTTTGTTTAATGCTTTAATTATATATATTTGTATGCATGTTATTTGCTTGGTTGTAGGAATTTGCAGGTACATGACACCGACTCCACCTGGGTACTTAGGTCTGAGTGTGTCAAGACTCAACGGAAATGTTGATCGGGAGATAGTAGTTTGGTTCACCCTAGTCTAATCTATAAACCCGGTCTTAGTACATCGTCTGTTTTAGTTCAGAGTCATATGATTGTTTTGTATTCTTCTATTTGGATAAAATGTTTGAAAGGTAAATTTGGTAATTTTTAAATGATAGTATATAATATTTTAAATTACTGTTATTTAGATTAATTTATGAATGTGGAAGAAATTACTTGCTTGATAATTTAATTCATTAATTAGCTTATTTGGTTAAATGGTTGATCTTAAAAGATTAAACTAAATTAATTAAATAAATAAATTAATTAAATTAAATTATTAAGTGTGTAAATTATATTGTATTTGAAAATTAGAAAATAAATAAAAATAAAATGCATGCAATTGAAAATTGATTTTTAAATTTAAAATAAAATAAATTATTAGCATGCAAATTTGAATTGGCAAGATTGCCGAGAAGTGGAGAAGATATTTTTGCAACCACTTCTCGACATGTGTGCCAGTGCTTTAATTGAATATTTTTGGGGAAAATTTGTTACGGAGGATATTTTGGATCTCGAGAAAAACACAGAGGTTGTTCAATTTCCTCACGGGGAAATTATCAGAGCTTTTGCAAAAATTCTCTTGCTGTGTAAAAATCATTCTTTCATAGAAATTGTTATCTCTCTGGTTGTATTTCTTTGTGAAAGATCCTCCAAAGGATCTTGGTGGTTAGTTAAAGCTTTCTTTGTTTTGGGACTACCTTTGAAGAAGATTTTGGAATTGTACGCTATTGGCAAGTGGATTTCTTCTACAAGCAGCAAACTATTAACAGGTATTTTTCTTGTTGATTGGTTTCTTGTTTTTTTTGAAAAGAAAATCTAATTATTTAAATTGCATCTTCTTGGAAAATGCTTGAGGAAGATCTTTTTTTAATAACAGTTATTTGTTTGCAAGAATCTTCAAGAATTTAGATAAGCAAAAGAAAGAATTCAAAACAAAATTCTTGTGAAATCCTCTATGAAAATTGTAGAAAAGGATTTTATAATTTGTTACAAATCTGCTATGTAATTGATTGAAAATTCTTATTTTAAAAAAAGAGAGGGTTAAACAGATAAATTTCTCCATTATTCTGTAGGAAAACCCTATGCCAGAAATTTATACAGTCACAGTATTTGATTTATTGTAGAAATTATATGTATATATATATATATATTTATATATATTACTATCATGAAGAAATTTGTGAAATTTTAGATCAAAGATGAGAAAACCCGTACACGGATTTTCGTTGAATAATCGCACGGAGTTTTAATTCAAAATAATTTTTATCGCATGAAATTTGTAGTGAAATTTCATTTTAATGGTTCAAGTTTGTTGGAGGCTGCCACAGGGGGCTACCCCCACGGCTGACCCCCATAGGGGAGCTGGCTATGAGGGCAGCGCCGGCACTGCCTGCACAGCCGTGCCCTCCCATGGAGGGTTTGGCTGTGTGAGCAGCCAGGCCCTGCCCAAATGTATTTAATATTTATTAAGTTTCGATTAAATTCAAATTGTTATAAATTATAAATATAATATATGTTTATATATTACATATATAATATATATTACTAAATATATATGTTATATATGTAATGTGTAAATATTATAATATATATATATAGTTTCTTTTTATATTTTGATATTAATATGAAGGAAATATGGGTAATTTTAAGTGTTATTTAATATCATTATATATTTAAGAATATGTGTATTTAACTGATTATAAAGCGTTTTTATTTATTTATTTATTTAAACAAATGAAATAATGTTAAATAGCATGTGAATATTAAGAATAGATAGTTTATAATGAAATGTATTTTGTAGATTGTGAAATTGGGATAATCGTAGATTTAATTTTCATTTTAAAAGGAAGATAAATTTTGTATTAGTTGATTAATTTCAAACTTCTAGTTCTTGTTTGAATGGATTTAGTAAATCGAAATTGTAGATGTGAATTTGTTTCTAATTGCTTTATATTTTATTGGTTAATTTGGGGGTTGTCTTAGTTGATCAAGTCTTCCAGACCAGTTGTTTAATGGGGATTGTGATGGTTAAGTTAAATTCTTGTGTTAACTAGGGTTGTGTGCATAGCTTTAAATGGTGGTTTGACACCTGTATTATGAACAATGATTGATGTTAGTTATAACACTATTTGATCTTTTATATTGAATTTGGTTATATGTACACTTTGTAAACCTTAGTCAGAAAACTTAGATTCCATGTTATGTTTAGGGGAGTGGCTTTTTGTAAGGGCCGACACACAAAGTGGTGTCAGGGTAACTTACAAAGAGTTAGTAATTCAGTGACAACTAAGAACACAATAGTTAGAATTAAAACTCTTAATCCTCGCTTATGAATCTTGAGCTATTTCAATCTTGAGTATAAGATGAGAAGGCCTGGAATGGAAAAATGATGTCTTGTTTCTTCAAAAGACATTCGATTCCACAATAGTATGCAATAGGGGCCGGGTTTCGTAAGAGGTTACCAGGGTAACCCAAGGATTGGGGGCCGAAACCTAGGAAGAAACACCAGGGTAACCTTTGCTACATTGTGATGACACTCCACCTAAAGTAACAGTTAACCTTGTATTTGTATTACATTCAATTGTCTAAAATATGGAAGCAATGTAACCAATAGTTTGTTGTGTACTAGTTTCTAGGGTTAGTAGATTAGGTCTAGGTAACCTTATTCCTATCTCCTAGCACAGGGGGTGGACCTACGGGTACCACATGGTTGGGTGGAATGTGCACCTTACTCTGTTGGGTCCCGAGTTTATGATCATAGCATTGAGAGCTTCATGGATGGAGAGCTCACATTTGGAACTTATGAATACTTCGTCATTGTAATTTTGTAAATTTGTATTGTAAAACATCCCTCAAATGTTGTTAGGTGAACACTTGTAATTGTAATCATTAATGAACTACCTCATTAGATGGATGAGTATTGTATATCTTATCAAATGCAATGAATGAAACATGTTTGTACCTTATATTATCTTGAATAAAATTTGATGTTATGCAATGTTTATCTTTGATGTTTATGTTAATGTTAATTAATATTTGCAATGCGAAATACTTAAGTCACTTATGGAAACTCAAAGTAGTGTAACATCGCATAGCTTAATGAATGTATGCAACTATTTAACTTGATAATTAAACTATAAAAAAAAATTATTACACCTTTATACACAATTGCAACATTCTTAGGTTATTAAGACAGGGCATTACATTCTTGATTCACCAGAATGATTTGAACTTGATTTGAAGTTTGAACTTTATTTCCTTTGTTTGTATTGTAATTTTGATCATCAGAATCACATCCACAAGTTTTGGATAGTGCAGGTATGTCTTCATCAACCTTGACATTTGCACTTTCAACCATTTTCTTCAATCTCTTACTGTAGCACCGGTAGGCCTTTCTTTTAGTAGAATAACCCAAAAAGATACCTTCATCACTCCTAGCATCAAACTTTCCTATATCTTCATCTCTTGTGATATAACATTTACTTCCAAAGATCTTGAAATATCTAATAGTAGGCTTATGAGCAACCCATAGCTCAAAAGGGGTCATACCAGTATCACCTTTGATTTGTACCTAGTTAAGTGTGTACACAACAGTACTCACAGTTGTTGATGGTGCCAAGTTGACCCACAATGTGTAGGTAAGATAAAAGTGAAATATCTCACCTCTCCTAAAAAATACAATCAGCAATAAAACTAATCACCTCCCAAGGTCTTTGATGTTGGTTCACAATGTTGTTGTTTCACGAAGTGGTCAATATGGCTATAATGTTCAAGGGGCCTACTAGTTTTGAGCTTTTGGATTGTTATAAGATCAAACATATATTTAAACCTACTTTAACCGGTGGTTTTAAAGAAATAGAAAAAGATAGATTAAATCTTTTAAACTGAAGAGAATGTTGATTCATCCAACTAATCAGACTTGTTACCTTCCAAGGAATTCCTAAACTAAAACTGCAAAATAAAGTTAACTTGTAATTAATACAAAGTTTCATTCATTCATAGTGCAAACTTTTAACAGTAGATTGCAAATCATCATTTAAACAAAATATAAGATAAAATTTCATTCCTTGAAATCTCTCCAAATCAAATAACTAACCCAAGATAAATACCATTATGGAGTACAGTATGAAGTAGATTTAAATCTGGCTGCTTCTACTATTGATAAAACAAATAAACAACATTTACAAATTTGGCAAGATCACCAATGTATAGAAAACCCATGTCTTCAAAATTTTATCTCCATCTACACTAAGAAAATATGGAAGATACATCACTTCCTCTTGCCGAGCTTAACTAAAAATTTCTAACATCCTCTTGAGTTTATTTATCTTCTAACCCTAACTTGCTAACTCTTAAGCAAAAGAAAGAAGATGAAAAATAAGATCCTCTCCTAAAAATATCTCTACCTAAAAAATATCTATCTCTATCTATTCTTGTATGTCTTTGTATCGTCCTTCTTTTTACACAGAGGCAAAAGTGTCATATATACAAAATGCGCCAAAAAATATGTCGACCCCTATTTTAGGGTTTACAAAATAATTCAGTTCTAGAAGGGTTTGAACAAATTCAAGGATGCATTAAATGCATATACTTTGTTCATGTTGGTGAAAGATCTCCTTCAGGCATGGTTTCCAGATCTTTTACAACCACTACCATTAACATGCCACCCTCGTGTTTGCCATTAAGACATCATGCGTTTCATTTTCAACCTCGAAAATTGCTCTTGCAAAGCTGCTTTTGAATGTTTTGAAGCACTTTCATTAATGTCAAACCACTTTCACCAACAGACATCCCATCTGTCATTAAGACTTGTGGCATTTCATCCTTTACACTTTCCTCTCATTCTAGATCTATCTGCAAGTTGATTTATAGTAGCAGATGTTCTCGATATGCTCTAACCCTACAAAACGATGCCCTCATTAGTCCTCTAAAGCATAGGAAATATCATCATTCATCCTACCTTTCGTATATCTTTGATTTAATTATACGAGAAGCAAAAAGAAAATCAACTCTGGCGGAGGTAGAACAAAATTTAAACCATAAACATAGTTACCCTAAAAACCCGTGGGGGAGAAGCCAAGATGAAACTAGAATGGGGACCAGAGTTAGAATGAGAACAAAACATGGAAATAACCAAGATTTCCAAGTTAAGCCCACATTCCAGCTCCGCATTTGCAAGAAGCAAAGTAACCGAGGACCGCAGCAGGGTGGGGGAAAAGTTGGAACTAGATGAGGAAAGTGAAATTGGTAACAACTCCACATACCAAATCCTTCCCGAACCTAGCCCTGCAAAAGAGACCAAACACAAGGAACATGGAAAAAAATGCAAGCGGGATCGGAGAAAAATAGAGCTCGGGCAAACCACAGCAGGGGTGGGAACGGAACCAAATCTGACACTAAAACTTTTCAAAGTTTTAGGCTCAGACTCCATCCTGACCCTGCCTCCAACAACATAGAAAGAGATGAAGAAAAAGATGAGAAAGAAGAAAAAGAAGGGGAGAAAATACCCCATGACCAAACAATCAGAACAACAATCAAAACAAACGAGCCCGACAGAACCAGGACCAGAACAAAACTAGAACTCAGACTTTAGAAAAAGTTCCAAAGTTTAGTTTCATTCTGCATCCCGTGCCCACCAGAAAAAAAGATGGCACAAAACAAAGGAAGCCAGCAGAACCAGAACTGGAATGAAATGGAAACCAGAACTTGGAAGAAATTCCAAAGTTTGGTTTCAGTTTTGGTTCTGCGTCCACCAGAACAAACAAGAAAATGCCGAAGGCAAAAAATAAAAGGCCAAAGGAAACAAAACAAAAGAGGGGGGACCTATTTTAAACAAGTTTAAAAATGGGGTGGTTATGCAAGGCATAACAATTGGTGACTTGGCTAGGAAAATGGTTTAACCATTTTCAAGAAACCAAAGGATTCAGCTACCCAGAACTCCTGGTTTATGGACATCACAACTCTAGTTAGGTTAGTTTTACCAACCAAGGATGAGCTAGAATCTCAAATGTAAATCAACACTGGCTACCCCTGAATCTATGTGTGTGCTTGATGGTGCATCACCCTTTTACAAAATTTTCCTCATCTTTTGAACAATAATGTGCAAGATTTGAACTACATGAGTTGATTCCCTTTAGCTGTTGTGCAATGATATCCTGGGCATTGCTCCACTTCTAGTCAAGCATCTATAGCTCCAATGGAGATACCTCTAGTTTTCTCACAACATTTCTCTACTTTCGGTCAGACATCCATAGCCTCGGTAGAGATACTGGAGTCACCCATTCATATTGAGTTTTCTTTTCTTAGATAGTTATCTCTTTTTCTTTCTTTTTTTCTCTTGGAGTTTCAGATATTTCATTCAATTCTTGCTCAATATGTCAGATGTCTGATAGCTGTACTGGGTTGAAAACTATCGTGGACCTCATAACAACATATGGGGAATTAGATTTTTCACTCAAATCTTACAACACCATCGCCCTAAGACAAGTATATCATTACAAAAGGATTTCTTTCTATTGATTTGTGGTAGATTCAATTGTAGCTAATGAAGATTGTTTACTTTTCACCTTGTTTTTAGTAACTTTCCACAACTCTTATTGATAATGGAGATAAAACAATGAATTTAGGACAAAATCATATAATAAAAAAACTTGAAAATATCTAAACCAACTTCTCTCATAATAACCAAATTATACTTCAGATAACAACCCCCCCCCCAACTACATAAAATTAAGGTCCCTACAAAGAGAAACAAAGGAACAACAAGTAAAGGAACAAAAAGGAAAAGGCAAGCAAGGAAAACAATAAGAACTATTTACAAGCGAAACATAAAATTATTCACACATACACAACCCAACAAAAATACAAGATCTTTCACGACCCAAAGTATTGTTTGAGAAACTGTCCATTGACAGGAAATGGAACAGGTTCTCCTATTAAACTGCTCAGCCAGAAAGCATTTTCTCCTAGGATTTCAGCAATTTGATAGGGGCCCAACTAGAGCTTATCAAATTTCTGGTGATTGCCTTTCTTTTCGTTAGCTTTATCCCATAGTAGCACAAGGTCTAATATTCTAAAATCCTTCATTTTGGATCTTTTGTCAAACCAATGTTTGACAACAACCTAGTGCTTAAAGAATTGCTGCAAAGTAGCATCTCTCTGCTCTTCTAATCTTAACAAGCCAGCTAACCTTACTTCAATCCTATCATCACTAGAGTAAAATTCCTGCATAAATTTTAGGATAGGTATTTACAAGTGAATGGGGAACATGGGCTCTTGGCCATATACTAGCTTAAATGGTGAAGTCTTCAAAGCAACCTTTATCCTAGTCCTATTTGCCCACAAAGAAAATCTTAACTGGGTATGCTAGTCCCTAGGATTGTTTTCTAACAGTTTTTTAATTACTCCTAGGAGATAATTTGTATTAGTTGATTCTGTAACTCCATTTCCTTGCGGATAATAGTTTGAAGAATACTTTAAAACAATTTTATGATCGTAAGCCCATGATATAAACTCGGTAGAAGAAAAGGTAGGGCCATTGTCACATACTAGTGTGAAAGGTACTCCAAACCTGGTTGTGATGCATTCAGTGAGGAACTTGATTACCACTTTCGTTGTGCTATTCTTGCAAGGTATAGCTTTTGTCCATCTCGTGCAGTAATTCATGGTAGTCAAAATGAATTTGTGTCCTGCAGAAGAATTTGGGTTAATTACCCCAATAAAATCAAGTGCCCATTGGGAAAATGGTCTTACCTCATATATAGGCTACAATGGCATGGCTGAATGGTGCTCTCTTGATTCAAAAATTTGACATGTGTGACATGTTCTTACATGTTGGTGGGAATGCTTGAACACACATGACCAATAATAACCAGATCTAAGGATTAGATGTGCTAACGAATCTACAGAACCATGACCTATGCCATGCTTCCCATGAAATTCAACAATTGCATGCTTAGCCTCTTGCTGATCAAGACATCATAGGTAAAATCCTTCAAAATTATTTTTGTATAACAATCATCCTTTGAGTATATAATGGGAGCTTTTCATTCCCAGTTCTCTCCTCTGAGTTGTATTCATTCCCTCTGGGTACCGATTATTGAGCATGAAGTAAATAACATCAGCATACCAAGGGTCACTAGAAAAGGATTGTGTTGTGTACTGCTGATAGATAATGTTCTTGCCATCATTTGCCATTTCTTTAGATAGGCCTTGACCTCAGACAATTTTCATAGGGTGAATCTCCAGTTCGAACTCCTATAGAATAGCCATCCATTTCCCCCTTCATTCTCCCAACTCACTCTGCATAAGTAGAGACTTCACAGCAGTGTCAAGAACTACAACAATAATCTGACTTCAAAGGATATAGTGTCTAAACTTCTTGAAAACTCTAACCAATGCAAAAGTTTGTTTCTCAAGAGGTGGGTACTTGACTTCAACATTCTTAAACGGAGAGCTCATGAAGGCAATTGGCCTCTCATCGCCCTCCTCTCTTCGTTGAGTTAGGACAACTACACATGAGTGTTCAGAAGCAAAAGAATAAATATAAAATGGCTTCAAGTAGTCAGGGCTGGTGAGGACTGGTGCTTCAAAAATGGATTGGTTGACATGAGAAAAGGCAGCCTTCACCTCATTACTCCATTCCATTCTAGCATCTTTCTTCATCATTTCATTCAAAGGTTTAACAATCTCTACAAAACCTATGATAAACTTTCTCAAAAAGTCGATCTTTCCAAAGAAAGATCTCATGTCCTTCTTACTTCCTAGCATGGTTAACTTTAAAATAGACTCAACTCATTCTGGATCTATCGATATCCCTCTTTCCAAGATTATGTGTCCCAAAATTTTCCCTTTAGAAACCCCGAACACACACTTTTTAGGATTTAGAGAGACACCATATCGGATGCATCTTTCTAGAAATTTAGCCAAGTCTGTGGCACAATTTATTCGATCTTTAAAGAATATTTTCAGGTCATCCATATAGATGATGATACACTTACCAATCAAATCTTTGAATGCTACGTCCATGGCACGCTGAAAGGTTGCTCTAATGTTTATCAGATCAAATGGCATCCTCCTGTAACCAAATGTTCCCCACTTAGTAGTGAAGGTTGTCTTCATAATTAACGATCACCTGATTGTACCCAGAATAGCCATCTATTAATGATATCATTTGAGTTCCATTGATAGTTTGCAAGACTTCTTCCAGAGAAGGGAGTGGGTAGTTGTATTTTTCTAAAGCTCTATTCAGATTCCTGAAACCTACACATAGTCAGATCTCTCCATTCTTCTTACGAACTAGAACCAAATTGGCCACCCATGTTGAATGTCGTACAGGGAAGATTATTCTTGTAGAAAGCAATTTCTGAACTTCTTTAAAGATCAATGGTTCAATCAGGGCATTGACAAGATGATATTTCTGCCGAAATGGTCTAGCCTCAGGCTCCAAAGGAATAGTATGAGTTATCATAGAAGGATCAAATATTTTTATATCATCGTACCCCCAAGATATTGCAACAATATCTCTCTTCAGTTCCCTTAGTATATCTTTTCTAATTGCTTCAGGGCAAGCTTTCCCTATGTAAACATTTATTTTAAGGCCAAAATCAGCTAAGTTAACAATTTCATATTCACCCCCTTTATCTTCGGTTGATACCTTTTCCCGAGCCCTTGGGTCTAAATAAAAAATTCTTTCTAAGGCCACCATTCCCTTGGGAATTCTATTACTTTTTAAATTAAGGACACCTTCTATATCACAGTTTTTGGGGTCCCAGTCTCCTTGATCCTTGTTGGACTCATCGATGATCTATCCTTCAAACACATCTGATCTTGCTAGAAAAGAAAGGATATGTCGATCATCGTTGAAGACTTGAAAGTTCCTAACATTATCGAGAATAGCCAGGGTGGATATCAATTCTACAGAGAATCTCTTAAGATTGGAGCCTTGGATGGGTTCCAGGGTACTTGTGGCAACAACTAATGAATCATCTATTTGATTCTCCTCTCTAGGGATTAAACATATCCCAAAAGCATCAAAGTCTTCAATCAAGTTCCATACCTGATTTCTATAAGCTGCCAACCTTTTATTGTGACATGTGCATTGGCTGCATACTTGCTTGATAATCACTTTTGAATCTCCTTTAACCACCAAGGAAGTGACCCTTTTCTAATGTGAAAACATCAATCCCCAAGCTAATGCTTCATATTTTTCTATATTGTTAGTGCATCCAAACTGCAACTTGTAAGAAGAAAAAAATGTTTTCCCTTTCGAGCTGTTAATTCGATCCCAACACCACAACCTATTTTGGATTTAGATACATAAAACGTGAGGGTCCATAGCTAATCATGAGTTGGGGCTGATTTATTTGATCTTGTTATGGGTGTTTGGATAAGATGAACAATAGGTGAGGCCACTTGATCTTTTGCATCAAATATTGGGAATGGGGGTTTAATAGGCTTATCAGGTGCAATTTTTGATTCCTGCTTAGGTATATCATGTATTCCTAGGATATCTTTCTGACAATCACTTGTATCTTTGATTAATCCCTCAGGTTTTGGCATACTTGTGAGCACAGGGGTATCAAAAAAACCTTGGGGTTATTCATCGTAACTATGTTGGTCTTGAATTGTGACCGGGGTAAGTTCCGTTTGAGGAGGGACTTCATTTGAAGGTATATTATCCCTAGTTAACATTATTAAATTTTTGGCTTTGAATGAGAAGTGGTCTGAAATGGTCTTAAGGTGTCTTGGGCAGGTCTCTTCGGTTTGGGAAACATGGTTTAAAACACTAATGCAAGGTTGGAAGGTTAGTTCTGAATGATTTTGGTAGTGTACCCTGCACCAATTAGGGACTAGAAGACTCCACAAATCGATATCTTCCCCTAAGACTAGTTGATCATGTTGAAACTTCCTGATCAATACCTATTGGTTTACATTAATCATGGGATCAGGGAATTTTTGCATTGAAAAATATTTAGAATCAAGAACCGAAAAGGTAAAAATTTCCTCTCTTTTATAAACCCCCATTTCAGTTTCAAACTAAGCTACCTCATTGGGACAGCCATACTCAGTGATGATATGTTTAAGGTGAGGTTCACTCTCAATCCTAATCTGTGTAGGCACTCCCCTCCATGGTAGCCACATGTGGGAAAAGTCGAGGGAGAGATATCCCCCTATACTCTTCATTAAATCTCTGCTCAATAGCATACCATAAGTCTTAGGAATGTCTGCTACTTGGGTATCCATATTGGTTAGAATCCTAGGGTTAGACCCTACTTGCACATGTATATTTCTCAATTCTCCAACTACATTAACCTCTGTTTTATCGAGTTGGATGACCTTCTTGTTTGTTTGGATAGGGTTCAATCCTAATTTCTTGCATATAGAAAATGGCATCACATTGCTAGAAGCCCCTGAAACTAGTAGACAATTATGTAGATTCTTCCCACAGATTCTCAAACTTAAAAGAAATGGTGGGGTACCTACCTTGCTTTTGCATAGAGCTGCATTCATGTCTACAATAGATGCCACCTTGGTTTTCCCTTTTGATTTATCAGCTTCTTCCAAAGCTTTCAACACTATCTCTCATTGGGCAGGGCACCACTTTAGGATGCCAAAGTATGATAAAGAGGTTTTTTGTTTCTGCCTCTCATAAACAATATCAAATTCTATGTAATACCTTGCATTACTTCTAAAAACACTAGATGAATTACCTTTGTTATGAAAGTCAGGTGGACCCTTTGGTGGAGGAGGGTTGTTATCAGCACCCTGACTCAGAGGCACCATATGGTTAGGTGGTTTTGATGTAGTGAATGGACCCTTATTCTAATTTCTTAAAAAGTGTCCTCCCTTTGTCTGAAAAGCTTGGGCATCATACGCATCTTCCTCTAGTTGATTCTCATTCCGCATTGGGAATGAAGGTTCTTCTTCAAAGAGGTCATAAGTCATAGTTGTATCCATTGAGCCACCTCCTTTTTTTGAATTCCCCTGGAACGTTTGGGCATCTGCCTATGCCATCTTTACGACCTTCTCCATTTCAAGGTAGTTTACGTCGGAATGAGTTGCAGTATCATGCAACCTGCACCAGTTAGTCATAAAATTGAGGTCAGCCACATTCGCCACATGCGGCGTGTCCTCATTAGCTTGATAATTGTGAGGAACCCCATGATTATTTGGCCCTGTATTCCATTGTCGGTTGTTATTTGGCCTCTATTTTTATTTTGATAGCCTTGGTTAGGGAAGTTTTGGCCTTGATAATTCCTCTAGCTATGATTGTTGTTATTCTGATAATTACCCTATTTGTTATTACTCTGATTAGGGTAATTACCTTGGTTCTGAGAGGGGTTTAGTTTAAGCTAAGCCATATCATTTGTGACTTGAGATAGAGTTTTCTTTAGGGTCTCCACCTCATTCATGAGTTGAACTATCCTTTCACTCTCTACATTCTTAGTGATAGGTGGCTGACCAATAGGATTTGGTGTTCTAGCTTGATTATGTTGACCATGCCAACTATGATGAGCCTGTGATTGTTGAGAGAAGTCGAGGACTCCATTGGAAAAGAATAGAATAGGAGATTGAGTTTGCAACTCAAATATAGGTCCATAATGGGAAGGAGACATCCCTAGGATAGTATTGAATAAATGGGTTGGGTTAGGCATCTGATATCCCATAGAAAGAAAACCTCCTCCCAAATTTCCTTGTTGAGAGCTAGTTTGTTGTTGCAGCTTGATGGCTAGATGATAAAATTTAGACAGGGAATCAATATCTACCAGCTGATAAGTCCTTTGTAGGAACATGCCAAGCAAAGGGTCTATAACTCTAAAATATGCTTGAATGGCACTATTCTCAACAACTAGATAGGGGTCTTGCATTCTCCTATACATTCATTAAAACCTGGTATTAAACAAGGGTAGAGATTCACATGGCTCCTTCCTAATGGTAGAAAATTGGTGGAACAAAATGGTTGGATAAACATAAACTCTAAACTAATTGATGAAATCATTCTCCAGGTCTGTCCAACTCAGAATAAAACCTTGTAGAAGATTTAGGTACTAGTTGTACGCCATATCCCCTAAGGAATAAGGGAACAACCTACAAACTACATCTTGGTGAGCTATCTGGGATCTGGCACAAGCATCCTTAAAATCTTGTATATGCTCTTCAACACTCCTTGATTTTCCATGAATGTATTTGGGACAAAATATCTTAGGATTCTTAGGCATATCATGAAAGCCTCTAGGAATAGTCCCCAATGGAGAGGGATTGTTCATAAAAAATGCCATTGCTTGTGGTGGTGGGTGTTGAGCCAGTTGTTGGATGGGCTAAACCAGTTGTAATGGCACTTGAGATGGAGTTGGTGGTGGATTGATGGGTCTCCACTGAGGTATTGATGAAAAGTTTGGTGGAGTGAGTGGAGCTAACAAGGGTGGTATAATGGTTGCCCCAGTCTTGTGAATATTGTGTCTTGAGTTCTATTAAAGGTGGTGGGTTTTCAGTTGATCTAAGAACTCTATGGGACCTTTCTGGTGAGAAAAACCCAATATTATGCAGTTTTCTCTTTTGGAACCTCCTTCTAGCACCAGATTTGTTGATGGTGCCAAGTTGACCCAAAACATGTAGGTAAGATAAAATTGAAATATTTCACCTCTCCTGAAAAATACTATCAACAATAAAACGGATCACCTCCCAAGGTCTTTGATGTTGGTTCACAACGTTGTTGTTTCACGAAGTGGTCAATATGGTTGTAATGTTCAAGGGGCCTGTTGGTTTTGAGCTTCTGGATTGTTAGAAGATCAAACATATATTTAAACCTACTTTAACAGGTGGTTTTAAAGAACTAGAAAAATATAGATTAAAGCTTTTAAACTGAAGAGAATGTTGATTCATCCAACTAATCAGACTTGTTACCTTCCAAGGAATTCCTAAACTGAAACTGCAGAATAAAGTTAACTTGTAATTAATACAAAGTTTCATTCATTCATAGTGCAAATTTTAACAATAGATTGCAAATCATCATTTTAAAAAAACATAAGATAAAATTTCATTCCTTGGAAGCTCTCCAAATCAAATAATTAACCCAAGATAAATACCATTTTGGAGCACAATATGAAGTTGATTTAAATCTGGCTGCTTCTACTGTTGATAAAATAGATAAACAACATTTACAAATAGGGCAAGATCACCAGTATATAGAAAACCCATGTCTTCAAATTATCTCCATCTACACTAAGAAAATCTGGAAGATACATCACTTCCTCCTACTGAACTTAACTAAAAACGTCTAACTTCCTCTCGAGTTTATCTATCTTCTAACCCTAACTTTCTAACTCTTAACCAAAAGGAAGAAGATGAAAAAGAAGATCCTCTTCTAAAAATATCTCTATCTAAAAAATATCTATCTCTGTCAATTCATGTATGTATCTGTATCATCCTTTTTTTTACAGACACAAAAGTTCCATATATACAAAACATGCCAAAAAATGTGTCAGCCCCTATTTTAGGGTTTACAAAATAAGTGGGTTCCAAAAGGGTTTGAATAAAGTCAAGGATGCATTAAATGCATATACTATGTTCATGTTGGCAAAAGATCTCCTTCAGGCATGGTTTCCAAATCTTTTACAACCACCACCATTAAAATGTAACCCTCATGTCCACCATGAAGACATCACGCGTTTCATTCTCGACCTCAAAAATTGTTCCCACAAAGCTGCTTTTGAATGTTCTGAAGCACTATCATTAATGTCAAAGTACTTTCTTCAGTAGACATCCCATCTGTCATTAAGACTCATGACATTTCATCCTTTATGCTTTCATCTTGTTCTAGATCTTTCTGCAAGTTGATTTACAATAGTAGATGTTCTCGACATGCTCTAACCCTACAAAATAATGCCCTCATTTGTCCACTAAAGCATAGGGAATATCATCATTCATCCTATCTTTCGGATATCTTTGATTTAATTATACTCAACAAAAAGAAACTCAACTATGGCGGAGGCAGAACAAAATCTGAACTAGAAACATAGTTACCCTAAAAAATGGCATGGGCAGAGCCAAGATGAAACCAGAACTAGGACCAGAGTGAGAACAAGAACAAAACATGGAAATAACCAACATTTCCAAGTTCAACCCACATTCCAACTCCGCATCCACAAGAAGCAAAGTAACCGGGGACCATAGCAGGGTGGGGGTGGAGTTGGAACCAGATGAGGAAAGTGAAATTGTTAACAAATTCACATCGCAAATCCTTCCCGAACCCGGCCCCGCAAAAGAGACCAAACACAAGGAACATAGAAAAAAATGCAAGTGCGATCAGAGCAAAACCGATCCCGGGCAAACCACAATGGGGGCGGGAATGAAACCAAATCCGACACTAAAACTTTTCAAAGTTTCAGGGTCAGAATCCATCCTGACCCTACCTTTGACAACATACAAAGAGATGATGAAAAAGATGGGAAAGAAGAAAAAGAAGGGGAGAAAATACCCCATGACCAAATGATCAGAACAACAGTTAAAAAAAATGAGCCTGGCAGAACCGAGACCGGAACAGAACCAAAACTCAGACTTTAGAAAAAGTTCTGAAGTTCAGTTTTGTTCCATGTCCCACGCCCGCCAGAACAAAAGATGACACAAAAAAAAGAAAGCCGATAGAACCGAAACAAAATGGAAACCAGAACTTGGAAGAAATTCCAAAGTTCAGTTTCGGTTTTGGTTCTGCGTCCACCAGAACAAAACAAAAAATGTCTAAAGCAAAAAAAAAAAGGCCAAAGGAAACAAAACAAAAGAGGGGGGACCTATTTTAAACAAGTTTAAAAATGGGGTGGTTATGCAAGGCATAATAACAACTTCTCTCCAGTAGATATGAGGGACATTTCCATCCAACATCATAGTTCTAGCAGCATCTAGAACTGTCTTGTTCTTCCTTTCCATAACTCCATTTCACTGAGGGGTCTACAGTGCAGATAATTGTTTCTTTATTCCATGTTCTTCACAAAAAGAATTAAACTCACCAGAAGTGAATTCACCACCTCTCTCTAATCTCGAACATTTAATATTCAAACCTATCCTTTTCTCAACCATAGCTTTAAAGATCTTGAACTTTTCCAGAGCTTCAGATTTCTCCCTTAAGAAAGCAACCCACATCATTCTTGAGTAATCATCAATAAGCGACATGAAGTACCCATATCCTTGTAAACTTTTAACTCTAGAAGGACCACACAAATTAGTATTCACAAGCTCCAACAATCCATTAGAATTATGTTGTTTTCTCCGAAATGAAATTCTAGTTTGCTTCCCTATCTGACATTCCTTGCATATGGCATTAGTAGGTTTCATCAACTTAGGAAGATCTCTCACAGCCTTAGTAGAACTTATCTTGACATTATTATAAAAGCTAACATGACAAATTATCCTATGCCACAACCATCTTTCATCAACTTGAGCAATCAAACAACTGTTACTAGCAGCACTTAGGTGAAAGATATTACCCTTTTTTTACTTGATGCAATCATATTTCCATTATTTCCTGATATTTTGCACTTTCCATCCTTGAACTAAAGATCGCATCCCTTATCAACCATATGTCCAAAACTTAAAAGATTATTCTTCAAACCTTCCACATATAGGAAATCATCAGTATTATGCTTATCATCAAGAGAAATGCATCCTCTACCATGGATCACACCAGCTTTTTCATCACCATATCTCACAACACCACCATCATACTTTTCCAATCTCACAAACTTAATTTTATCTCCTGTCATATGATGTGAACATCCACTGTCGATCACCCATTCGTCTTTCTCTTCAACTCGAGAAGCTAGGGCTTTCTCCACATTTGTACTATAACTAGTAAATTTAGTAGACACATGATTATTTTCCTTAATAGCAATAAATACCCATTCATCCTCACCTCCATTTCCTTTATCAGATTCATCATCTGTCACACCTTCATCATCAACATAATAACAATTATTTTGAAATTTAGGCTTGTTATGTCTTGACTTAGAAGCTCTTTCCAGACACCTTGATGCAAAATGACCTATCTTATTGCAAGAGAAACATTTAATAGGAAATTTCCCTTTATATTTACCATGTCCTTTAGCTTCTCTTTTCACAATTAGTGCTTCCAGCTCTTCTATCTCTCTTTCTTCTTCTTCAATCTATTTCATTTCATCCTCATACTTGAATGTCTCTCTTGATGAACTTTCACCCAAATCATATCTTTGTTTATCTCTTCCAGAAGTAGTAGCCTTGAATGTAGATTCTACCTTAGGGAGGGCATCACCAAATTCACTCAACTCAAAAGCAATAAGCTTACTAATCAACATATCTCTGGTAACATTTGTTATAGTCTAGAGCCCTTCAATAGCACTAGCTTTGACTTTGTAGGAACTAGGCAAGGATCTAAGTACTTTAGCAACAATCTCTAATTTTTTCGACTGTCCACAAGCACATATAATACCACACACAAGTTCATTCACTCTTTGCATGAAAGTAGTAATGTTCTCATCATCACCCATTCTCAACATTTCATATTTCCCTTTCATACTTTGTAGCTTAGAAATTTTCACATTAGCATCACCTTCATACAAAGTTTCAAACTTTTTCTAGATCTCATAAGCAGTCTTCAAATCCATCACATTTTTCATCTGAGTATCAATCAAAGCACTCAAAAATGCTTCCTTTGGCATGATATTATACTCAGCATCCCTAATCTCAATAGTAGTAGTAGGACCATAATGTGGAATAACATACCTATTACTTGTAATCTACCAATAAGCTTCACCAATGCAGATGGCACTCCATTCGAGTCTTCCACAAAGAATAATTTGTTCCATCAAATCTAGGACTATCCTTCTTATAATTTTCCATCTCAAATCACCTCAAGCTTTTAAAATTCTACCAAGGAACTTGCTCTAATACCAATTTTTGGCAACACAAGGGAAGACAACTGAGGGGGGGGTAAATCAATTTTCATAGAATTTCAAACTTATTCAACTTATTAACCTTATTCTCAGATCTGATCAATAACCATGAAAACATAAATGAACAACACATCACAAACACACATAACACCAAGATTTTTACATGGAAAATTTGTTAGGGGAAAAACCATGGTGGAGGTTAGTCCACAAGATTATACCTTGTTAAAATTATTAATAAATGTGAATGGGGAATGAACATTCATTCAAACATACTGCCTACAGCTCACTACTCAATTACAAAAGGAATACACATTGTCTTATAGAAATATTTTGATTACATCCATCAGATTTGAACTAAGAAAAATACAATATGCTAATGCCTTATTATAGTTCTAGTTAAGCTCATAAACACTTCTTCACTCTTCTTCACACTTTTCTCTACCTTCATATGATCTGAACAATATTCGCACATAGGATTCACACACTTCACAAACACATCCACTCTCATTCATTCAAATGATAAAACAATCACTTATATAGATCTGCAACAAGAAATTACATCACTACAAGCCAGCTTCAACAAAATAATGAAAAGAATATAAATTGTCGACCCAAAACAATAAAGATTATTCATGTGAATCAACCAAGGTGAGCCATAACATAGTGAAGACCCAAAATAACATCCTCAAACATGAACCACTTCAATTAATTACTCGTCGAAGATCCACAATGCGCTACAAACACCTTGTTGGCTAGGAACATGAAAAACATGAACATGCAAGAGAAAATCTTGGATCCCAAGCACAACGATCAATGCGGACATGCAAAATAGATTGAGGACGATTTAGAAACATCCAAAAAAATCATGAATCACTAGAGAAGAATCCACAACAACTGAACTTATTGAAATCATATCATCTCCATTTAGGAACACCAATTGAAGTAATAGAAAAACTGTCATAATACAAATCTTTATAACTTCATCAAATCTTTACGTGGACCTCTGAAACTTGACGTGGATAAACTAGATGTACAGTTTGAAAAGAAACCATTTAGTCCATAACCTCTGAATAGCAACGTACTGAACTCACCAACAGACTGAACTTCACTTCACTACTGACAACTTGCAACTCTTTTTATTACAATTTTCTCAATATCCTTGACATATACATCTTCAAATGCATTAATTTTAATAGTGTTGACATCAATGACAACCACATATCAAAAATACAACCATAACATCCAACGAGATTAACCTTCTACATAAGAGCAACAAGAGGATGAAATGCTAGAATATGGTGCAATAATTGAATATGATATTATCACACTAAAAAAGATACAATATGTATCAACACTCACTTTAATTGATCAAGCTTATATGAGCTCATCTAGACATGATAGGAGGGAGAGGTGAGATCTAATTATATAGGCATAATGTGGGCATATAATTCTAAGAGGGGTAAAAACTCCCAAATAACCAAATTAGGTGGGAGTTATGCCTACTTGGAAAATGCCAAACATGTGGCATAACGTACTCAGAAGGAGATAGGATGGTGGTTTTGTGAGGTGGCATAAAAGGCCAAAAGAGGGTGTGGGACACAACCACCCAAGTGTGGGTGAGAGTGACACATGTAATAGATGGATTACACCACATTTCCTCACATAAACCATGTCTCCTATAACCTAAGTATGCTTAATAATGTGTAGGAAAACTAAATATTAAAAAAACCTACACTAACAATTGCATCCAAAATGCATCTTTCATTTAGGTCAAAAAAGTGAAAAAGATTGCTTAGTTTCTGTCAAAATTGTATCAAATCATCATTTTTCAGAACTTTGCATCTTAGAATTAGTCAATCATTCAATCTTACATCTAAAATTTGCATTTAAAATTTTTCACATTTTTCACACATTCACAAACTTGCATTTTCCATTTCCATATTCATAAAATCAGTAAAATCTAGAAAATATTCATTTTCAAAACTATCTGTGCGCATAATTGGGAACCTTAAACAATAACAAGTGCAATCAAACTTTGAATTTCTAGAAACCTTGTTTAGGACACAAACACTTTGGGTACCTATGTCCTACAATTTGTGGCTAAAATTTGAATAATATCTTTGTTTCTATGTTCTTTATTGGATTAGGTTGTCTGAATTTTGTTTTTGCATTTCATAATAGTCATTTATTTTCAACATTGATGCATGTTTTCATTCTTAAGTTCACAATAATAAGATCAACAAAATCTAGAAAACAATTTACTGCCAAACCTATTTCAACATAGATTTAAGAATGTATATTTGATAGACTAGAGAAATATAACTTGTGTCTAAATCCAAAGAACTGTGTGATCGATGTAACATATATGAAACTATTGGGCTACATTGTATCCAAAAGAGGTATCGTGGTGGATCCTACTAAGGTCAAGGCTATCCTTGAAATGCCTTCCCTGAGAGCATTGAAATAGTTACGTAGTCTACAAGGAAAGCTTTAGTCTATCTGAATGTTTATTGCATAATTAGCAAATAAATGTCATCCATGAACACATTTTCTCCATAAATATGTAACATTCAAATGGGATGCAAGGTGTGATAAAGAATTTGAATAAGTGAAGGACTATTTTCTCACTCTCCTAGTATTGATGCCTCTAATTCAAGATAAAGTAATTATTTTAAATTTATCCACAACAACAATAGCTTCGGGAGATCTATTGGCACAACTAGATGAACATTACAAAGAAAGAGTGGTTTACTACATTAGTCATACTCTGGTTGTCTATGAGTTAAATTATACACCCATTGAATGAGCATGTTTATCAGTTGTCTCTGCAACACAAAATATTAGGCATTACATGTTAAATTGAAAAATCAAGCTAATATCTAAAGTAGATCCCTTGAAATATATCTTGGAAAAGTAGCTCTTACAAGAAGAATCTCTAAGTAGGTCATGTTAGTGAATTCGACAGATAATATCTTGACAAGAAATCTATCAAGAGATAGGTAATAGTAGATAAGTTAGTAGAACTTATTGAAGATCATCAACCACTAATAGCATATTTTCTCGATGAGAGCATCCTACTAACAACTCACTCAACCCATTGGACCTTATACTTCAATGGATTGTGTACCCAACATGGCTCAGGGACTAGTATTGTATCTCTTACACCACAAGGAAAAAATATACCCAAATCATATAGGATTTCCTTCCCCTACATAAATAATATAGTTGAATATGAAGCATTGATCACCAGGCTAAAAATGGCTATGGAATGGAAAATTAAAGTACTACAAGTATATGGTGATTCCTAGCTAGTCATAAGGCAAGTCAACAGTGAATACCAAGCTAAAGACAACAAGATCATGTTATATAAGAGAATGGTGGAAAACTTCAAACAATACTTTTTGGTCATCATCTTTGAATAGATCCCAAGGGTTTACAATATAGAATTCGATGTTATGGCAACAATTGGTTCACTCCTTGACATACTTGAGAATGTTCCTAGATACAAATTCATAGTGGAACAATTGCTTATACCAACATTTGAGATCGTGGAATCTTAACTTTTATGTGATATTTTTGGTCCCAACTCACCTTGGTATGAAGACATATTCACCTATATCCAACAATGAATCATACCACCTTACCTAACATCCACTCAAAAGAAAACCTTTATCTTCTAAAATTCACAATTTACCATCCTTGGAGATACCTTATACCACCAAAGTTTTGATGGTACATTGCTCTGATGTCTCAATGTGGAAGAAGGGCAAACTACCTTGCAAGATGTACATGAAGGTGTTTGTGGGTCCCATGCTAGTGGATCTAACCTATTCTATAAGTTGCTACAAAAAGGATACTATTGGCCATCATTGGAGCAAGAATCAATTCATTTTTTTGAAAAGTGTCATCAATTCCAACAACATGGAGATCTCATGCATGCACCTACACAAGAGTTGTGTCCTATCACCACTCCATGGCCCTTCTCTCAATGGAGACTTGAATTAATAGGAAAGATATCACTACCTCATCCAATAAACACAAATTCATCATCATTGCCACAAATTACTTTACAAAATGGGCATAAGCTATCCCCTTAACTTATACCATAGGGAAACAAATAGCTAAGGTCATTCTTAACTATTTGATTTATCGATATGGTATCCCACAGACTATCATAATAGATAATGGAACTCAATTTAAGAACCAAGATGTCTGCAAGCTTTTCTCAATATTCTCTATCCAACAATTTTTTTAAACCCAACATTATCCCTAAGGAAATAGCCAGGCTGAAGCATCTAACAATACCATCTTTAAAATCCTAAGAAAATTGTTAATGGCCCTGGCCATGACTGGAACCTATAGCTAAACCCATCCTTATGGGCTTATAGAACTAGCATTCAAACACTTATAGGTGTGACTTCCTTCTCCTTTGTCTACGATCTGAAGCAATAATGCATATAAAGGTTGAAATCCCATCCTTGAGAGTATCATGAAAGGATCCTATTAGCAACAAAGAGTATTGGGTATCCAGAATCAACTAGCTTGAACTCCTAGATGAAAGATTCTTTAGTGCATTGAACCATCTCTAGGCCTATCAAATTTGGTTCAAGTGAAGCTACAAAAAGAAAATAAAAAATAGTAACTTTCAGATTGATGACTTGGTCCTGAAGCAAAATAGTAAGATTCAGCTAAATCAAGATGGGAAAGGTAAGTTTAACAAAACTAGCTAGGTCCCTACATAGTTATAGGAAGCTATGACTTTGGAGTGTAATTCCCCACCACACAACCCCAAAGGAAACTAATACATCTCAAATTTATGACACAATTTTTTTTAAAGTAACTATCATGCAACATGATATTAATGTTCAACACTTTAAATGAAACTATACATGAACAACATATAACAAAGTCCCTTGGGGTTACATGGCTATAGTACAAGTTGAATCAACATCATTACATCAAATGAAAGATAAGTATACATCGGTAACCATAAGATAACATGAACATGAACAATACATTATAACATGAAGATACATTATTCAAGGATTACAATATTACAATGTTGCTTCCCAACATGAACTAGTAAGAGTACAACAAGGACGAATACATCTGGAATGTATGAATACAAAGTTCCATATCAAGATCCAATACTATTTGCACTACTCGATCAACAACTGGGGACCCAATGGGGTGCATAGCATGTTCCAACTTGCCACGTGGAACCGAAGGCCCACCCCCATGCTAGGAGAAGAAAAGAAGGACCTCAATGATTACCATCAAATGAAACAAGGATTACAAGACTTCACAATGAGAACAACAATAACACAAGATAAGATTCATCTCAACAAATAACCAATCCAAGAGAAAATAGCCAAGCATCAACGAACACATGACAACATTTGCTTCCAGAGGCTCAAGAACATCAATAGGGGAAAAATCAACATACAAGGTTGTTAAAGGGTGGAGTGTCATTACATAGGTAGCAACGAGTTACCATGGTGTAACCTTCCTAGGCTGCTAGCCCCCATCTTGGGTTTCCCTGGTAACCTCTACCGGCGGCTGGACCTCCATGCTCGCTATGCAGGATCAACATACCTTGCAAAATTACTATGGAAAGGAAAGGTAGTTGACCTTGCCATTCCAGGCCTTCCCACTCATCCCAAGCCTAAACGAGCACTTGGGCCCATGAGTGAGGTTTCATTAAATGAATTAATGTGTCAAACTATCCAAACCCCCTATTTAATTAATCTAATTGTCACTTGATTAAACTCACAATGGCTTGTCCTAGAACAACCACTTTGGCCGTCGACCTTCACCGAGAGGCACTCCCCCAACTCACAAAAAAATATTAAAATCACAAATGGGTAAGCCAACTTGCACAAGATACCAAATCCAAGCAAAATAACTGCACCAAGTGAGGCATACACCATCTCACACTAGAACCTCAAAGTAACATAAAGAACATTCAAGTGTGAGGCTCAAACCCACATAAACACAATGGTCAACCATCATCAAAATAAAAAAATCATGGAACCACCCACTTCCAGGTAAAACAACACAAAATTCAAATAAATACTTCAAGCTTATTATGGGTTGTCCAAGATGGACCCTCCTAGGTCGTTGGCCCCCATACCAACTCTT
Organism: Sequoia sempervirens; assembly: GCA_007258455.2. NCBI lineage: Eukaryota > Viridiplantae > Streptophyta > Pinopsida > Cupressales > Cupressaceae > Sequoia > Sequoia sempervirens. The sequence continues at coordinate 954,210,015 of VDFB02271358.1, forward strand.
GCAAATAGAAAACATATCCCCTCTAACCTATGGAAGACTCTCAAAATGCTAACACAAAGGTTCCCCCAACAAGAAATATTAACAATAGCAAGATCTCACGATTAACGAGTCAACAAGTATGAAAAAGTGGGTGACAATATCCCATCAAAATCTTCAGACTCATCCAAGGATATAATAATTAATTTCAATACAAAACAATCTGGCATCTAAGGGAGACCTATATTTTCTCCTCTCAAGATACCCAACCACTGATAACTCATTCAAACGTATAATCCAACAAACACAATACTATGAAAACAACAATCAACTGATACACAATCTTAATATAGAAATTAACCCACACCAATAATGGAACCAATTAGGATAACCAAGACAAGTGTTCTATATATAAAGGGGACTTACAAATCAATACTTAATCTACAATATGAACTCTAACTTGGGTAGGAATTTAATCATTTCATGTTACTAATTTAAGGAAAGATTTACCATAATTGTCATATTTCAATTATAAGATTACAATAAATCCAACTTCCTTATGACATAATTCTTTGTTTCAATAATAAAAAATTTCAACACTTAAAGCAACAAGGTACTTTTATACTAAATACATGAAAACATATATAAATTTATATCTTAGCATTCACATATTGCATGTATATATGAACCTAGCAACTCTACTTCAAATAAATCAATTCTTGTAATAACCTAATGTTTCTAAATATAAATGCATCCATCCTATTCCAATTTCTCCTATCTCTTTTGGGTATGTGCAAGATCATGATGGGCCAAAAAGTGGCGATATGATGGGTACTTGTTGGGTATGTGGCTGATGACTTTCTTTTTACCCAAAATTGATGAAATGAAAAGGGTTTTAAAAGGAGATTCTCATATTTCCACCAATATAAATTATGCTTTACTTTGTATTTAATAAATAATTATTGTTCATTTTCTATTTGAATTATGACTAAAGTCATGATTGATAGGTTGATTGAGAAACATATATAGCTTTCAAACAGTATCACATTTTTTGAATCCAAAAACATGCATCAAATTATGTGCTTCGAATGCTATAGGATTAAAAAAATAAAAATTGAATTTCATGAAGTTTTGACCAAGTTAAGGTGGTCAGACATACGAGTTTTTATATTTTTTAATAGTTGTAATAAAAAATTCATAATTAATTATTTACTTGGAAAAAAATTACAAAAAATATGCATCACATCTAGACTTAAGTCCTCTACTTATGTCTAAAATCTTATAAAAAAATATTATCATTTTATTGTGGTTAAGGTGGTTAGACAGACACCTACTTCCTATTTTTTCCCTAAAATTTAAGAACTACTGGATTGAAATTTCAAATTTTCACCAAATAGATTTTTTTTTTTTCAATAAACGTAGTAGTTTTGAAACTATATTCAATTTGCTATAGATTCTATTCTTACATATTTTTTAAATAATATAGATAACTTATTCAAATTTTTACGTCAAGTTTCCTAACTCTGATTTTTCTGAATTTTTTGCCACTTAAGGGCCTATTTTTTCCATCATGATCCTACACATACCCTTTTATTTAAATATAAATGTATATAAATCAATATTGTTCTAAAGCATGAAATCCCATTACCAATTTATATATATATATATATATATATATATATATGTTAGTAAACAGATTTTTCCTTTGAAAATGAATGAAAGAAAATGACTCAAAATACCCAACAAGAACAAATAGTACTAACAGTTGAGTCACTTGCAGTGGTAGTTGCAAGTGCTCTCTACTTATTTTACAAGGTACAACTACCTTCGGAAGATATGCAATGAATGAGAAAACTAGGTATGCTTTTGACCAGAAAGCAGAAAAGGTGGACTAACATTTACCCATAACCATGAAAGTAAATGTGATGAATTGATTCAGAAAGAAGTGAATGCAAACAAATGATACAAAGCCCATTTATTCCACACCCACAATGAGAAATAAGAAAAAGAACGAGTAGTGAATTTCCCTTTCAAGATGAATTATTTTGCATTCAAAGTTCTAGAAATAATTGCACATATAGTTTACTATGATAGAATCAATATTGGAGAGTAATTGCAAGAGCCCAAAATCTACTGACAACTTAAAGAAACATTTACAAATGAAAAGATCTAAAAGCACCTTCTCTATTTCTCCAATATCAAAATTATGAGCACAAAGGCTCAACACCCTACACAACCAACCACACAAAAAGAAAACCCAAGACTGCCCTTACTTCCCCTATTTCTGGGAATAGCTAAAAGATAACCCAACAATTATCTTGGAGGCCAATATATACATGCACACCAAAACTGCTACATTACAAAAAGTAACAGTCTTAAAAATGACCGATGCTGACAACCACTGGTGGTGTCAGAACTCTATACAGCTCCAATTGCATTTCCATAACTAAATTGTGGAATTCAACACATTCTTCTTCTTTTTCTAGAACATAGATTTCTTTGTTGTACTCAACATAGTTGGTTTTCTCCTTCCAGGCCAGTAAGCGTAGTTGAGAGATGATGTCGAATTTATCTTCCTCTGGCCAATTCACATCAGGTTGAAGAACAGGAAAAAAATCATCTTTCCATTCCCTGACATCACCCAAAAGTACCATTTTGAAAAAACTTTGAAATTGAAAAACACTGCCACCTTTCCTTATATTCAGACCTATTTAACTTTGGCAGTGGAAAGTGGTCATTTATTCGCTAAGAAAAATGTGTCAAACCGTTTTTCCAACTTCCTTATTAAAGAGTTGTCTTTTTAGAGGATTTTTAAAGATTAGTAAATCCCGCTGAGGTCGCCCTTTCGCTACAAGCTAGAACCTTATAACTATGGGTCAGAAGTTATGGAGTTTCTAGAACTGTTGTTATCTCAACAACACAAAACATCATTTCCAAAGGCTGCAAGGGGTCGGGTGATTTCAAAACTTCAAAACTTACTAACTCAGTTCAGGAATTTAACATGACCGCAATAGTTAAAAGATTTGTCAAAGTCACAACTTTGACAAGTTACCATAAAAGGATGAGTTTTAAAACAACTTGTATCAAAATAAAATTTTAGGGGGTAACATTGGCTCTGAATGGGGACTATATTTTTGTAGAAAATGCAGAGAAATCAGAATCATTAGGGAAAACAATTGAAGTACGTTGGGTACGAAGTCAAAAGAAATAGTAGGGGAAGACCAAGAACTAGAACAAACCAAAATCAAGGTAGAACAAGAAAGGAAACTACACTACAGGCACACCAAAAACACCTAACATATGTACATGGTCATGAAGACCCTATCTCAAATAACTCTAAATTGTTCATGCAAATCCATTAACTGGCTAGGAGAAATAGATGCCTATGCAGAATAATACTAGATGAATGAGCAACATGAGCCCAATCAACCGCTAGCTGGTGACCATCATAACCAGAGCACTATGCAAAAATTCTTTGGATAAAATCATATGCTCAACAAGCAACCTTTCACTGCATACTTCTGCAATTGGACAACTCATATCAATATTGGCCATGATGCAATTACTAGCACCTGTGATATCAAAATGTTCTTGATTTAGCAAGAAAAGATAAATCAACCCTTAGATTGGACATCCCACATACAAACCATCAGATGAGAACCTTGCTTTAGTATAACCTACTTTCCTAGCAGCATATGATTGAGAATTATCTTTGACCAAAAAAACTCTGGCTTTCTTTTGATATCTCATTTGTATACTACGCACCCTAAACTTGCTTTTCATCACCCTCAAAAGTAATTTTTTCCATTTTGACAGAAGATGAAATAGTATTATTCTCATTAGCCTCATTATACCTTGAATCTTGGAAAAAAGGTTCATTTTCTTTAACATGTGAGGTATTTTTCAGGTTCATGATGTAAGCAAAAAGCTTCAATTCTTCCATTCATGTGAGACTCACTTTCTACAACATTTCCTCCATTTTTACCAAAATGCTTTGAATAAAAAATAGTGAGGTTAATATACTCAATATAAGGAGATTGCATATACTGAAAATCTATAGGATAAGGGGTTGACTTAAGTATGATAGTTTGCTTCATGGGTTCATTACTCAAATCATTTACAACCTAATAAGCCTTCCATTTACCACTCAAGATCAAATCATCTTCAATAACTTAAGTTTCTCACTTTGTTTTATGGGGGTGGGAATTTTCTCGAATAGTCGGTTAAATTTGTCTACAAAATCCGTGATGGATTCACCTTCTTGATTACGGATGTCAAAAAATTATTTCAGTAGGACAACTTCATCAACAGGACCCTTGTATCTTCCCAAGAACTTATTCTTCAAAGAGTCCCAATCAGTAATATATCCAACTTCTAGATTTTAAATCCATTCTCCTGCTCATTTGATGAGAATCTCAACAAACAACCACACAAACACATGTGTATGTGCAAGATCATCATGGAAAAAACAGGCCCTTAAGTGGCAACAAATTTAGAAAAATCTGAGTTAGGAAACTTGACGTAAAAATTTGAATAAGTCATCTATATTATTTCAAAAATATGTAAGAATATAATTTGTAGAAAATTGAATGTAGTTTCTAAACTACTAGGTTTATTTTTAAAAATAAAAAATCTATTTGGTGAAAACTTGAAATTTCAATGCATTAGTACTTAAATTTCAGGGAAAAAATAATAAGTAGGTGTCTCTCTGACCATGCTAACCACAATAAAATTATAATATTTTTTATAAGATTTTAAATATAAGCAGAGGACTCATGTACTGATGTGATGCATATTTTTTTGTAATTTTTTTCCAAGTAAATAATTAATTATGAATTTTTAATCACAACTTTTAAAAAATATAAAAACTCGTATGTCTGACCACCTTAACTTGGTCAAAAATTCATGAAACTCAATTTTTTTTTTAAATCCTATAGTATGCAAAGCATAGAATGTGACACATGTTTTGGATTCAAAAAAGGTGATACCATTTGAAAGCTATAGATGTTTTTCAATCAGCCTATCAATCAAGACTTTAGTCATAATTCAAATAGAAAATGAATAATAATAATTTATTAAATTCAAAGTAAAGCATAATTTATATTGGTGGAAATTTGATAATATCCTTTAAAAACTCTTTTCATTTTATCAATTTTGGGTAAAAAGAAGTCATTAGCCACATACCCTACAAATCATCATCATATCACCACTTTTTGTCCCATCATGATCCTGCACATACCAACATCTTCTTCTTGAACTCCAAGAATCCGACATGCAACGGTGAACACTTGAATATGATGATCTGGATCTTGAGAATCTTTTCCAGCAAACTTAGGAAAATATTTCCTCGAACCATCAGGTATGGTTGTACACTAAGGTAAAGCAAATGGTCTGATTTGAGTCCCCCATGGTTGAGATGCTACCACAACCATGAAATAACACTGGAATGCTTCTATCGCAAAGATTTTTCATAAACATAGAGTCACCAGCCTCCATCCTCGGGGAGGCACCTTCAAATTGAGAGAAAAAAGCACCAGCAACTTTGATATCCCCAATGGAGTTGCCAAAAATTTGTTAGTAAATAGATTTTTCCTTCGAAAATGAATGAAAAAAATTACTCAAAATGCCTAGCAAGAAGAACAAATAGTACTAATAGTTGATTCACTTACAATGGTAGTTACAAGTGCTCTCTGCTTATTTTACAAGGCACAACTACCTTAAGAAGATATGCAATGAATGAGAAAACTAGGTATGCTTTTGACCAGAAAGCAGAAAAGGCAGACTAACATTTACCCATAACCATGAAAGTAAATGCGTTGAATTGATTCAGAAAGAAGTGAATGCAAACAAACGATACAAAGCCCATTTATTCCACACCCACAATGAGAAATAAGAAAAAAAACAAGCAGTGAATTTCCCTTTCAATAGATGAATTATTCTACATTGAAACTTCTAGAAATAATTGCACATACAATTTACTATGATAGAATCAATATTGGAAATAAATTGCAAGAGCCCAAAATCTATTGACAATTTAAAGAAACATTTACAAATGCAAATATTTGAAAACACTTTCTTTATTTCTCCAATATCAAAATTATGAGCACAAAGACACAAAACCTACACAACCAACCGCACAAAAAGAAAACCCAAGACTGCCCTTACTTCCCCTATTTCTGGGAATAGCTAAAAGATACCTCAACAATTAACTTGGAGGCCAATATATACATGCACACCAAAAATGTTACATTACAAAAAGTAATGGTATTGAAAACAAATGATGTCAACAACCGTTTTTAGAAAAGACATTATTATTCTTTGTCTCGAAAGATTCCATGCATTTTGCTAAACCACTGGCAGTGCTAGAACTCTATATAGCTCCAATTGCATTTACATAACTAAAGTGTGGAATTTAGCATGTTCTTCTATTTCCAAAACATGGATTTCCCTATTGTACTCAACATAGTTGGTTTTCTCCTTCCAAGACAGCGAGCATAGCTAAGAGATGGTGTTGAATTGCTCTTCCTTTGTCCAAATCACATCAGGTTGAAGAACAGGAACAACTTCATCTTCCCATTCCCTGACATCACCTGGAAGTACCATTTTGAGAAAACTTTGAATTTGACAAACACTGCCACCTTCCCTTACATGCAGACCTATTTAACTACAGTGGTGAAAAGTGGTCATTTATTCACTAAGCAAAATATGTCAAACTATTTTTCCAACTTCCTTATTAAAGACCTATCTTTTCAGAGAATTTTAAAAGATTACATTTAAACTTTCTATTGTTGTCTCGAAAAATTGGAGAAGACATTCCTTAAAGGTGTCGTACACTTCATTAAATGCACTAACACTTTGGAAACAGTAAATCTCGTTGAGGTCGCCATGTCGCTACGAGCTAGAACCTTATAACTATGGGTTGGAAGTTTTGGAGTTTCTAGACCTTCCGATATCCTGACAACCCAAAACATCATTTCCAAAGGCTACAAGGGGTCGGGTGATTTTGAAACTTCAAAACTTAGTGACTCAGTTTGGGAATTTAACATGACCACAATAGTTATAATATTTGTCGAAGCCGCGACTTTCACAAATTTACCATAAAAGGATGAGTTTTAAAACAACTTGTCTCAAAATAAAATTTTAGGGGGTAACTATATATATATATTCATGTAATTGCTTGCACATACTATCACATTTGTCTAAGACCATAATTTTCTAAATATGAAAAAGATAAGTGTTTAAATCATTCTTTAATGAACTATTTAAAATAATCTTACAAATTAGTCTTGAATCAAGGCATATGTAGATTAACATGACTTGTATCCATACCGAATTCCTACTCTTGCCTTCATGCTCTTATCATGATATATTCCTAACCTTAGATTTTAATTTAATCTCTTTGTGTTTTATTTTTATTATATCTATCATTCCCTATATTTTCATATCTTCATATGAGTGCTTCTATTCTTTATGTCTTCCTTATAAGTACTATAACATATTCAACTTTTATTGACTCTCATACTTGCAAATTATGCTACTAGCTCTAGTATGTTTCTCTATGTCTTCCTACTATCCTTACTTAATATTTCCCTTTTCTACTCTATTTTTCATATATCTATTACCCTTCTATTGACTCTAATTCATGTCTCTAAGTTTTAAGGGCATAAAGAAGGCCATAGCAGAGTTAGAAGCAATTGGCAAGTGAGAAGACAAATATCATAACGTTTCCTACGTCCTCTCGTCGTGTGCCATAATGCGGCTTAGGAACAGGGTATGGATATGTCGTTGAGAAAGAATATGCAATACGGTCAACATACGAGGGTTCAACTTATGAAGGTACAACTGTAAATTAATCTTCAAAGCTTCAAATGAGGCTTAACAAAACCACACAAATGTTTGGATGACACAATGTTTACCTCAAGATGGGAAATTGAACACAATAGACATTACACGACACCGTTATGGCTACTCTGTTCCAGCGTGAACTTTAAAATTTAAAAAATCGTTGAAAAGAAATAGAGAAAATCCTCTAATCATAAACGTAATACTCTGGCAGACATCTACGCAAAATGTGGAAGCACAGACTTATGTACGCCTGGGACGGATAGATTACAACCTTGAATGACATGGATACAGGTCTAAGATTATTTTCTAATAGAGGTGTGAAGCATACAAAGAGGCAACAAATGAATATTGGTCATGGCCTCTGAATTAATATTGTATATGTGTCAAAGGTATACATGAGTAACCAATTCTTTTCTGCAGATTAATAAAGCAATTATTACTAATTTCTCCTTGCGAAGTGTTGGTTTAAATGAAGTTCGGAAGCAAGATCAATACCCCTTCTAATTTATGTCAACATAGTGCAATTTTATTGCGCAAGCATGGTCTATCCTTGATGCCTGATCATCAGAGGATTGGCATACGAAAGGTTATTGTGCACAAAAACTATTGAAGCCAAAGAAAGAAATGAATACCAAACAATGACGTACCCATCAGATAACTAATATAATTTTCAAGGAAATATTTTAGATTGAATTCACAACAATCAGAACTGTAAGCCAAATTTAAAGAGTCGAATGCCAAACCAAGATATCGAGCAACATTTACTAGCCTTATTCGATTGGTTGTAAACTCAAATGCGAAAAGAGAACAGAAAAACACTCTGATGAATGGGACCTGCCATTTTTAAAGGATCTCTAACCGCATGTAATCTTAACAACTTCATATCCTTTGCTTCATCTGGTATCATGATGATCACCCAAAGACATCCCTCGGCATAGGAGGCAAGCCACATGACTTTATACATGGATTTCCTCTAGATTAAGCTATGATCACTGTTCTAAATATTCCTCCGTTTGTAAAGAAGCCGCAAGATGTGTTATATTTTTTTTGTTTTTTAAACTAGGATTTACAGAGGAGCTCTCAAGATCTGCATATGAATGACTCTATTCTTGTAGACTATATATCCTAACAATAATAAGAAGATTGAAGCTATATCAGCAAACCAAAATCTGGTTGTATTGAAAGAGGCCTTGAGGAAGAATGAGGGTTCTTGTCGAGAATCTTCCTGCCACTCACCTCTCCCTCATCCCATCAAAACAACACCAACTTATAACTCTCCCTTCGGGATAGGCTTCCGCTCCCCTTATTTGCACCGACATGCACAACTATATTTGGTAAACAATTAAAGTCATCTCTTCCATGCAAAGCCATTACAGGAATCTAGTTACTAAAAACTTAATAGTTTGTCACAACGTTTAAATAGGAAGGTTTAATAAATGCCAACACAACTATATATATATTTGTATATATAATTATAACATATATGTATGCATTTATTTATTTCAACAAAATATCCTCTCTTATTTATTACAACAAATACCTAAGACCTCCATCAAACAGTTTTAAATTGACAACACCAAGTATCAGACAATGCTAATAAGGTGAATCACAAAGGGGCATTACATCATCCCCCACTAATCTATTTGACTTACTCAAGTCACAAGGTTAAATAAAGCATACACAATTATAAGCAACAACAAAAATTCAAGTAACTGAATACAATAACGATCAACATCCAATCATCACGATTTAACCAATATAATCACAATATAAAAAAATAACAAAAGAAATCAAACAAAGCAACTAACAAATCATAAAAACCATACCGAATGGTTGCAAGGTGGGCGTACTCATCCTCGTCGAGGATGATGGCAAGGTTGGGAACCCTTCTTGTCAACTCTTTGTTTCCATGTCAGACCCATTGGGATTTATGAGGCTTGCTCAGACCTAACAGTGCAGGTGGAGACGAAGCATAGTACCTACAATCTTGCATTAAAGCTAACATTGTGTACAACATATATATATGATATCAAATCAACCTAGTGTAGAGGGAATCTTCATGTCGTATGCCTCTCATGAATGAGTGATATGACATTGTCCTTCTAACACACTACAATCAGTGAGAAATAATATACGACAATTAATAGAAATTACTAATTAGATGCAAACATAGTATTAAATCCACATGTTAAACATAACACATTAGTACTAGTTATTCAAGCTAATTCATTACCAAGGAACACAATTCTAGTTAAACGTCATCATTAAAACATTAGGTATTCCACTCTATTCATTACTCAACACAAAATTTCACAAGATACATGACACAAGATCATAATTTTATGCCCTTTCAAGACATAAAACACAATTTTAACCCATCAAAAACACAACATTTCAAGGTTACACACACACTCACTGCATACACACTCAAATTCATTACACAGGAACACACCACAAGGTGACACAAGGTTCCCAAAATGCATTCCCGATAGGAAGAATATTGGTGCATTGCGCACTACACCGAAGGTCCTATCCTTTCCACTGCATTTCTACATCTTTGGACCAACACCACCTAGAGACAAACTTGGGTTGCTAAGTTTGCGTGACACAAAAGCAAGGACATAACCTCAAGAGTATGAGCATCTAGGTCAACATAATGGGCTCAGAGTGCCCAACATATGAACCTAGGCTCTGATACCATGTGTAATGCCCTGCCATGCAACCCCAAAGGAAACTAATACATCTCACATTTATAACAATTCTTTTTTTAAAAGTAACTATCATGAAACACGATATTAACATTCAACACTTGAAATGAAACTATACATATGAACAACATATAACAAAGTCCCTTGGGGTTACATGGCTACATTACAAGTCGAATCAACATCATTACATCACATGAAAGATAAGTATACACCAATGACCATAAGATAACATGAACATGAACAATATATTATAACATAGAAGATACATTATTCAAGGATTACAACATTACAACGTTGCTTCCCAACATGAATTGGGAAGAGTACAACAAGGATGAATACATCTGGAACGTATAAATACAAAGTTCCATATCAAGATCCAACATTGGTGCATCTTTGCACTACTTGATCAATGGTTGGGGACCTAATGGGGTGCATAGCATGTTGCACCTGACCACGTGGACCTGAAGGCCCACCCCCATGCTAGGAGAAGACAAGAAGGACCTCAACGATTACCATCAAACAAAACAAGGATTACAAGACTTCACAACGAGAACAATAATAACACAAGATAATATTCATCTCAAGAAATAACCAATCCAAGATGTAACCAACATATGAAATAACCAACTCAAGCCAACATAACTAAGCATCAATGAACGCATGACAACATCTGCTTCCAGAGGCTAAAGAACATCAAGAGGGGAACAATCAATATACAATATTGTTAAAGGGTGGAGTTTCATCACATAGGTATCCATGGGTTACCTTGGTGTAACCTTCCTAGGTTGTTGACCGCCATCTTGGGTTTCCCTGGTAACCTCTACCAACTGCCGGACCCCCATGCTCACTATGTAGGATCAACATACCTTGCAAAATTACTATGCAAAGGAAAGGTAGTTGACCTTGCCATTCTAGACCTTCCCAGTCATCCCAAGCCTAAATGAGCACTTGGGCCCATGAGTGAGGCTAGCACATTATCTGAATTAATGTGTGGAACTATCAAAACCCCCTATTTAATTACTTTAATTATCACTTGATTAAACTAACAATGGGTTTTCCTAAACCAGCCACTTTAGGCACCAAACCCCACTAAGAGCCACTCCCCCAACTCATAACAAAATCTAAAAATCACAAACGGGTAAGCCAACATGCACAAGATACCAAATCCAAAAAAAATAACTGCACCAAGTGAGGCATTGACCATCTCACACTAGAACGTCAGAGTAACAAAAACCAAATTCAAATGCAAGGCTCAAACCCACATAAACACAATGGTCAACCATTATCAAAATAACAAAAACATGGAACCACCAACTTCTAGGTAAAACATCACAAAATTCAAATAAATACTTCAAGCTCGTTATGGGTTGTCCAAGGCAGACCCTCCTAGGTTGTCAGCCCCCATACCTACTCTTGCAAGTAGAAAACATATCCCCTATAACCTCTAGAAGACTCTCCAATGTTAACACAAAGGTTCCCCCAACAAGAAATATTAACAATAACAAGATCTCACGATTAACGAGTCAACAAGTATGAAAAAGTGGGTGACAATATCCCATCAAAATCTTCAGACTTCTTCAAGGCTATCATAATCAATTTTGAGACAAAAAAATTGGGCATTTAAGGGAGACCTCTATTTTTTCCTCTCAAGATACCCAACCACTGATAACTCGCTCAAATGTATAATCCAGTGAACACAATACTATGACAAGAACAATCAACCGATACAAAATCTTAATACATAAATTAACCCACACCAATAATGGAATCAATCAGGATAACCAACACAAGTGTTCTATATATAAAGGGGACTTAGAAATCAATACTTTTAAATCAATAAAAATTCTCAAATCTCATACCAGCATAACAAGACAGTAACACAATATGAACTCTAACTTTGGTAGGCATTTGATCATTTCATGTTACTAATTTAAGGAAAGATTTTCCATAATTTCCATCTTTCAATTATAAGATTACAATAAATCCAACTTCCTTATGACACAATTCTTTGTTTCAACAATAAAAAAATTCAACACTTAAAGCAACAAGGTACTTTTACACTGAATACATGAAAACATATATAAATTTATATCTTAGCATACACATATTGCATGTATATATCAACCTAGCAACTCTACTTCAAATAAATCAATTCTTGTAATAACCTAATGTTTCTAAATATATATGCATCCATCCTATTCCAATTTATCTTTTCTCTTTTATTTAAATATAATGTATATAAATCAATATTGTTCTAAAGCATGAAATCCCATTACCATTTTGTATATATATATATATATATATATATATATATATATTCATGTAAGTGCTTGCACATACTATCAAATTTTTCTAAGACCATAATTTTCTAAATACAAAAAAGACAAGTGTTTAAATCATTCTTTAATGAACTATTTAAATAATCTTATAAATTAGTCTTAAATCAAGGCATATGTAGATTAACATGAATTGTATCCATACCGAATACCTACTCTTTCCATCATGCTCTTATCATGATATATTCCTAACCTTAGATTTCAATTTAATCTCTTTATGTTTTATTTTCATTATATCTATCATTCCCTATATTTTCATATCTTCATATGAGTGCTTCTATTCTTTATTTCTTCCATATAAGTACTATAACATATTCAACTTGTATTGACTCTCATACTTGCAAATTATGCTACTAGATCTAGTATGTTTCTTTATGTCTACCTACTATCCTTACTTAATATTTCCCTTTTCTACTCTATTTGTCATATATCTATTACCCTTCTATCGACTCTAATTCATGTCTCTAAGTTTGAAGGGCATAAAGAAGGCCATATCAGAGTTAGAAGCAATTGGAAAGTGAGAAGACAAATATCATAACCTTTCCCACGTCCTCTCATCTTGTGCCATAATGAGGCTTAGGAACAGGGTATGGATATTTCATTGAGAAGGAATATGCAATATGGTCAACATACGAGGGTCCAACATATGGAGGTGCAATAGTCGTAAATCAATCTGCAAAGCTTGAAATGAGGCTTAAAATAACTAAACAAATGTTTGGATGACACAATGTTTGCCTCAAGATGGGAAATTGCACACAACAGACATGTTACATGGCACCATTATGGCTACTCTATTCCAGCGTTAACTTTAAAATTGTAAAACCTTATCCCGCAACCTAGAGGATGATGTAACACTGCGGAGGCACACTAATTTTTTTCCTTAAAAAGAGTAACAATGATGAGTGAAGTAAACTACTCTAACACATACATCCTCTAGGCCATGCAACACATCTACATGTGAATTTCAAAAACTTACAAAGTTATTCTAAAACATAGCATTTGAAATTAACTCATGATAACAACATGCAACAAAGCATTAACCCATTGCATAATAATTAAACACAGAAATGTAATGAACATATTTCCACAGATACAACACCATATAAACAATATATACCATTTAATCCAACGATAAATTAGATCATACATAATGGTACAATTACAACACAAGGAATCCTCCTTGATTACAAATAAGGGATACAATATATAGTGCCCCACTGTTACAATGAATATAAGAGAAGTACAAATCCATAGAAACACACGAACTCCTTGAACTAGAAGATCCCACTATCACGAACATGAAGAGAAAACCCAATAGTGTAAGGTGCACGCCACCCAGCCATGTGGTACTTGTAGGACCAACCCCTGTGCTAGGAGATAGTAATAGGTAACCAATGCAACCTTTGTGATGCCACTCCTCCTATGACAACAATGAGTTTGTATTGTATAGTGGTTGTTCTTGATTTAGTGATTCTGGAAGCAATGTAACCCTGTGTTTTGTATTTACTGATACTGTGTGGTTTTGTACCTTTTCTGTGTCTAGAGGTAGTAGGCTAGTCTTGGTTACCTGTTACTATCTCCTAGCATGGGGGTTGGTCCTACAGGTACCACATGGCTGGGTGGTGTGTACCTTACACTATTGGGTTTTCTCTTCATGTTTGTGATGGTAGGATCTTCTAGTTCAAGGAGCTTGTGTGTTTATATTGATTTGTACTTCTCTTATATTCATTGTAATAGTAGGGCACTATATATTGTATTCCTTATTTGTAATCAAGGAGGATTCCTTGTGTTGTAATTGTAACATTATACATATGAGCTATTCATCATTGGATTAAATGGTATATATTGTTTATATGGTGTTGTATCTATGGAAATATGTTCATTACATTTATGTGTTTAATTATTATGCAATGGGTTAATGCTTTGTTGTATGTTGTTATCATGAGTTAATTTCATATGCTATGTTTTTTAGAATAACTTTGTAAGTATTTGAAATTCACACATAGATGTGTTGTGTGGCCTAGAGGATGTATGTGTTAGAGTAGTTTACTTCACGTGTCATTGTTACTCTTTTTAAGAAAAAAATTAGTTGTGCTTCTGCAGTGTTGCATCATCCTCTAGGTTGTGGGACAGGGTTTTACACTTGGTATTAGAGCCTAGGTTTAAACACTAGGAACTCTGGGTTAATTTGGAAACCATTAATTTGTTTGTGTAGGATTTAAGTTGCATATCTTATATTACACCTTGGTGTGTTTGTGCAAGATCATGCCACCTAGGAGAGGTCGAGGTCATGGTCATGGCCATAGAGGCAGACATGGAGGAAGTCAGCAAAACTCACCTCTGCATGTTTCTCATGATTGAAACCATGAGGAACAATAGGCTTCCCAAACATTCTGGGAGGTGGTATTTAGAATCCGGATCCACCAGGGGTCGAAGGCACTCAGTTGCATCAATTTTTGGAGGATACTCTTGCATGTCTTGGACCCAGGAAGGAGGTAGAGTAGATTGTTGTTAGAGAGAGGGATGTACCAGCTCAGTTAGAGGAAATTGTAGCTGCACACATGAGAGATTTACTTAGAGCTCAATCACCCTTATTTGATGGATTAGGCAGTGGTTTAGAGGCTAAGACCTGGCTGATTGGCCTGGAAAAATGCTTTGCTATACACCCATATGGTAGCAACACCAGAGCCAGATGTGCGATTATGCACCTGAGAGGCTTTACTTCCACATGGTGGAGATTGGAGGAGTAGAAGCTCCATATTGATATTGGTACTGTATGTTGGGAGATGTTTCTAGAGAGGTTCTGTGCCTGATTTCTCTTTGATCATTGGTGAGAGCATTGTGGTGATGAGTTCCATACTCTAGAACAGATGACTATGTCAGTGGAATAATATGAGCGTCATTTTTATGAGCTCAAACAGTATGTAGGCATTGGTGATGATGAGGGCATGTTGGTGCAACAATTTCTTATGGGCTTAAATGCACGGATCACTGGAGGTGTGTGGGTTTTCAAACCCAAGACTATGGAGACCACAGTAGACAAGGCCAAACTTGTAGAGGATAATTTGGAAATGGCATTGGGTGGTCATGTGGGAGTGTAGATGGGTAGTACTTTAGCTGCAGGGCCTAGTGGACACAATGGCCACAGACTCAGGGAGCTGGACCACCCAGGGCATAGTAGACACCAACACAGAGTGGACAGTACTAGAGCTCATAGGGAAAACAAAAGGATTTTCCACCTAGATAGAATGACAAATATCCATCAAGGGGTGACAAGAATTGGAGGCGTATCAAATGCTTCAGTAATGCACAGCCAGTAATGAGTACTTAGTCTACCTTTAGGGGTAGTGTTCAGCAGTCTAGTGCATCTTCTGGAGGTAGAGGTTCTGGTAGGGGTACTGGGTGTTTTGCTTGTGGCCAACAGGGTCACATAGCTCAACAATGTCCCAATAAGGGCACATTAGGATATACACAAAGGCCAACAACATCAGAGTCGATTGTTGGTAATGCAGGAAGAGGACATCATGTATTTTCTATGGTTGATAACCGCCAGGCTGACCACCAGAGCATAGTGGTGGAGACTACTAGTATGTTGCAGAATAACAGAGTTACCATTTTGTTTGATTCAGGAGCCTCAAACTCATTTATTTCATCATCTTTCATGGAACGTGATAGACTGGGGGCAATAAGGCAAGAAGGTGAGTGGCAGGTCCAATAAGCATCTGGTGCTAGAGTTGCAATACATTCCTATGTACCGGATTGTAGACTGGAGATTGGTTCTTTCCACACTACTACAGATATCCATGTTATACCATTAGGTTCTTATGACATTGTCCTAGGGATGGATTGGCTCGATGCACATAGGACCATGATTGATTGTCGATGCAAGTCGATATGATGCATTGATGCATCTAGCAGTGAGGTTGAGTTAGTAGGGGTCCAGAGACCTATATCATTAAGGATGATCTCGGCTATGCAGCTGAGAAGATGTGTTGGTCAAGGATTTCAGTTATTTTCTATGACAGTAGATGACTTGAAGATGGGTGATAGAGAGGAGAAGGTGTCTAAAGATAGCCACCCCATACTTCAGTAGTATGCAAACGTTTTTCTAGATGATATTCCAGGGATGCCACCTCAGTGTGATATAGACTTCAAGGTTGATCTTCTACTTGGTTCCAAACCCATTTCATGAGCCCCATACCATATGACAACTTAGGAGCTTAAAGAGCTCCACTTGCAGATTGAGGAGTTGTTGGAGAACGGTTTCATTCGCCCTAGTGTCTCACCTTGGGGAGCACTGGTGGTATTTGTGAAGAAGAAGGATGGTTCTCTCCATCTGTGCATAGATTACCAACAGTTAAATAAGGTCACCATCGTGAACCGATATCCTCTACCTAGGATCGATGACTTGTTTGATAAGGTCAAAGGTGCTATAGTCTTTTCTAAGATCGATCTTAATTTAGGATACCATCAGTTGCGGATTGTGGAGTCTGATATTCATAAGATGAAGTTTTTCACATGATACAGTCACTACGAGTTTATAGTGGTACCGTTCATGTTGATGAATGTGCCATTTGTATTCATGAGCGTGATGCACATAGTTTTCTGCACATACCTAGATAGATTTGTAGTGGTATTCCTCGATGACATATTAATTTATTCCAGGATAGTTGAGGAGCATGAGGAACATTTGAGGAAAGTATTGCAGTGTTTGAGGGATAATAAGTTGTATGCCAACTTGTCCAAATGTGAGTTCTTCAAAACTGAGGTCAAGTACCTTGTTCATGTTATATCAGGAGAGGGCATTGCAGTGGATCTTGCTAAGATCTAGGCAACCATGGATTGGCCTACGCCCATGAATGTGGTAGAGATACATAGTTTTATGGGGCTAGCAGGTTACTACAAGAATTTTTTTTAGTACTTTTCAAGGGTAGGACATCCTATCACTTCTCTTCAGAGGAAAGGGAAGAAGTTTGATTGGTCATAGCAGAGCGAGGCTGCATTTCAGAAATTGAAGGAGAGGTTGACTAGCACACCGATCCTTTCTAAACCTGATCCTATAGGAGACTTTTTTATATGTGCAGATGCATCTTTGGAGGGGTTAGGAGTGATATTGATGCAGGATGGTCAAGTCATTACGTACGAGTCACGCAAGCTCAAGGATCACAAGTTGAACTACCCTACACATGATCTTGAGTTAAATGTAGTTGTACATTATTTGACTCAATGGAAAAATTTATTATTGGGGCACCGTTTTGAGTTACACAGTGACCATCAAAGTCTATAGTACATCTTCACACAACCTAACCTCAAGGCTAGGCAAAGGCAATGGATGGAGATCCTTTGTGAGTATGATTTTGAGGTGAAGTACATCTAGGGGAAGGAGAATGTTGTGGTTGATGCTCTTAGCAAACGGAGGCACAAAATATCTGAGATGACTCTTACTATGGATTTGAGGAGCCATATTCTTACCGCACTTCCTACAAATAGCTGGTACTGGGAGGTAAGGTCTGAGATTGAGTCAGGTAGGACTTTGGAGGGTAGGTACTCAGGATGTTCTTTGGAGATAGATGGGTTATTGAGATACATGGGACGTATATTTATTCCACCTTCAGAAGGGCTTCATACCTTGATTTTGACAAAGGCACATTGGGCACCTTATTCAACTCACCCTGGAGTGAAGACGATGTATGTCGATTTGTGACCGATTTACTTTTGGGCAGGTATGAAGCGAGATATAGCTGATTATGTATCACAATGTTTAGAGTGTTAGCGAGTTAAGGCTTAACACCAAAATTTGGCTGGTCTTCTATAGCCTCATCTGGTTCCTGAGTAGAAATGGGACATCATTTCATTAGATTTCATTGTTGGTTTACCCAACTCTTCGTGACGACACGATGTGATTATGGTGATGGTAGATAGGTTGACGAAGGTGGCACACTTCTCACCTATCTGTTCCTCCTATAACACTTCATCAGTTGCTAGAGTTTTCATGGAGGATATTGTGAGGTTGCATGGTATTCTACATCGGATTATTTTTGGTAGGGCTCTTGTTTTTACTTCAGCTCTTTGGACATCATTACAGCATGCTATGGGGACACAATTGAACTTTAGTTTAGCGTATCACCCTGAGATGGATGGACTAACTAAGAGGGTCAATCAAATCCTTGAAGATATGCTTCACATGTATGTCATGGACCAACAGACATGATGGGAGGATTATCTCTATCTTGTAGAGTTTGCTTATAACATCGGCTTTTACAGTTCTATTGGCATGACACCTTTTTAGGCCTTGTATGGACGGTCGTGTCAAACTCCATTGAGTTGGGATAGGTTGGAGGACAAGATTTTATTGGTCCTGATATACTTTAGGATATGGAGTAGTAGGTGGTTCAGACTAGAGAGCATTTAGTAGCTGCAAAGGATAGGAAGAAGAAGTATGCGGATGCACACCATGTGGATCGCCAGTTTGTTGTAGGTGATTGAGTTTTCTTGCGAGTGCGACTGAGAAAGAGTCCAATCTATTATGGAAAGGGTTCTAAGAATGCACCTCATGTTTTTGGGCCTTTTGAGATTCTGGAGAAGATTGAGCTAGTTGCTTACCACCTTACTTTACCGCCTAGTCTCTCATGCATCCATGATGTGTTCTATCTTTCTGTACTTAGACCTTATCATACAGACAAATTGCTCATATCCTTGATTGGATTCATTTACAGGTAGAGGATGGGCAGCTAGCTTTGGAGCCCGTGGTCGTTACCCAACATAGGAGACTCGCCCTTAGGGATCGAGATATTGAGTAGGTGAGGGTCCAATGGGACCCTAGAGATGACACTTTTGCTACATGGGAAGATGCTACCAGGATGAGGGAGCTCTACCCTTATTTTTTAGTAGGCTTCTAGGAGTAAGCCTAATCCTAGGGGGTGAGGATGTGACACCCCTCTGATTTGTTATGTTTTCTTTGACAACCTAGATACTTTGTTAGACCTTATTTTATATGTTATTGTTATTCTATCGCTAACAGTGGAGCGATGATAGACTATATGGATGTGATGATACATTATATGCATGGTGATTATGTTTAATATGCTTTATGTTTTCATAGATGCTTAGTTGTGATGAAATTTCTATATATGCTCATTGTAGTTTAAATGATATATTATATTGTCAGTTGATGTGAAATTGTATTGGTGAAGAGAATAGTATTGCATCACTCGCTTGTGAGTGCCCTATGATTTTTGTGATTCTCTCTTCATGGTGTGTATGAATTATTATCTAGATACCTATACAACATTTGCTTTGGTTGTAGGTTTGTAGGTACAAGACAACAAATTCACCTGGTTTCATAAGTCTGAGTGTGTCCACTACTCAATAGTAATGTTGATTGGGAGATAGTGACTGGTTAACCTTGTCAAAACTCTACCCTAGTACAATGTGTTGTTAGTCTATTTTTTGGTCATGATTCTTTATCCATGTTGGTCTTGGTATTTTATTTATCGTGCAAGTTTAAATTGTAAGGATTAAATTATAAGTGTGATTAAGTATTTAATTAATATGAAGACCTTATTATTAATTAATTAATTAATTTAATTTAAGTTATTATAAAGTAATTTTAATTATTAGATTAAGTGTGGATTTAAATAAATAAGTGATTTAAATGTGATTTGAATTAAATAAATTGTTTTAATTTTAAATGCATATTTGGGAAAAGATCTTAGAAATATCTTGGTTGTTAAAGAAAAAAGATATTTGTTGGGTTAACTGGAAGTTAGAAGGTTTTTTTTTCTAGTTGTCTTAAAATTGATTCCTATGGAGAGATTGATTGAAATTTGTGAGAAAAGAGGAAGTTGTTTTCACGGGAAAAAAGAAAGATGTTTTAGGAAAATGGGAGAATTTTTTGTGGTTTGAAGAAATTGTAAATCTGAGAAGCTCTTTGATAATTTTAGGAATCTAGTTTGTTGTATTATTGGCTATGGATTATTTATGTTCTCTTAGGAAGTGGCAATTCTTCTAGAGGAAGGTTTGGCAGCTCTAGAAAAATGAAGATTAAAGGGAAACTCAACATTAATCTCTGAATCATTCGATCTTTTGGAACAGGTTCTTTATTACTTTGTTAATTTTAATTTGAAAGAGAAAAGTTAAATTATTATTGTATAGCAAATTGGAAAAGTTTAGAAGAGGATTTCTTTCATTTTAGAAGATTTTGTTTTTGAAAGAAATTGTCATGATTGTTACAGCCTCTATAGAAAAATAATTTAGATCCTCTATGTAAATTGATTATTGAAATAGTTTTATACAAAAGGAAATTATAGTGGAATTATAGAATCTCTGTCGAATATAAATCAAAGTTTAGAAAAGATCTTTCTGAAAAATTGAATGTATTCCTTTGTAGGGAAACTTCTTCTATGAAATTGAAAATATTAGATGATTTAGGGAAACCTCTGTAAATTTGTCTACTTATTTTCCTATAGAAAATTTAGTTTTAAAATTGGCCTATGAGCAATTGGTTTTGTTGGATTCTACACACACACACACACACATATATTGTACATATATATATATATATATATATATTATATATATATATATACATATATCTAAATATGTATATACTGGTATTAACAAATGTTTTTATAATTTAAAAGTTCCTATAGAAAATTATTATAAAAAATATATTATTTTTTGTTTTGAAAATCGTCGTACAACTAGATCTGGAGGAGAATTTTTTATTTACAAAATAACATATTAAGAAATGTGGAGGTTGGGGCTACCACAACCGCCCCACAGAGGGATGCGGATTGTGGGAAGTGCCCAGTACTGCTCACAGGTCACGGCCCTATGGGGAAGGCTGCGTAGCAGCCCAAGCCCCACACACAAGGTTAAACCTGTGTTGGCAGGCCAGGCCTATGATTTCATTATTGTTGTTGTTTTTAATATATATATATATATATATATATATATATGATATATATAATATACATTATATATAAAATATATAGATATATTACATATATATATATATATATATATATTTAAATATATTTATTTAAATTGATGTTATTAGTAAAGATGTTTTTTAGAAGGAAAATAGATGATTTTTAAATGAATATTGGAATAGAATAATTTGATTATATAATTGGATAATATAGATATATATTTATTTATTTAAAAGAATGTTTATTTAGGTGCATGCAAGCATGAGTAGTTAAATTGAAATGATTAATTATTTTAATTGTGAAATTGAGTTAGTGTTCATTTTGAATAGTTGATTAAGGCAAAAAACCTGCAATAAACAATAAAAATACCTGTCATGATTAGTTTTTTGTTATAACAGAATAGAAGATGTAATATGATTGAGGACAACTAAGATAGAATTCTATTAAATAGAGCTTTTTTTCTTTATCTTGCTACTAATAAGATGAGGAATAGTATAAGATTAGGCATAATATACTTCACTTTCATAATTTTCATTGAAGAATAATAATTTCAATTATTAATACCAAATTGAAATTTCAATTACTAGAATATTCTTACTTTTTTCTCTTAATTATTTTGTATTAAAATACAGTAAAAAAAATGAGAAGTAAGTAAACCTAACCCATTAACTAATTAATATATTAGTTATTCTGATATTGAAAATTGAGGCAAATTTTGAAAGTGAACCTTTCAATTCAATCACTTTAAATGATTCAAATAATTGAATATTTGCTTGTTAATTGGATATTTTGTCGAATGATTTTTTTCTTTCCGAAAAAATGCATATATAAGTCTGAATTCTAGATGGAATTATTTTCCTTTTATCTTTAATATATAATTCAATTATGATGTACCAAACATTCTTATATTAATGTACTAGACATTTTACTTTGGTCGTTCTACCGGTGGAAAATAGATAGGAATTTAAATAGAAAAAAAAGATAAGAAAAGGTAAATGGAAAACAACGGAACTGCTCATTTTTCATTATACTCAAATAGGATCACTTTTCTTTACTTATGAATTGGAAAAATGGAAAGGAACGAATAGAGTTCTTTCCTCTATCTCCATGAGCTATAGAAATATTTCCTTCTTGTTGTTCCTATTTATTCATAGAAATAATGTAGTAGTAAAAAGCATAGAGATTCATAAAATAGTTAGAAATATTACTATGAGTAAGGTTCAAGACGTAATAATATTTAATAGAATAGATTTTGTGAACAGTCTCTAGTGAAGAGCAGGGAGGAAGAAAAGCTAACTTGCTTTTCTGGCAATTGTTTTGTTTCTATTTATTACATTCAAAAGATCATTTTAGGATAAGAAAAAAATGGAATAGAAAAAGGGTTATCATGCATTCACTTATATTGTATTTGTTGAGTTTAACAGAATAAAATTTGTGCCAATAAGGAATCTTTGGAACCCGATTTGTTGAAAGGGATGATGGATGAAAAATTGTCCATAAATAGACAAATCAACATATACCCTTTGATTCTATCAGATAGGGTGCTCGGAAACCGTCTTATTATTATAGTTCCAGGCTTTGACTCAATTCAATTTTATCGCTACCAAAAATAAAATTAGACATGCAAATTCAATTTGATTAATGAATCAAGTCTTTGTCTCAATCCAATATTTAGATGTTAATGACAATCTGAGTTTCCTTTTCCTATTCGAGGAGCAGAAAAGTACCATAAAGATTGCTCTGATGGATTATACTGATTGATTTCTTATTTAAATTAAACCAACTAATAGTTATAAACTTACCTTTATTAGAATAGATAAAACAAAAAAAATAATGAATTCTCTTGTTTGGTTGAGAAAGGTGTCGAAGCTTTCACCTTATTTTACATAATAAATCACTGAGGGTAATTGGAGCTAAAAAAAGGGGGGGGTGACAAATTTCTAGTGATGTTGTTGATGTGAATTGTACGAGTGATTAACTCAATAAATACATCTATTTATTTATGTTCTAAAGATTTGTTTTCAATACTTTTCAAATATTGAACATAGGTTCCTTCCTTTTTAATTAGGAGACATCCCAACATATGTCTATATTTTAGAATTACATATAGATATTCAATATTTTGGAATATACAATTTCATACAAAAAACCTTTTGCTTGCTAATTCTAGAAGACATAGGTATTTATAGGTATTTCATTTCAATTTCCAAAATGGAAAGGAATGGAATATTAGACTTATCAATATATTAAAAATAAGGACAATGTTTTTTCTTATTCATAAGTTCAATGAATCTAAGTGGATGGGGACCTAAAAAGGATAATTCAAATTTCTTAAATTGCTCTGTTTTAGGGAAAAAAAGGCAAATATGAAGGAAGGTAAATTGCCTTGTAGTCCTACCTTTTTGAATTATATTACTTACATCGTACAAGAGACGAACAAGACCTATCTATATAAATAGGGTTTCAATGACCCCACAAATAGTCTTTTCATGAAAAAAGACCGAAAAGGGTCTAGTCAAAAAATTGATTAGATTGAATCAAATCCTGACACTACCTATATTTGTACCTATACATATTTGGGAGCACTAGTAAATGATTACTGATAATTGGTTACAACTCTTATTTACATTAATTCGTTTTGTAAAATGAATAGCTCCAAATTATCTTATCCTAAGAATTGCCCATGACCCTGGAATGAGAAAAAATATTTGGATAGTAAGCCAAATAGAATCCAATCTTTATTTATGAAAATTGGAATCTTTTCTATTTTTTAGAAATCATTAAAAACCCTTATTTTTGTTTCTTAAAAAATGGGGAACTAGCACATTTGAAATATTTTATTTTCGGCCACCCCTGTCTTATTCTTGCTAACAAAGATTTGTCTTCCTATGATACCCTTTTTTATCTCTCAAGGATAAAAGAGGATTGCAGATCTATCATGTCGAAAAAAATAACCATTATAGATTTACTAGGGATTATGTAGATCCAAATAGATCTACATAATCCCTAGTAAATCTATTCTAGTCTATTCTCTTTTCCTTTTTTTGCTTTTCTTTGTGGTGGGGATCACTCAAAGAATTGTTCAATTTATTGGATCGGGACTGACGGAGCTCGACCCGCAACTTCTATCTTGACAGGGTGGTACGCTAACCAATTGAACTACAATCCCACTAGGTACAGTTTATTGACTAATTAGTCATAGTAATTCAACTGTGCCAGGTCGATAAACATATTGTAAAACTTTTTTTTTCAAATCTTTAGAAAGTCTCTGTTCGTTTCGATTCTTTCTATATAGGGTATAGGATATTCAAAAACCAATTATTTTACCAATATCATTGATTGATATGTATATCAATCTATAGATCAATTTGGTATTGGGCCGAGCTAGATTTAGCAATTGGAATCAATATCAATATTATGTGTGGTTGTGAAACTATAGTTAAACTTTTAATATACTTTCGTTGTTGATTATTAATTGGAATTGTGTTTTTAATAATGTATTTTAGTGTGAGATATTGATCTATTGGATTTAGGAAATCCAAATAGTAATGCTTTTAATTACATGAGATTATTTCTTTTAATTTATATTATTTCTGTAATTGGGTACTGTGGGGGATATTTGTTGTAGGGAAAATATAAGTCTTCTAGATTGTAATTGTGAAAGGGTTGTCATTTCTATTATTCACCCTTGTGATTTCCTTGGATAGTTCACGTAGTTGGATTCAGTATTGGACATACGTAGGGATGTGTTATCTCTTGTTGTATGTTATTATTAGTTTGTACACTGTCTACCCTTGGGTTGTAGAATGAGTTATTGTGTTGTTGATAGGGGAGTGGCTTTCAACGGGGGCTAGAACACAAAGTGGTCCCAGGAAAACTCGTGTGAGAGTCAGCGTAATTAGTGGAAATTAAATAACCTACATTAGGGTAATGGGTAGTTAACACATTTAACTTGATAATTAGCCTCGCTCATTGGCTCAAGGGCTTGTGTTAGACTTGAGATGAGTTGGGAAGGCCTGGAATGGCAAGATCATTATCTTGTCTTCTTGAAAGATAATCGATTCCACACTGGTGTGCATGTGGGGCTCGATTTTGTGAGAGGTTACCGGGATAACCCAAGATGAGGGTCGGGACCTAGGAAGATCTCCTTAGGATAACCAATGCAAACTTTGTGATGACACTCCTCCTATGACAATAGTCAGTTTGTATTGTACAGCGGTTGTTCTTGATTCAGTGATTCTGGAAGCAATGTAATCCTATGTTTTGTATTTACTAATACAGTGTGGTTTTGTACTTTTCCTATGTCTAGAGGTAGTAGGTTAGTCTTGGTTACCTGTTACTATCTCCTAGCATGGGGGTTGGTCCTACCGGTGCCACATGGCTGGGTGGCATGCACCTTACACTGCTAGGTTTTCTCTTCATGTTCATGATGGTAGGATCTTCTAGTTAAAGGATCTTATGTGTTTCTATGGATTTTTATTTCTCTTATATTCATTGTAACAGTGGGGCACTATATATTGCATTCCTTATTTGTAATCAAGGAGGATTCCTTGTGTTGTAATTGTACATTATGTATGATCTATTCACTGTTGGATTAAATCGTATATATTGTTTATATGGTGTTGTATCTATGGAAATATGTTCATTACATTTCCATCTTTAATTATTATGCAATGGGTTAATGCCTTGTTGTATGTTGTTATCATGAGTTAATTTCATATGCTATGTTTTAGAATAACTTTGTAAGTTTTTGAAATTCACATGTAGATGTGTTGCATGGCCTAGAGGATGTATGTGTTAGAGAATTTACTTCACTCGTCATTGTTACTCTTTTTAAGAAAAAAATTAGTTGTGCTTCTGCAGTGTTGCATCATCCTCTAGGTTACAGGACATGGTTTTACAAAAATTAAAAAAATAATTGAAAATAAATAGAGAAAATACTCTAATCATAAACATAATACTCTGGAGGAAATCTACAAAAAATGTGGAAGCACAAACTTATGTACGCTTGGGATAGATAGAATACAACCCTAAATGACATGGATACAGGTCTAAGATTATTTTCTAATAGAGGTATGAAGCATACAAAGAGGCAACAAATGAAGATTGGTCATGGCCTTTAGATTAGTATTGTATATGTGTCAAGAGTATACATGAGTAACCTATTCTTTTCTACAAATTAATAAAGCCATTGTTACTAATTTCCCCTTGCGAAGTGCTAGTTTAAATGAAGTTTGGAAGAAAGATCAATACCCCTTCTAATTTATGTCAACCACTGTTGGATTAAATCGTATATATTGTTTATATGGTGTTGTATCTATGGAAATATGTTCATTACATTTCCATCTTTAATTATTATGCAATGGGTTAATGCCTTGTTGTATGTTGTTATCATGAGTTAATTTCATATGCTATGTTTTAGAATAACTTTGTAAGTTTTTGAAATTCACATGTAGATGTGTTGCATGGCCTAGAGGATGTATGTGTTAGAGAATTTACTTCACTCGTCATTGTTACTCTTTTTAAGAAAAAATTAGTTGTGCTTCTGCAGTGTTGCATCATCCTCTAGGTTACAGGACATGGTTTTACAAAAATTAAAAAAATAATTGAAAATAAATAGAGAAAATACTCTAATCATAAACATAATACTCTGGAGGAAATCTACAAAAAATGTGGAAGCACAAACTTATGTACGCTTGGGATAGATAGAATACAACCCTAAATGACATGGATACAGGTCTAAGATTATTTTCTAATAGAGGTGTGAAGCATACAAAGAGGCAACAAATGAAGATTGGTCATGGCCTTTAGATTAGTATTGTATATGTGTCAAGAGTATACATGAGTAACCTATTCTTTTCTACAAATTAATAAAGCCATTGTTACTAATTTCCCCTTGCGAAGTGCTAGTTTAAATGAAGTTTGGAAGAAAGATCAATACCCCTTCTAATTTATGTCAACCACTGTTGGATTAAATCATATATATTGTTTATATGGTGTTGTATCTATGGAAATATGTTCATTACATTTCCATCTTTAATTATTATGCAATGGGTTAATGCCTTGTTGTATGTTGTTATCATGAGTTAATTTCATATGCTATGTTTTAGAATAACTTTGTAAGTTTTTGAAATTCACATGTAGATGTGTTGCATGGCCTAGAGGATGTATGTGTTAGAGAATTTACTTCACTCGTCATTGTTACTCTTTTTAAGAAAAAAATTAGTTGTGCTTCTGCAGTGTTGCATCATCCTCTAGGTTACAGGACATGGTTTTACAAAAATTAAAAAAATAATTGAAAATAAATAGAGAAAATACTCTAATCATAAACATAATACTCTGGAGGAAATCTACAAAAAATGTGGAAGCACAAACTTATGTACGCTTGGGATAGATAGAATACAACCCTAAATGACATGGATACAGGTCTAAGATTATTTTCTAATAGAGGTGTGAAGCATACAAAGAGGCAACAAATGAAGATTGGTCATGGCCTTTAGATTAGTATTGTATATGTGTCAAGAGTATACATGAGTAACCTATTCTTTTCTAAAAATTAATAAAGCCATTGTTACTAATTTCCCCTTGCGAAGTGCTAGTTTAAATGAAGTTTGGAAGAAAGATCAATACCCCTTCTAATTTATGTCAACCTAGTGCAATTTAATCGTGCAAGCATGGTCTATCCTTAATGCCTGATCATCAGAGGACTGGTATACCAAAAGTTATTGTTCACAAAAACTATCGAAGCCAAAGAAAGAAATAAATACCAAACAGTAGTGTACCCATCATATAACTAATATAATTTTCAAGATGATATTTAAAATTGAATTCGCAACAATCAAAACTATAAGCCAGATTTAAAGAGTTGAATGAAAAACAAAGGAAAAAAGATATTAAGCAACATTTACTAACCCTATTTGGTTGGTTGTAAACTCGAATGCAAAAAGAGAACAAAAAAACACTCTGACGAATGGGACCTGTCATTTTTAAAGGATCTCTAACCACATGTAATCTTAACAACTTCATATCCTTTGCTTCATCCGATATCATGATGATCACCTAGAGACATCCCTCGACATAGGAGGTGAGGCACATGGCTTTATAGAAGGATTTCCTCCAGATTAAGCTATGATCACTGTTCTAAATATTCCTTCATTTGTAAAGAACCTGCAAGATGTGTTATATTTTTTTTTTAACTAGGATTTATAGGGGAGCTCTCAATATTTTCATATGAATGACTCCATTGTTATAGACTATATCTCCTAACAATAATAAGAAGCCCAAAGCTATATAAACAAACCAAAATATGGTTGGATTGAAAGAGGCCTTGAGGAAGAACAAGGGTTTTGGCTAAGAATCTTCTTGCCACTCACCTCTCCCTCATCCCATCAAAACAACACCAACTTATAACCATACCTTTGAGATAGGCTTCCACTCCCCTTATTTGCATCAACATGCACACCTATATTTGGTAAACAATTAAAGTCATCCCTTCCATGCAAAGTCATTGTAGGAATCTAGTTACTAAAAACTTAATAGTTTTTCACAACGTTTAAATAGGAAGGTTTAATAAATTCCAACACAACTATTTATATATATATTTGTATATATAATTATAGCATATATCTATGCATTTATTTATTTCAAGAAAATATCCTCTCTCTTATTTATTACAACAAATACCTAAGAACTCCATCAAATAGTTTTAAATCAACAAAATCAAGTACTAGAAAATACTAATAAGGTGAATCACAAAGGGTCTTTATAGGAGCATATCAATTGGCTAAATTGGAAGGAGAACCTCTAGTCAAGCCTCTTAAAAGAAGTCATATCAAGAAGTTCTATGCCTAGCGTATCAGAATATCCCAAGAAAAAAAAGTGAAAGAAAAGAAAAAAAGAAAAAAATCAATAAAACAGTAAAGAGAAATAAATTTTCCCTTAAGTGAAAAAAACCTTGTGGCACTTCTAGGAATGGTCCCATAGTGAAAACCTAGTAAACATTCACTATGTTTGAATAAGTCTTGCATACTCATCTATTAGCACTATCTGGATATACTATCACATCCACTCCATCCATTGCATAATAAAATGTGCACAAAACCATGGATCAATAACTGATCTAGTGTTGAACCTTGTTGCACCATCTTTATCCACCATTTTTTTTACCCACCTATCCCTAATAAAAATTTAATCCTATTCTGAACTAGGGAAACCTCCTAAACTTGGTAGTGGATTAGATCCTTGTCCATCCCATCACTTGCAAAAAACTATCAAAAAAAAAAAACATTAGAAAACTATCAAAATCAAAAACATCCAAAGAATTTTCAAAATCCAAAAAAAAGTCATAAAACAAAAAATCCCAAAAAAAAATTTGTTTGTCTTCGGACAAGTCACAATTGAGTCAAAATAAAACAAACTATGTTGTCTCTATGTGTAGAACGTAGGAAAGGCCATCATCGATGAGCCCCCGAGGCACTAGGTCAATCCCTTTAGGTGTTCCTCTTGGTCTCTAAACTTGCTCAAAAATCCAAAACCATTCAAATATCTTATCAAAGTATGAAAACATTCATGAACTGTAAAAAAACTTCAAAGATAGTGTCAATCATGGTCAGTTGAACTATGTTGTCTCTACACATACATAGGCAAGGCCAACATCAATGAGACCTCGAGGCATTGGGTCAGTCCCCTTAGGTCCCCCCTCTTGGTCTCTAAATATTTTGAAATCATCAAAAATAGCATCAAATAGCCTCAAAAGCAAAAAAAAAGTTCAACAATTTTTTTGAAAGTCCTATATTCATTATCACCCATCTACAATAAACTCTCCATCCATAATAAAAAATTATTTCTTTCAACATTTGACAACATAATCAACAAGCAAATCCAACATCATAATTGAAAAACTTCCAAGCAAAGAAATGAAATGATTGGATCATCATCAGACTAAAACATTGTCTAAGTATTAACTACCCTACCTTTTGAAAATCATCATCAACATCATAATGTGTGTCTTAACAAATAAATCATTCCTACAATAGCCCTCATCAATGGGTAACATCATGAAACATCAAAACATTTATGACAAGTGATACAAAAGCATTTTTTTATCCTTTTAAAGCTGAATTAAAACATATATAATAAAATATATATTAAAAAAATGAATTAAAAAATATATAATAAAATATTTATAAAAAAAAAGATAATACGATGCTCTCATCCTTTCAATTTTAATTGATATTATTTTGCATAATAAAACAAAAATTAAAGGAATATAAATAAAAAATAAATTTACATACAAATAAAAGAAAAAATCATTATAAAAAATATTAAATAAAATAATGTGAAACGTGAAAATACCAATAATTTCCCTAAATCCGAAAGTACTTAGAATAAGCTTTCATAACAACATGCTACAATCAAAAGAGAAAGTAACAATTAATTTACAAACAAATACATCTTGATGAAATTCAATATGAATGGATATAACTAATACAAATTTAAGAACAAAACTTAAATATACTTTAATTTTACATGCAACTTTAAAAAATTATATCCATAAATTATTTTTTAATAAAACAGATGAATAAGAAATAAGCATTTAAGACGTGTAGTATGGTTTTCCCTAATTTAGGGAAATGATGAAATGTGAAGATGAATTGACATGTGATAATAATTAAGAGAGTTATGATATGGTACACAAGTATATAGAGTGATCACATAACAATTAAGTTAACTAAAAAAAACTTAAGAATAAAGCGTAGTTTACAAGAAAATCACTCTTCTTCGAGAGTGAGTATCACATGTTCTTTTATAATGATATTAACCATCACTTTTCTCCAAGAGAGTAGTGCATGTTCTTTTGTAATGATATTAACCATTGGGAGTAGAGATCCATTATGATTTTGAGCAATCATTGCCTTTTAGATCGCTGGTTTTGAAGCTTTGAGATGCTACTTTGTTTCTCCTTCACTACTTTAGCAAGAGCTGACTGTTACAAAATAATTTAATGTATTTTTCCAATAAAAAAGAAAAGTATATAGAGTGATAAACAATGACATAAGAGGTATAAAGATCACGGCATAATACACGTAAAATAGGGATGATATATCATAGAAACATGAATGTAATGAATAAGTGAACTACCAAAATAGTAAGGGTAGAAAATAACAAATCATGAAAAATAATAATAATGTAAGAACATATAAATAAATAAGAAACCATAATAAATCATAAGTACTAAATATTAAAAATAATATACAAAAGATGCCTTCAAGTATGAAAACATAACATAATTTATAATATAAAAGGTGAAATTAGCAAGTAAAACGCATTAAACAATTAATGTACTATATTTCTATTATTTATTTGAGTGGGTCAAAATTACTTTTAATAATGTAAGAGTTTTTGCATCAACATTTTGAATATTATTCCATAACCTATCATTAAAATGAAGAAATATTTTAATAAAGATTATTAAATTAAATTAAAATTATATATATATATATATATAATAAAATTATTAAAATTTAAAAGATTATAGGTTGATAAGTAGGAAGTATTTTCCATAGCATGTCAAATTATGATATTGCTATCAGGATTCAACCATGTAGTTTTCGAGTCAAACTCATTGACCCATGTTTCACGAGTAGTGGTTCACAAGAACCCATCTCTCATTATCATGGGTCAATGAGTTTGACTCAAAAATTACACGGTTGAATCCTGATAGCAATATCATAATACGATAATAGGTTGTTGTCATCCTTTGAATTTAAATTGACATTTTTTCTGTATGATAAAATAATTTTAAATAAGTAAAGAGAAATATTAAAATGTTAATAATTGGATGTATTTAATTATTATTGACCAAAATATGTTTTCATTTTCAAACCACAAATAATCCCTCCCCGGTATGCTTAGTTTCTAATTAATATTAATTAGCATTTCTTCCACGAGATTCCTTTCTTTGTCTTTGCTGCCACCGACTCCCAACTCTTCCATGTTTTCATCACTTGTTTACTAGCATTAAATAAATAATTCAAAATTAAAACTAGCAATTGCACCTTGGTGTTCAATGGGTACGCCGAAGATCATTTAGGAAAAATTGTTTTATTTTTTTAATATAATTATGTAGTACATGAGGTCAATTGACAGGTCATTTAGCAAATGATGTTGTCTATGTAACAAAGGTCTCAATAGAGAAGTGATAGCTTCAAATCAACTATGTATTCACTTACACTAATTTTATATATTATTTAATTTAAATTTAATCTCGTAAGTGTGACATCATTGACTTGAACAAAAAAAAGATGTTATTTAATATATAAATTTTTATGTATATTTATAATGTGTAGATCATTTGATTGCACTTTAAGTGTTGCAACCTTCATGTTTTCATGTCTTCCTACCTAAAAATTGATGAGAAAAGTCTATAGTGTATGACATTCAAAGCTTGTAAGAATAGTAGTATATCCATGTGGAGATGTGTGGACCAATTAGTAGTCCTTGCATGAAGGACGTTGACACCTAGTATGGTGGCTATATCTTTGATAAATCTTGGACCAATGATAATAATTTTTAATG
This sequence comes from Sequoia sempervirens, assembly GCA_007258455.2. Lineage (NCBI taxonomy): Eukaryota > Viridiplantae > Streptophyta > Pinopsida > Cupressales > Cupressaceae > Sequoia > Sequoia sempervirens. The sequence continues at coordinate 954,243,390 of VDFB02271358.1, forward strand.
GAATATTGAATTCCTTGTAATAAAGATGTATCCCATGATTTTGTTTTTAGATTCACATATGCACTATCCTTTAGTTTTTTTATTCTCTTATGTTTCTCAGGTGAGGGATTAAAACATTAAATGAAATGATAATTTCTCAAAGAAAATTGTATGTCAGTAAGATGATAGATATAATTTGACTGATAGATAAAAGCACTGGTGAGAAGTAAATAGAAGAAATTCAAACTTATTTCAAACCTTCTTTTCACAAACAATCCTTCTTCATATATCAGAATAAGAACTTAACCACAAATTTTAAAGGAAGAGAAATTAGGAGAAATCTAGAGGATTAATAACAAAAGAGAGCTCTAAGGAGGATTCCCCCATTGGCTCTATAGCCGACTTAAAAGTGAAGAGGGATACCAATATTAATACAATTATCTACGCTGGTGAAGCTCTTTCTTCCATTCTATATGGGTCTAAAGATACATTCTATCTTTTAAAATTTAGGTATCTGGGTGTCACCACCATTTAACTAAGGTGTTTGTGTAGTTGTGTCTTCTATGGATGCATGTATACTGCAAATTGAAAATATTTAAAACTACTATAGTTGTCAAATATGATAGTTAATGATAATAGAAGAAAAATAATAGCAAAAATGGTGTCTTGGTGTGAGAATATGTTCTATTATTGAACACATTATGACAAGTACCCTCACAACTATTGAAATATGCTCAACTACTAGGTCCTCTCCCCTAGGCATTTAGGTATGGCTTAGATATGGATTCCTATGAAAATAAATCCAGACATAGTATCTTGGCTAATGGAATACAGTTATGGGGATATGGGTATCTGGGCAAGAGAAGGGAAATATCTGGTAACTCTGCTGGTAGGATTGAAAATGGAGGTTGCTGGTGAGTTACTGAAAATGACGAAACCTTTTCTACATGCTTGGTAACATTTCTTTTACAACGATCATTAATTCCTAGCGAGAGACATTTTTGATAAATACCAAGTAGCTACAAAATACAATTGGTGGCACAAAACAAGTTATTTGGTTATTTTTGTTGGGAAGCCGCAATAATACCGGTGTACCTTTTAGGAATCAATTATTTATTCTTTGTTCTTTCTCTTCACCATTGTTTGTCCTTTCTATTTTTTATTTCATACAAATTAAACAAACATTTAAAAATAATACAAAAGATAATATTAAAATAAATTTGTAGACATGTTTGTAAAGTAGATTGATAGGTTTCAACAAGAGTTACTATTAAATAATTTTTATTGTTTGTATAGATTAGTAGAATGAATTGCAAGACCAATTAACCAACTCCAAGTGCCACCTATTGGATTCAATTTCATAGAGCAGATGATTTGATTGCACTTTAAATAGTGCATGTTTCATGTTAAAAAACTTCTTTTTTTTTTGAGAAAAAGTGTTAGATGAATTCCTTTGTAGCTAATGCATTGGTAAGGACCTCAACATAGGTCGATATGTAGCTATGGTGGATAACATAGATAACATAGACTTGATTTTACCAAAGCATTTTTAGTGTTAAGCTATTTTACATCATACATTTCACTTCATGCTGATACAATTTTGTAATGGTCAAAATGGGCCTTTATTTTGTAATAACATGAAATGTTCAGAGTTTGTAGTATTCTAAATTCTAGTTCATTAGTGTCTCAGAGATGTTGTGGAAAAAATATTATGTATCAAAATAAACATGATATACATGATATCAAAGTAACTCTTATGCAAGTAGTGGCCATAAAAGTAGATATAAATTTTTATTTTGAAAAGAAAGTGTCTCTTTAATGAAAATTTCACATATTATTTTTGTTTGGTTTATTTTTTATTAAAATACATATAGCATAGAGGGCAATATCAAAATAAAGATAGAGCATTGGAGAGGGAGATAAAAAGGTAGAGAGATAGGTGAGAGAAAAGAGAGAGAAAAGATGTAGAGAGAAATTTAGAAAGAGGGAGATAAAGAGGGAGAGATGGAGATAAAAGGGAGATTGATAGAGTAATAGAGAGAGGGGACAAAACAGAGAATCACGGGCTCGAATCGCCACCACCCTCTCCTCATTCCATCCTCTCAATAATAATTATGAAATAAACGGAAGAGCTAGACTGAAGTTGCAGGGCTCAACTACGAGGCGGTTCCTGGTTTGAACCTGCATCAACTTGTCTTCCACTAGGGAGGAGGAGCATTCCTATTGATAAGTAGGAGGTATTTTTCCACAGCGTGTCAAATTATGATATTGCTATTAGGATTCAACCGTGTTTAGTCAATATTGACCCATATGATAGTGAAGATCTTCCACATCTGTTCGGAACTCATCTCAAGAGATCGTTAAGAAAGCTGCTACTTTGTTAAGCCCGCTGTTAAAGTTCTTGTAAAGTATTGAGTCTTTTAGCCATCAACTGATAAGTAGGAGGTATTTTTCCACAACAGATTTTTGACACGCGGAAAAATAATTCCTACTTATCAATTGATGAGCTAAAGGCTCTATTATGAATGGTTCATAAGGCACAACACTTACCGGGTTTTGCAAATGGGGTAACAACTCAAGCGGGCTTAACCTTGGAAAAAACTCCCTGGTTAAGCGCGCTTGAGCTGGAGCAGTACTGGGATGGGTGACCTCCCGGGACGGCCCAGTGCTTCACCTCTGTGAGCATCACCTAGATGCAATGAGTGGTAAGTGGACCATTCGATATCATGAGAGATGGGTTCTTGTTGAACCACTACTCATGAAACATGGGTCAATGAGTTTGACTCGAAACTACACGGTTGAATCCTGATAGCAATATCATAAGCATTCCTATTGTCAATGTTGTCAATGTGAGGATGCAAATTATGAGGTGAGGCTATAATTAATTTCAATTGTGAACACCTCCATGCATATATACTTAATTTAACAACGAGCTAACATCAATCTCAGTGTAGATTGACTGAACGCAGCCGGCAGAAGACTTGCTTCTTATAATTACAAGGTTGTTTACATTACAACCGCTGCAAGTTATAGAATGTCCTAAAAAAATTAGTAGAAGGGCTTGTATGAAGCTAAAAACCGACGGAAATGATTCTAGGAGGATGGATATTCACGAAATGGGTTTATTGAGAAGGCCTTGGAAACTTTAAGCAAATGCAATTGGCAGCTGTAAAGCCTAACTCCACAACCTTTGCCAGCATCCTCCCAGCCTGTGTGAAATTGGGAAGCTTTGCAGTAGAGTATGGACGTCCATCAAAACATAATTGAAAGCGCATTGTTGTCAGATGTTGTAATCGCAAGTACTCTTGTAGACATGCATCCAAAATGTGGAAGCATACACAACACGTTAACTGGTTGACAAAATGCCTCAAGATATGTTCTCGTGGAATTCTATGATCGCACGATATGCCCAATATATGTAGTATATATGCCAAAAATGTTCATTTTTTTGTTATGGCTATCAATTGGGTTTCCTGCAGTTTTTATTGATCTGTCCATTACTGCCAATTAGAGGACTGATGTTTCCCATTTTCACCATGGCAACAGCGAAATCTGTGAAGAAGGTGTTCTGATTCGTACTATATGTAGTCACCTGAGAATCAGCAGAACCTCCATTAAAAAGCTGCTGATCAGAGTGCAAAAGTCCTTTCTGGCTCCTCAGATTTTTGTAGTAGTTGTTGTCAAAGGTTGTGGGCATCTGAAGAACTAAAGGTGACAGGTTGTTATCCCCACTGCTGGTTGGACAGTTTGATTTCAGAGAAGTGGCGAATGTAGATTCTATGTTAGTTTCATTGTAGATGTGAGCTCTGAAATTAGTGCATCGAGCTTGACCGATAGTATGACCACCTGAGTGTGAAAAGGAGAAAGAATAAATAGTGAGATGCTATAGTTTGTAGGTACTAATTATCTTACAGCAATTAGCAGATTAGAAAAATAAGTTACCAAATAGCACAATCATGTCCCTGGTAGAAAGACCCTGACCGCTGAAAGATGAGATGAGCGCGCTGAGGTTTGATGTGGGTGCAGGAATGTAACCAGTCCGTATCAGTGCATCCTGAACAGGAGTAAAAACAAGTTTCTTGGGCTCTATCCTTCTGTCTGCTGGTGACGTTAAATGCTTCAGAATGGAAGCAGGTTGGTGCCATTGCCTTCGGAGATTCAGACCACTCATGCATTTATCCTGGTGTATGAATTCGTGTGAGAAAGAGAAAACCAGTCATATTTTTTCAGATTGGCAATCAACGGACGAAATGGTTTCAATCGTTGGCAAACGCTCCAACCGTTGATCGCCAAACTTAGCTCGGGCTTGTTCAAATAGGATACGCCTTCGGCGTAAAATATAAAAATTAAGTTGAATTGGGCAATCTTGGAGGAAGTTTTCCGCTGAATATAAATAAAAATATAGCTATAAGCTTAATTCAATATAATAAAAATAAAACAAAGCACTTGGTGTTCTTTTCTCTGATTAAATGATTACATTCACACTTATTAAATTGTGCGTGGTTACGTGTTGAACAAGAGACGCAGTTGCGTCACGTTCCTGCCGATTGGTAATTTGGGTTTGGTTGTTGGGTTTGGTTCATGTAATTAATAATAAGCTTTAAAGTTTTTATAAAATTAAAACTCTATTTTTATCACTGACTATTCACAACACCAACCAGTAGGAAAAAAGATAAAAGCATATTGTATTTTTTGAAAACCTAACAATTTAATATAGACTATATAGATTCAGTGATGAACATTTAAATTCCAGTTTTTCATTGGTGACATTGTCAATGTCAAGACAAAAAAATTGAATTGAATGGATGCATAAGTATCCTGCCTGTCGGCAGGAACTAATAAATGCAGAATAATCAACATTCATTATAAACCGAGCAGCTTCAAGGAAAGCACGTTTTGGTCAAGAATAATTAAATACACCCAACTATTAATATTTTAATATTTCACATTATTTTCTTTAATTTTTTTGATAATGATTTAAAAAAAAAAAAAAAATTTATTTAGATTTATTTTTTATAAATATTTTTCTTAACTTTTAAAATCATTTAAGTATTTTGAAATCTAAAAGATGTGTTATATTCTAGATTTTATTAATTATAAAAGATTGAATTTCATACTTTCTGTTTTTTTATTATTTAGGTTGGAGGACATTTTTTTCTTTAATAATTTAAAATGTTACATTAAAAATTCATCTATAATTTATTTAAATTTAATAAAAATGATCAAAATATGCATTATAGTTTTCCATCTATCATTCACTTACATCTATAACTTGAAGATAAAATATACTTTTTCCCAAATTTACGTAGGGAGAATACCATCTTCTTTTTTTTCTAGAAAATTTAAGTGTCTCATTGAAATATATATTTTTCACTAAATTTATTTAATTTATTTTTAAACAATTCCATAAACTAAATTAAGTTTTCTAGAATTATATTAGTACCCTTTTAAAATGACATGGATAACTCATTTAAGTTTTCATATTAAGTTACTTAAGATAAAATATATTTGATAACCAAGTGGAAATGTTTCAAGAAGGCCATCCATGGTAGTAATTTTTCTATTGACGTATCATTTTATCTTGAATATGTTGAGGCAATCAACAATTTATATGTACTACATATGATTTTCTTGTGTAATAAATATCTTTTACACATTTCAATCACTTGACTTAAGGTATATAAATATTTTTCACAAGTACAATGCACAAGAATGTGTTGGTGGTCAAAACTATTGCTCCACTTTCTTAAAGAAGAAGCTTAATAACAAAGCAAGCAAAGTGCATGCCAACTCAAATAGAGAGGTAGGACTCACTATTAAAGTGAGGATAGTTGGACATCCATTTATAAGAGAGGGTAAGCTCTACTTCTTGTTGGGATCTACTAAATGTAGGACGATAATCCTCATAATTCTTTAACAAGACAATTTAAGAGAAATACTAAAACATGCAAAATCTATACAACTTGTAGACACCTAAAATTGACCACTTTTGTTTCGTCAATTTACCCTTAATTTGAACAATTTATATCCTCTATTTTAAATATACTTTAATTTTACATGCAACTTTAAAATTTATATCCATAAATTAATTTTTAATAAAACACATGAATAAGAAATAAGCATAAGGCATGTGTAGTAAGGTTTTCCCCAATTTAGGGAAATGATGAAATGTGAAGATCAATTAACATGTGATGATAATAAGAGAGTTATGATAAGGAACATAAGTATATATATAGAGTGATCACATAACAACTAAGATGACTAAAAAATACTTAAGGATAAAGTGTAGTTTATAGGAGAATCACTTTTCTCCAAGAGTGAGTAGCACATGTTCTTTTCTAATGATATTAAACATTGGGAGTAGAGATCCATTACGATTTTTAGCAATCATTGCCTGAGACTAAACTTTAGATAGTTGGGTTTTTGTAATGATATTAAACATTGGGAGTAGAGATCCATTATGAGTTTTAGCAATCGTTGTTTGAGACTAAACTTTAGATAGTTGGGTTTGAAGCTTTGAGATACTACTTTGTTTCTCCTTCACTGCTTTAGCAAGAGTTGACTATTACAAAATAATATAATGCATTTTTTCAATAAAAAAGAAAAGTATATAGAGTGATAAACAATGACATAAGAGATATATAGATCATGGCATAACATAAGTAAAATAGGGATGATATATCATAGAAACATGAATAAATGAACTACTAAAATAGTAAGGGTAGAATATAACAAATCATGAAAAAAAAATAATGTAAGAACATATAAATAAACAAGAAATCATAATAAATCATAAGTACTAAATATTAAAAATAATATACATGAAATGCCTTCAAGTATGAAAACATAACATAATTTATAATCTAAAAGGTGAAATTAGCAACTAAAACACATTAAACAATTAATATACTATATTTCTATTATTTATTTGAGTGAATTAAATTACTTTTAATAAGAATTTTTGCATCAACATTATGAGTATTATTCCAGAATCTATCATCAAAATGAAGAAAATATTTTATAAAAGATTATAAAATTAAATTAACAAATTAAAAAAACTATAATAAAATTATTAAAATTTAAACGATTATATATTGTTGTCATCCTTTGAATTTAAATTGACATTATTTCTATATAATAAAAAAAAATAAAGAAATCTAAACAAAATAATTTTAAATAAAGAGAAATATTAAAATGTTAATAATTAGATGTATTCCAAAATATGCTTTCCTTTTCAAACCACAAATAATCCCTCCCCGGTATGCTTAGTTTATAATTAATATTAATTAACATTTCTTCCACGAGATTCCTTTCTTTGTCTTTGCTGCCACCGACTCCAACTCTTACATGTATTCATCGCTTGTTTATTAGCATTCAATAAATTATTCGAAATTAAAAATATAAAAATTAAGTTGAATTAGGCAAATCTTGGATGAAGTTTTCCGCTAAATAAAAATAAAAATATAACTAAGCTTAATTCAATATAATAATAAAAATAAAACAAAGCACTTGGTGTTCTTTTCTCCGATGTAAATGATTCCATTCACACTGATTAAACCGTGCGTGCTTACGTCTTGAATACATCTAAGAGGCAAAGACGGACAAAGTGAAATATTTCACATTATTTTCTTTAATTTTTTTTTCATAAATTTTTAATTTATTTAGATTTATTTTTATAAATATTTTTCTTAACTTTTAAATTATTTAAGTATTTTCAAATTTAAAAGATGTGTTATATTTCTGATTTTATTAATTATAAAAGATGGAGTTTCATATTTTTTTGACTAGGTTAGGTTGGAGGAAATTTTTATTTTTTAATAATTTAAAATGTTACATTAAAAACTTATCTACAATTTATTTAAATTTAATAAGAAAATGTTTCAAGAAGGTCATTTGTTTGTAGTAATTTTTCTGTTGAAGCATCATTTTATCTTGAATATATTGAGGCAATCAACAATTTATATGTATTACATATGATTTTCTTATGTAATAAATATTCTTTACACTTTTCAACCACTTGACCTAAGGTATATAAATGTTTTTCACAAGTATAATACACAAGAATGTGTTGGTGGTCAAAACTATTGCTCCACTTTCTCAAAGAAGAAGTTTAATAATGAACCAAGCAAAGTGCATGCTAACTCAAATAGAGAGGTAGGACTCACTATTAAAGAGTGGATAGTTTGACATCCATTTATAAGAGAGGTTAATCTCTACTTCTTGTTGGGATCTACTGAATGTAGGAGGATAGTCCTCATAAGTCTTTAACAAGACAATTTCAGAGAAATACTAAAACATGCAAGGTCTAGACAACTTGTAGACATCTAAATTGACCACCTTTGTTTCGTCAATTTACCCTTAATTCCACCAATTTATATCCTCTATTTTAAATATATTTTAATTTTACATGCAACTTTAAAATTTATATCCATAAATTAATTTTTAATAAAATGTTCACATGAATGAAAAATAAGCATAAGGCATGTGTAGTAAGGTTTTCCCCAATTTAGGGAAATAATGAAATGTGAAGATCAGTTGACATGTGATACTAATAAGAGAGTTATGATAAGGCACATAAGGATATAGAGCACGATCACATAACAATTAAGACGACTAAAAATCCCTTAAGGATAAAGTCCAGTTTATAGGAGAATCACTTTTTTCCAAGAATGAGTAGCACATGTTCTTTTGTAATGATATTGAACATTGGGAGTAGAGATCCATTATGATTTTTAGCAATCATTGTCTGAGACTAAACTTTAGATAGTTGGGTTTTTGTAATGATATTAAACATTAGGAGTAGAGATCCATTATGATTTTTAGCAATCATTGCCTTAGACTAAACTTTAGATAGTTGGGTTTGAAGCTTTGAGATGCTACGTTGTTTCTCCTTCACTGCATTAGCAAGAGTTGACTGTTACAAAATAATATAATGCATTTTTCCAATAAAAGAGAAAAGTATATAGAGTGACAAACAATGACATAAGAGGTATATAGATAGTGGCATAACACAAGTAAAATAGGGATGATATATCATAGAAACATGAATAAGTGAACTACAAAAATAGTAAGGGTAGAATATAACAAATCATGAAAAAAATAATAATGTAAGAACATATAAATAAACAAGAAAACATAATAAATCATAAGTTCTAAATATTAAAAATAATCTACAAAAGATGTCTTCAAGTATGAAAATATAACATAATTTATAATATAAAAGGTGAAATTAGCAGGTAGAACACATTAAACAATTAATGTACTATATTTCTATTATTTATTTGGGTGAATTATAATTATTTTTAATAATATAAGAATTTTTGCATCAAAGTTTTGAATATTATTCTGTAATCTATCATTAAAATGAAGAAAATATTTTATAAAAGATTATAAAATTAAATTAAATTTTAAAAAAAATTATAACAAAATTATTAAAATTTAAAAGATTATATATTGTTGTCATCCTTTGGATTTAAATTGACATTGATTCTATATAATAATAAAAAATAAAGAAATCTAAACAAAATAATTTTAGATAAAGAGAAATATTAAAATGTCAATAATTAGATGTATTTAATTATTATTGATCAAAATATGCTTTCTTGTTCAAACCACAAATAATCCCTCCCTGATATGCTTAGTTTATAATTAATATTAATTAACATTTCTTCCACGAGATTTCTTTCTTTGTCTTTGCTGCCACCAACTCCAACTCCTACATGTATTCATCGCTTGTTTATTAGCATTCAATAAATTATTCGAAATTAAAAATATAAAAATTAAGTTGAATTAGGCAAATCTTGGATGAAGTTTTCCGCTGAATATAAATAAAAATATAACTAAGCTTAATTCAATATACTAATAAAAATAAAACAAAGCACTGGGTGTTCTTTTCTCTGATGTCAATGATTCCATTCACACTTAAAAATTGTGCGTGGATAGGTGTTGAATATATGTAAGAGTGGCAGCAAAGACGGACAAAGTGAAGTAAAGCACGTTTTGGTCAACAATAATTAAATACACCCAACCATTAACATTTCAATATTTCATATTATTTTCTTTAATCCTTTTTATAATTTTTTTAATAAATTTTTAATTTATTCAGATTTACTTTTATAAATATTTTTCTTGACTTTTAAATCATTTAAGTATTTTCAAATTTAAAAGATGTATTATATATATTATGTATAAAAATAAAGTATAAATTGTAATATAAAAAGTGAAATTAGTATAAAACACATTAAATAATTAATATATTATATTTTGTAATCTATGTGAGAAAATAGTAGTTTTAGTGATGTAAAAAAATCACATCAACATTTTGAATAACACTCCATAATTTATCATCAAACTGAGGAAAAAATTATATAAAAGATTAAAAAGTTAAATTAAAAAATAAATAATAAAATATATATTTTTAAAAAGATAATACGTTGCTCTCATCCTTTCAATTTTAATTGATATTATTTTTGCATAATAAAAAAAAAAACCAAATCTTAGAACCGAAAGGAAATAGGGTGGTTCCAAACCACAAATAATCCCTGCCCGGTATGCTTAGTGTATAATTAATATTAATTAGCATTTCTTCCATGAGATTCCTTTCTTTGTCTTTGCTGCCACCGACTCCAACTCTTACATGTATTCATCGCTTGTTTATTAGCATTCAATAAATTATTCGAAATTAAAAATATAAAAATTAAGTTGAATTGGGCAATCTTGGATGAAGTTTTCCGCTGAATATAAATAAAAATAAAACAAAGCACTTGGTGTTCTTTTCTCTGATGTAAATGATTCCATTCACACTGATGAAACTGTGCGTGCTTACGTCTTGAATACATGTCAGAGGCAAAGGCGGACAGAGTGAAGTGAGAAATCTCGTGGAAGAAATGCAGAATAATTAACATTCATATAAACTGAGCAGCTTCTTTGTGGTTTGTGAAGGAAAGCACGTTTTGGTCAACAATAATTAAATATACCTAATTATTAATATTTTAATATTTCACATTATTAGTCCGTCTTTTAAGACAGGTGATTAATGTTTTGGGTATGCTCATGTGTATTAATGCATTCGTCGGAAATGTGCAGCTAGTGTTTTTATATAGTTGTGGGATTATTTTATTAATAGAGAATTTTGTCTTTTTTTTTGCAATTTTCTCATTCGCTGTTGGTATTTTCCTTATGATTTTATATTTTTTAATTAATTTAATTATTCTAATTAATTTAACCAATTCCTAATGTTATGTTGCTATTGGAAATATTTCATGACTTTGTAATGTTCTTTGATATAGTAGTGTGTTCGTGCTCAGTGTTTCTGTCGATGTGTGGTGTTTTAATGAGGACATTGTGCATTTACTGTTTGCTAATTTTCATTTATTGTGAATAGACTGAAGTGCAAACGTTATTAATGGCTTATGGTGTGAAGTTTTAAGTCTGTCGAGCAAAGGATTATTTAAATTGTTTATTCATTTGCTCAGATTTTTTGATGAGGGTGAAATTTGTGTCTGTTGAGAGGGTTTATATCTATCATATTCGAAGCGACAAAGGACGCGTTTGTAAGTTTTTATATCTTTTACACTGTCATTTTTGTGTTGTTTATTCATTTGCTCAAATTGTTTAATGAGGGTGAAATCAGTGTCTGTTGATAGGGTTTATGTCTATCGTATTGGAAGCGAAAAAATGAGGCATTTGTAAGTTCCTATATCTTTTACAATATCATTTTATAGTTTTTTAAATTTCTACATTTTATGGGTTAATGTCTATTGTTTGTTGTTCTCTACGTTTTATTTAGGTTGGAGGAAATTTTATTTTTTAAACTGAGCAACTTCTTTGCGGTTTGTGGAAAGATGTGTTATATTCTAGACTTTATTAATCACAAAAGATTGAATTTCATATTATTTTTCATTTAGGTTGGAGGAAAATTTATTTTTTAATAATTTAAAATGTTACATTAAAAACTCATCTATAATTTATTTAAATTTAATTAAAATTATCAAAATGTGCATTATAGTTTTCATGTGTCATTCACTTATATCTATAACTTGAAGATCAAAAATATTTTTTCCTAGATTTACATAGGGAGAATGAAATCTTTTTTTTTTCTAGAAAATTGAAGTGTCTCATTGAAATATATATTTGTCACTAAATTTAATAAAATTATTATTTTTAAATTTCATAAACTAAATTAAGTTTACTAGAATTATATTAGTACCCTTTTTAGATTACATAGATAACTCACTTAAGTTTTCATATGAAGTTGTTTAAGTCTATTTTTTAGCATTTTCATTGCCACTTAAGGTTATTTCTTGGTTCACCATGATCTCCTACTTACCAAAGAGATAGAGTAGAAATAATCAAAGTTAATGGTGGTCTACACAATAAACCAACCACCTTGTTAGTTGTTTGTTATAGCTTTTATTATATTTGATAACCAAATGGAAATGTTTCAAGAAGGCCATCTATTAAAACATGCAAGGTCTCTTCAACTTGTAGACACCTGAAATTGGTTGCTTTCGTTTGATCAATTTACCCTTAATTCAACCAATTTTATATCCTCTAGTTTAATTAAATAACACCCTATTATTTAATTAATATTAAATTATCTCAATCTTCATCTTAATATATTTCTTCTATTATCCCTAAATCCCATCCTAAAGTAAATCATTACCTTTAATTATTTACCCTCATTCCATTCATCCATCAAATTGAATAAATTATCTTTCCTCCATATAGGATTATTAGAGAGGTCATTGCTCCTATTTTTGTAAAATGTCAACAGTAGAAGGGATTTTAGCCCCATGTGTTATAATGTTGAGTACAAGGTTGTCTTTACCAAGTAGGAGGAGTCTCCTCATAATCTCTTGGTTATGGAGATCAACAACGAACTCCCTTAGTCTAAAGGATTCCTCTTGTGCATCTACCATTTCATCATGGGGTGTTGGTGGTTGGGATTCAAGTTGGTGTTGGAAAATGATTCTCCTTGTGAATCCATTATTTTCTTTTCTTGTGATCTAGTGATTGGAATGGATTCCTTGGAAGATTGGGTTAAATGTGCAAATGCTTATGTGGACATTGAGCTAGGTTTGGACTTGGATTTATGATGAGATGCTTTGGGAGTTTTGGACCTTGGTCAAAAGATAATGAGTTTCAATGTAGGTTTGGATGATTGGATGATTAAGATTGGTTTAGGATGATTGATTGGTTGATTGGTTGAGTTAAATGATTGGATTGGATTGTATGAAAAACCAATTTTTCAACCAAGAGCTAACCTCTAGATCCTTAGGGTGTGATCATTTGGGATTTTATCTTTTCTTACTTAGGATAGGAAACTTCCTCAGCAAGGTTGGATAAGGATGATTTTGAAAAATTTAACTTAAGGGATCCAAATCCTCAAGCTAAATAATCCAAAGAGATGGGTTAATCAAGGATGCAACTTAAGATAGGAAAGTTCTTAAGCTACTCCTAGATTAGTAGGATGATTAAAGATATAGATTAAACCCTAATAGAAAATTAGATTTGCAATGGTAATGATGGGATTGGATGGAGATTTTTATGGGATGATTTTGATGGTTAAGAAATATGTCCTAAGGTGGGATAGGGTAATAATAAGCAATGGAGTGAAAAAGATGATGAAATGATAGAAGGGGGTTAATACCAAGTCCAAGATTATTATGGTGTCAAAAAGATGGAAAGGATGATTAAAATATTGTGGGTGATGGAAATGAGGGGGATAGTAAGATTATGATGTAGAGGTTAGTGGTGAATAGTTCTAAAGGTTATCCTAAGTCGAAGGTCCAAACAAGTTCAAATGATAGGGAGGGTGGGGGATTGGGGATAAAAATGACAAGATTTAGGTATGGTAATGAGGTGAAAAATGATCGGGGGGAATGATGGTCAATAAATGATTGAGTTGTAGAATTTGTTAGACTAATCAGGGAACCCTAGAAGGTCAATGTTAGGAGACTTAGGTTTGTGGCCAAATGTAGGTGCCGTTTCAGTGGACACAAGCGTAATAGTTTTTGAAAAAAGAACAGAATGACTGTGGTAGTATGAAAGATCGTAGGTGCAACTTTTAGTTTCCATTGGTATTGCATAAGAAGACACTCCAAGAACTTGTTCACAAACCTAATGTATTCAAGTGGGTTTATAGACTAATGTAGTCCCACCACTCAAGCAAGCTTGGGTTAATAATCCTTAATACTTGGGTGGAGCACCCTTTCTTGTGAAGGTGGATAGGTAGATATCTAGTGAGTACATGGTGAATAACTTAGGGTACAATCTACATCCCTTTCACTAAACTAGCTATGTTTGAAGGCCTTATCTAGGTTTCACAATATTTTTCTAGGGTGTCCTCTAAACACCAAGAGGGTGCATGAAGCACAACTGTGAAAACTATCCCATCACAAGTGTGGGTCAAAAAAATTTAGTGGGAAAATTCTGACCATCCCTGCACTCCTAGTTGGAATCACCCTAATAAACAAAACATTTCTAAACACGATGTGACTATATATTGGGGTACAAATTTCATTCTCCTCCCTTTTTATACCTTTCTAGTAACACATGGTTGAGGTCATCCCATAGGGTGATGAAATACCTAGGAAAGCCCTCTAAAGGGAAAGGTATACTAGGTGTTTTGATCCCCAATATCGCATGAAGTGCAAGGGGAGAGCATACACAAAAAAATAGCATACCTTATGTTTACCTAAAAAAATATTAACAAAATGAAGAAATGTAAATATTTATAATCCCCAAGATCACTCTAAGTGCAAGGGGAGAGCATACAACTATTGAACCCTTCCAAACATGACATACAAGTTCATCAACCCACTACTCTAACTTTAGTGCGTAATTTAGTGGAAAAACAAAATCTTCTACAAATGTCCTAGAAAACCACAAATTAGTAGTTTGATTTTCTTAATCTTGGAAAAATTGATCAAATGCACCACTTGCTAGTTCAATTTTTTAGCTTAAAAACCTCAAAATCCAAAAGTAAACAAAAGTACAACTTTACAGTTAGACCAGATTAGAATCACAAAACTACAAAAAATAGATTTTATGAAAAAAGAAAAACCACCAAAATAGAGAAAACTAAACCTACATTTGTAAAACAAGTTTTTACAATTTTACCCCATATGTTGATTATACCAATTATGTCTATTTGAATAATCCTACTTGCTGTTGTTTTCTAGATTAATTCATTATACAAAAATAAAAAAGTTAGATGACCCTAAATGTGTTAACCCTTTTTCCTTAAGAAGAAGTGTTGCTCTATGAAATAGAGGTGTGAAATTTCATTGTGCAAGCATAGGAGGTCATGATAAAGGTTCCACCATTCTCTACACAAGTGCCAAAATGTAAAGAAAAAGTGCTACAAGCCATCATGGAAGTGCCACAATTTTTTCCATAGGTGTAGAAAAACTAAGACCTAAATAGGAAAACCAAAATTACAAAACTTGAGTTAGAATGTGAATTACTTGCCCTTTAAGGATGAATTTTAAAAGCCCAGATCAAAATGTGAGTTGTAAAAACTACTGATCTTACTTATCCTAGGTAGATTTTAGATAATATGGGATTTGTACTTGGAAATGAGTATAAATACCAAAAATTTCAACTATCATGCAAGAAAAAGGATGTTAGACCCTATAAACTATAAAAACTATGCAATAAAACCTGCAAATAACGCTACAAAAAAAATGTTAGTGAGGATGAAAAGTCGCGTCCACCAAGCAAAGGTGTCAGAGTTGCAAACAAAATCATGATAAGTTGAATTAGAGGAGCTACAATATGGAGAAAAGGTGTAGTAATGTATGATAGAGGCACTAAAATTCATGACACAGGCACAATTTTTCAAAACAATAGCATGATTTGTTCAAAAATAAACTTCAAACAAATTTTAGAAGGGACGTGGGTACCACTGGGCATGCCAAAATGTGAGGGGATAAATTAGCATCAAAGGTAAAAGAAACACGAATAACATGAATTCAAATGCATAATCAAAGCTACACCTTCAAACCCTCCATGGATTGAGATCAAGAATGCACCCAAGTCTTGAATATTTTCTCAATTACTTATGAATATGGATTTCTCACCAAAATTCTAGCATAATAAGGATGTGTGAATTCAAGATGGTGAAATGATGGGATGAAGATCCAATTTATAGAAATTGGAAGGGAGAAATGGAGGGCTAAGATTGTTTGGTTGATTGAGGGATAGGATTGATTTAGAGGGTAGGGTTTGGATCAAGGTTGAGTGGCTTATTAGCATTGTGACAAGTGTCAAATTGGGGAGAGGGAGAGGAGATGATGTATTATCACACATGTGTAAGAACACCTTCGATAAAGAAGCCATCAATTTTGGAGGATAGGTGTAAGAGTGTAATATTTAGTGGGGGTAGGTGGGATCTCACACATGTGTGAGTGAAGGTGAGAGAAATTTATGACACTTGTCATTATGAGAGAATTTTGGGGAAAGGTGATTGGATTAAAAATTAGGAGTATAATGGTAATGGTGATTAGAAATGATGGTTAGATTAATTAATCAAGGATTAATTAATTTAATAGGGTAGGTTGAGTCAATAAACCATTGGTTTATTAACTAGGCTAGAGTTAAAAGCTAGAGAATGGGATAATAATGAGGATAATGGTGGGATTAATTAAATAATTCAATTATTTAATTAATTGGAAGAACTTTAGTCTAGGAAGTGATATAATTAATTAAATAATAAAATATTCAATTAATTATAAGATGAAGATGGAATAATTAGTTAAATAATAAATATTCAATTAATTAATGTTTAAAAAGGGATGAGTTAATTAAATAATTTAACATTTAATTAATTCAGAAGAATTGTTGTCAAAATTAGGGTGACTACATCTTTCTCATTTGTCTTATCTCTTTTTTCCTTTAATTTAGGCCTAGCATGTCCATCTTTGCTGGTCTTTTTCTTTTGAGATATTATAGATGTTTCTTTCCTTTTACTATTAGAAGTTTGTGTACATTTTGAGGGCTATAGAGTAGTGACAATAGTAGGAAAGGATTTGTTGGATCTCTTTAGACTTTTATTGGCTTTTGAAAGATCATATTTGATAATTGGAACCTCCATAGGGCTTTCAAAAATAATCTTTGAAGATGTGCCAATTTTTTTTTGAAGCTCATCTCTATCTTTTATTTTTTAGTACCATGGAGCACCTATCTCTTTAGGTGCCTTTTCAACTTTCTTTTCAGTGGCTTCTTCTCTCTCCATAATTTATTTGTATGTGCTAAATATTTACTTTAGGATCCCTAGGTTTTGATAATAGAATATAAATATAACATTGTACAAATTCATCCTCAACCTCATAAAGTAGGTCAAAAATCCATGATGTTTTGGGATCTACAACTTCCATAAAACAATAATCATTATTTACCATGAAATTTATTTCGTTTTCATACTTCCAGACCAAAGTAGATGGTATCCTATATTTTCCATACATCTCATTTTATAAATTCTCTAGTAGTTAGTATTAAAAGCTTGCTCATTCTAAAAACTATTCATGCACATTATTTGATATGTTACGCTACTGAAGTGAATTATCCCACATATTTCCCTTAAAACTAGGTAGATCATTCAAAAAGAAGAGAGTAAAGAATATAATCAAGGAACCAAACCTGAAATTATAATTTTTTTTTTTCTTCTCATTTTCTCCATTAACTACTCTCTTAATAGCTCACAAAGATCAAGGTTGGCACCTTCTTTCACCACTTGATCTATGATATGAATTACATTCACTATGGAAAATTCTTCTCTTTTTGTAAACTAAATTTTTTATGTAATCCCCATTGATGCATTATTAGACACTAGGATCAATGATACCTTTGATGGTAAGGGTTCTCTTGTCAAACTTTGCATACATGAGCTCCATGATGATTTTATTCTTCACAATTTTTAGCATTAGGATTGGTTTTAAGGCACAAAGACTAGTGATAACCCTAATTTCATCCTTTATGATCATGTAGGGTTTTTCCATCTAGATGAAATCCCCTTGAATGTGGTTCAAAATGATGTTGCAAGGTGTGTGCCCTTGGTTTTCTTATGTTGTGCAGCTTAGGGCTTGGGTTCTTGATATAGTTGAACCACCTCTCATGGATTCATTAACTCTGGTGGTTGTATTGAGCATTCATAGGTCAATTTTTTGGTGCAACATCAATTGTCTATGCAACAATTGGTATTAGAGTTTGGGTCACGGGTTCAAACCACTGGCTTATGATGGGGATATTGTTGCAAGGTGTGCACCCTTGGACTCCTTGTGCTATGTAGTGTAGTGCTTGGGTTCATGATATGGTTTAAATTCCCCTAATGGATTAATTAAATCTAGCATTTGTATTGGGCATTGATAGTTCTATATTTTGGTGCAATGAAAACTATCTATGCAATAAATGATTCTAACCCATTCCTTGTTTTTTCAAAAGTATTTGAAAATATTTCCTAATGCCTAACCCTTTTACATCAATGTTCGCATACTATGGCTTGTCTACACCATTCTCATTTAGCAACAATGAGGGAAGTTTTGAGAGGCTAGAAAGTTGTGTACCTTGCCGCAAGGTTTTTTTAGGTCATAGAGGACTCATTCGCCTTTACTGGAAAATGGGTCCCTATTACGGTTTCTGAAAACTGAGATCTAGGTTTTTTTCTTCAAGATCTACACTCTTAGCTCCTTGGTAATCAACTCCCAAAAACCTGCAACAAATTTTGTAGCTTCATTTTCGTGTTCTTGCTATTTAGGTGACAACTTTGCAACTTGACAAGTTTGTCAATTTTGCTTCAAATTAGTTCTCCACTTGATCTTCAACCTAGAAGCTTGCAAACACATATTCAAGAGGAGAAAAACTTGTTGATTGTTAGAGGATAGGAGTTTCCATAGTCAAAACCCTTTTAGGTAATTAAACCTTATGATGAAATAATGAAATAGAAGAATGAAACATGAAATGTGAAATGATGATACCTTGGAAGTTGTGTTTGAATGTTAATCTGCAAAATAACATGAAGTGGCCATGAATAATGTAGATCTTGATCTCAAATTATATGTGAAACAATGATTTCCAATAGATCTTGAATGCTACATCAACAGTATTAGTTGAACAAAATGTTTGAATACACTATGCCTTTGGCATGATGATATGATATTCAATTGTTGTAATAAAATCTTGATAATCTTCCTTTGAATGCCTTTGAAATGCTCTATGATGCTCTTGTGAACTCTTGTGTAAGCGCTCTTGATTGCTTATGATGTTCTAGGATTGCTTGTTAGATGAAACTATGTGAATTAATATTATATTTATACTAAATATAATAATTAATCTTGAAATTCAAATAATTCAAGCCGACATCAAATCTAGAATTGAAAATCATTAAAATCTCACCACAATTAAATTTGAAAAGGGGTTTCCTATGTGAGGAGGACCCTTTCACCACCTTGGGCGAATGGGTCCTAGCACAACTTTCTAGGACCATACTTTGGGGGGATGAAATAACATCAAAACTCATTTTGAATATGCCAAGAAATGGGTTTCCTATGTGAGGAGGACTCATTTTCCATTAAATTTGAATGGGTTGTAGCATAGATTTCCAAGACACCAATTTTTCCAAGTTAAATGTCATCCAATATTATTAATGGGTGTCATGATGGATCCTTGAAAATTACAATTAATAAAGCTTAGATTTGAATTAAAGGGGCCCATTAGGCTCAATTAATTAATGAAACCCTAGATGAGTCTGAAAGTGTAATACAACACTTTACAACACCCTAAATAAGGAAAAGTTAAGTACATTTTAGTTAAAAGGTGCCCTAGACTTAGTGTGAATGCATAAAACACATGACAACACTAAATCAAGGAAACATTAGGTTAATTTATTGTTAATTATTTCCAAATGCAAGAAAAAGGGATACTTCTTCTATTAATACATTTTCCCTCACTTTGTGAGATTTTTCCCCCATGATGTAAATTCACAGTAATGTAGACATTCAAGAAAATTAAGTATGTAGGAATTTAACAAATATATATAGTCATACCCTATCAAAGACCAAGAAAATAGAGAAAAACAAAGGATCAAGCACAATAGTTCCCACATAATATGGAACAGGGTTGTTTTTCCATAATTTAGTCCTACTGTTGCCTTGCGTCAAACCCTTGCCCTAGCTATAAGCTTATATTTTCTTTGAAGAAAACCCGAGCCTATAAAAACCCTATAACTATGGAACCTCCACGAGCCTAAACTTTTGAGGAGAAGAAAAGACCTCTTTACCAAGACCTGGTCGACCAATTTAAACTCTCAACATCTAATAAATCCAAGGGTCAATTGTTATTCGAAGGTATTGAAATTGGAGATGGGATTATTGACAAGAATTTTAGCATCAAAGATTCCACATTACCCTACACTGGATGGGCATAGTTCAAATATTGGTTTGGCAACCGAAATTGTGGCATCCCTATTAATAACCCCTAGAAATTAGACATGGGAAAAGTGGTTGTGTCGAATGTATACATGGCTATTGATATCTTGAGATTTGTGGTAGAAAACTATGATCCAATTTCTAGAATTGTAAGAAGATATGATGGTATTGAAATGGTTAAGGTCACCAAGGCGAAGATAGTTGAGGTTTTTAATTTGACTGAGTGGAGTGATGATATGGTAAAGATTGATAAGAAGGTACTCATAGTTGAATATTAGAAAGTAAGACATACCTTCAAGATCTCATTATTGTAGAATTTATTGGCATATATGTTAAAGCTCAAGGGAAGATCATTTTGGGGCCATCAAATAAAGAGCCATTCCCTATATATTACTTTGTGATGTATTTCCAAAGAACATTCTATTCTTTATGCCATATCTTAGGGTTTGATTTGACTATAGGCATGCCAATGGCCAAACTATACATGGCTTCCCATATGCATCATCCTAGATGCAAAACACTTTATGACTTTGAATCATACTTAGCTGAAAACATTCATGAGGGTCTAGTTGCACTGAAAAATGGTGAAAATGGGGTAAGTTTCTATTGGTATTCTTTATTCATGCATATGTTGTTGTATAAGGGAGCAAGTTATTTTGGAAAGGATATGGCATTAGTTAGGAAGGAGGGTGATATGGATCTACTTTTCCAATGATGGACTAGACTCCTTGATAGGAATGATAGCCAATCCAATTTTGTGGTGTTTGAGAATCATTTTGCTTCTAAATTGAGAATAGTATTAATTTTGAATATGCCAAGAATCTCTACAACATTGCATGGTTTCCTAAGGCCTAAAGATATGAGGCTTGATTTGAATATTGAACACAACTAGGCGGATGTGATTCCTTACCCAAGCTATACAATCCTTAGATTCTATGGCACAAGTGTATCCATGTATACATTTTTTTCTCTGATTATGTCATGAAGGAGGATGGAGAAAGATTGTTGATGTCCTCAAGCCATATGAGATGAAGAGGATCAAACAAAGGAATCATGATCCTGAGGGATTCATGGCAAGGCTAAAGGAAAGAATCGGAAGCTCCAAGTTCATCCACAACTTTTATTTTCTAAAGGATGTAATAAGGAGTATTTTTTACTTTCAAAAGAAGGATAGAAGGAAAATGAAATGGATTGATTTCAATAAATTAGAGCAGGAAATGCGAGAAAAATAGCTACAATTTATAGCTCTTGAAGACATCAAGGATGTAATTCAAAGAATTGAATATGATTTTAGAATTTTGAGTAAGTAGTTGGGCATTTGAAAGAAGAAAGGATAGTTGAAGACAAGAGGAAAGCTTTGGTAGAAGAGGAACAAGGAAAGGGGAAAGCCCCTATGATGGAGGATAGACCAACCTACTAGCCCCTAGAAAGAACACTAGTATTCACAAGGAGGGAACATGAGGTGAAGGAAAAGCAAGCAGTTCCCATCTCTTCTAAAAAAGAGAAGCCAAGAATCCCTTCACGAACACATGAAATGCCACCATTATCTCCTCCAAGGTCAACTTGTCCTAATATAATTGAGATTCATTCACCACAAAGGGTGCCATCACCACCAAGGCATCCACGTCCTGAGAGACAAAAGGTAGAATAAAGTGGCTTGGTGGACTATGCTGAGAATTATGAAGATGAAATACTTGTTACTGAGGAAGAAATGCAATTAGGTATGCCTTCTCCCCCTATGGAGATGGTATCATAGCAAATGGGTGTTAGAATAAGCAAGGTGGACCTCACTGGCATGAATAGCACAAATGATGTTAGGGAAGAGGTTTGCAAACAATTCATGGATGATGACTCATGTCTCAAGTCCTTTGTTTTCATGTAATTTTCTTGGAGAGCTAAGAAGGATGAGTATGCTAATAATATTGCCAAGAAGAGGAGCCGAATCCTCGACTTTCTTGATAAGGTTATATAGGCTCAAGTTATGAAAGAAATGAAAGAAATATTCCAAGGCATAACATCAAAGGAGGGTATATAACTAGCAGGAAAGAGTGGTCTTCTCCTACTACTAGAATGGGACCTTTCCTTGGCTATAACTTTTGATACAATGAGGAGGTATGGCACACCCTTATATAATTTAGAAGAGGAAGCCACAATTGTGTTGCAAGGATCTACCTTTAGTGAACAATGGGACACTCTAGCAATTTGGGCCCTAGCCCCAAACACAAAGAAGCCAAAAGTTGCAAAGCCATCTACAGATTATAAGGGAGGGCTAATTATCAAGAGGGTATCAGATACCTTTGCAATTGAAGCAGCAACCATGTATGTAAATATTTCCCAATTCATCTCATTTCTATAAATGGGAGTCCTCCCATCCCATTTTCATAACTTCTCTTATGCTAAGATTATGCTGCAAGAATTATAAGCAACCAAATTCCAATCACTTGAGCTCAATCCATGGAGGGTTATGACAGATATTGCTTTGTTTATGCATTTGAATTCATCTTGTTTATGTTGTTTTACCTTTGATGTCAATCTAACCCCTCCACAAACTCTCTAGAAGGATATACTTCTAAATAACAAGAAATCACCTCCATAAGACCATGAGGATAAAATTTTCCTAATATGAATAGTCAAACAAGGATTAAGCTACCTCCATGGATATGGCCTTACTTGCATGCAAACAAGTATAGCAAGATTGATCCTCAACTTGACACTATAATATCCTAAAATATTCGTATGGAATATATTCCAAAATCCCAATGAAAATAATCTTATGAAAACATTAAAAATAAATTTCTAACCTATAATTGCCTAGTTAGCCGACACACAATGTTATAATAATTAATAGAACAGTGATGATAAAAAATATAATTAGAACTTCTGCCATTGTAATACGAGCTCTTAACCTTAGTTTAACCATTTTCAGCTAACTTTTTCTATGGAGCTTCTCTAAATGTGGCACCTAAGTTGGTGTGGAGACATGACGTCCTATTTTCCTCCAGACAAAACCTTGGGAGTTGTTCAAATTTATGAAAAACCAGGTAACTACCCGCTTTGTGAGGATTTTAATTTTTTGGCTCGACTCCTAGGGTTTATTTTGATTTATTGGGTTGAGATTGCTCCGTATTTCATTCCTTGAGCTCAGAGCTTTTCACAGCTATAAAATTAGCCTTAAATAGTTGTCTACATGATTAAAAATTTGTAATAGTGATATGTTGGTCTATCACATGCAGAAGAATATTTATATTTTTTTGATAATATCTCATAAAAAGGAATGCGCTAGCAAAAGAGATTGCGCAGGTGGGAAGAAGTAGCTGAGATTTAAGTATCTAGGCAAGGAGAGTTATTAGCATTGAAGCTCGATGTAAGAAGAAGCCCAAAGCATCAGAGAAGGCGGTAAGAAGATATTCACACTGATACCTATTTCAATTTAAAACTTATTGTTATTGTTAACTATCATGTCGACACGTACTAAATTCTGCTTGATGGCCAAGATGTGCCCTCCTTGATTTGAATAGTTGTACAAGATGTGTTGTGTCATTCTGATTTCAAAAAGATTTATGTAATTAATCTATATGTAATTAGTCTAATTTTTCAATGATGAGATGACTAACTATTTATATGTAATTAATCTAATTTTCCGCAAATTAAATCAGGATAACTGACATTTGATATTTTAAATCCAAATAATAAAGTTCCAACTTTGAGATATTAAAAATGGAGCCAACATAGGGGGACAAGGTTGTCCTAGGCATCATTATCCCAACCTTGGTTTTTGAGATCCAAGGTATTGAGGGAAAAATATTAAATCCCTACCTTGGTTTTGTACATGTTATTTCTTGATAAATGCTCAAATGGGCCACAAAATGCATACTTTAGAACAATAGGAAAATAAATAGGTCCAAGCATATAGGAGGGAGGAAAATATGGTGTGAAATTGTCAAGTGTGATAATTTATGATGCTGAAAGAATGAAAAAGGATGAAGCTATGAAAGATAACTTAAAATCATGGATAGTATAATTGACAACTTTCATCCAACACTTGGTCATATTGATTTAGAGCACATTGGGTAAGTCATTTGTTGCATATGTTATTATTGATGTCAACTGAGTGGTGATGTCAAAGGAGTAGGTCAATAGAATGATGATCAATATCATTTGTACAACATCACACCCTATCTTCTGAAGTTCATGTGTAAGTCGATGATAAGTGTATGTTTTCTATATCTTTGATGATTTGCGCTAATACTGAATGTCATGGAAGTTATTCTTGGATGATATGAAGTCATTTTGTTTGGCACTAGATAAAGAAATTTACAAAAAAATTGAAGAAATTTGATTAAATTCTAGTTAGGAAAGGTGTCACAATCCTAGGAGAATGCATCACATTTTATCAAATTTGAAGTTATGAGAGTGTGGATAAACAAGATAGCTTGTAACTATTCTCAAGTATGAGTGGTTTAAATTTGAGATCATGAAGCTTACCACAAAGTGTTTTAGAGTAAACATATTGAAGGTAGTACTAAAATAGGATAGTTGTTCTCAAAAAGAGAGTATAATTATCTATACTTGTCTATTTTTAAGATATGGTCTTGTGGTTTGGAGGATTGCTAGATATAGGTAAGATGCAAAAATGATTCTAAAAGGAGGAAAATTGTTGCTTTTTATGCTTGGGAGATAGAAGAAAAAACCCTAGAGATATCAACCTCAAGTGTGCAAAGGAGAGAGATCTTGGAATAGGGCTATCCTAGGGGATAATTATAATGAGGGGTTCACCACCAAGTTATGAATTGGAAAGAAAAATTTAATGCAAGATGTAATGCTTAACCCTAATATGATGCAATGCTTCACTAAATGACCTATAAAAGTATGTAAAACAAAATAGAAAGTTGTAGGATGGAATATGTGCACCTAGAAACTGAAAGGAGATTGAATAAGGCTCTAGAATGCTATATATTCTAACTTTAATGCCATCTTTGACTCATATGCTAGGCTAGGAAAATCAGTCCCAGATTTGGGTTTTTTGTGCAAAAACACGAATCTAGCAAATGGGTATTTGAATTTGTAAAAACCTAAATTTTGACCTAAACTGAGACTCATATGCTATATTTGGTGAATCAATCTAGTTAGGCATTTCTAAAGCTTTAAAGTATGCATCTAGTCTTCAAGGTCTTCTCTACACTTCCTAATTGATTTCCAGATCTAAAACCTTGATTTGTAATCTATAGAAGTCTTTGAAGTATTTCCAATGCAAGGTGAGAACTTTGAACACATTGAACACTTTGACAACTTTCTCCAAACTTTCTCTTGAATGTTTCTTCAACCAAAACCTACATATCACACACTAAAGAGAGGGGAAAATGGTGTTTTGTTAGTGGATAAGGGGTTTTCCTTGGTGAAACCCTATTTTGGTAATCAAACCTTGAAATAAAATAAAATAGGAATGGAGAATGATGAATGAAAAAATATGATGTTGCAACTCACCAAACCCTAGAAATCATGTGCTACAAACATGTATGAAATGACTCCAATGGAAGTAGATCTTGATTCTTGCTTGGATAGGATAGATCATGAATGAAATGCTAGCTTTAATAATGAAACCCTACATCACAATTGTTAGCTCAAAACAAACATGATGCATGAAGACTTTGACATGATGCCTAATGCTTGAATAATGCTCTAGAATGCTTGATAATCTAGTCTTGAGGACTCTTTAATGATATTGTAAACTCAAATTTTCTATAAGGATGCTCACTCAACTTGCTAGGTGTAAAATGAGTGAAATAAATTGGTATTTATATTCAATTATTCAAGAATTCTCAAAATTACAACACTACAAGATGACATTAGATCTACGAGGATAAAATCCCACAAAAATTTTGATTTAATTTTAATTTTGGGCCACACAAGACTCATATGCTTAAGGTGGTGAATGAGTCCCATTAGGAATAATTTATGGGACAATTTTAGAAAAAATCTTAGTAAGGTGTAAAACCGAGATCGAGATTGTTGATGTGTGTTTTAGCACTTCTCAACATAGGCAGTGCATAGATGCACTAACTCTCTTGAAAGGAAATCTCCAACAACAATTTCCTAAAAATCACCCCAAGGTCTCTTAGGTGGCAGGTCATGACATTCATGGAATATCTCAGTGGTTTTGAGGTGATCTTGTTGGTGATCACAAGGCGGAATTATGGAGTTAGGATAGAGGAGAAGTGGATTCCTAGAGATGAGTTCTTGAGATAGGGAAGTTAGTGCACAATTGTTGTAGGTTCAAACAACAGCCTTGAACTCCTATTTCAGCTTCATATTTAGCTTTACAATGTGCAATGAACCTTAGCTTAGGTTAATTATTTAAAAAAAGGAAAAGATGCAAGGAAGAGAGGAAGTTCTTGGATCTGCAACTAGTAATGAATAGTGATCATGGATGATTCTACTACGAATAGCCTTCCTAAAACAGAATTCCACTTAACCAGATCACTTCACAATCTCATGAAATTTGTGCAAGCTTCTAAGAACTACAAATATTCAACCATTCATTCACCATAAGCATGAATAAAAGATAGAAGTTTAGAGTAGCTTTTAGTTTATGCCCAGACTAACTTTACACAGCTATTTATCATCAACAAATAGCAAAAAGTATGGACAAGAAAGGAATCAACAAGACAAAAATCTTCACAACCAATGAACAACATCAACTAATCCAATAACAACATGAAAAACATGTAGAATATCAAGATAAATCTACTCAAATCAATTAACTATGGGAGAAGAACCATGTAACATGCAATTGAAACTCAAGAGTCCACCAAAAACCAATGAACTTTTATTAAAATTTCAGCAACATGCCTTTACAACTCAACTCTCTCTTGAAAATGAGAGGAGGCCCCCTAATTATAGTGTCCAAAAAGAAAAATTAATGGCCAAGATTCCCTACAAACTAGGGTTTCACCTAGACCCCCAAATATATTACAATTTAGAATTATATTCTTGTCCTTTAGTCTATTTTGTCTTCATGTGGAAGCACTATAGCTCTTTTGTCTTTTTTTGATTTCCTTTTTCTATAGGTACTTTGTGAGGAACTCATCATCAATGATTGGGTTGCATTCACTCTTCTTTACAGTGGAATATTCTATAAAATTTAGGATCAACTCCTGGAGGTTGTTCCATTCTAATATATCTAATTGTATCACTTGAAAGTTCAATCTCCTTGATTTGCATGCGATCTCATCCCAATCCTTGTCACATTTATCCATGTTCTTTACTACTTTCTCAAATTGAGAGAAGGCATGTGCAACAAAACACATGAAATTTGGTGTGAGTGCATTTGCGGTCCATTCTCCATTTTCTTGTGGAAGTGTGGTTTTATCTGCTTTGGGTCCAACTCAACAGAAAGAACATCAAGATATGTCATCATTTTCAGATACTCTGCCTAGTCTGCCTCGATTTCCTTGATCCATTCAATATCCAACTCCACTTCATGAAGCACTTGTTCCAACACCTCTTGTTGATCTAAGATCAACGTCCATGTTTCCATGAGCTAGTGGTCATCTTTTGCCAAGGAACGCTCCTTCTCCCAGGATTTATCTGGTATTTTGAGAATAGCTTCAAGTTTTGGATACATGATCATGTATAACTCAGGTAAGTTAGTGTAGAACTTACTTATACCCTCGAGTATCTTTTGTATCTCTAGGATCTTTTTTTCATCATGATAGCATGACCTATTCCCATGTTTCCAATGTAGAGGACTTTCTAGAACCAATCCCCAGTGGCCTTTGTATAGTTTTCCTTTTCTTGAGCTTTTCAATGTAATCCTTGGATAACAATTGTGGTGGTGCCGAGGATGTGGTGGGGAACTCTTCCACTAATGGCCATTTTTGGATATAAGATGTTAGATCAGCCACTTGTGCTTTTAGTTCCTCGTTAGAGGTCTTATCCTTGTTCATTTGATACATGATAGTGGTTATGAACCCTTGGAGATTTTCAATCTTCTGCTCTCTTGTAGTTGTTCCTAGATTGAGGGTGGAGACATTGTATCTTACCCCTTCTTCTCCCATAGCTGGAGTGACTATTTTTATAGTCCTAGACCCTAATGAATCTATTGTCATATGGGATTTGACTTTAGGCTTCTTCTCATTCTTCATGCTTATTTGGGCTTGATCCAAGATAGCCTCCAACCTTTCTTTTGGGTCCCTTGGGGTTGGAGCTTTCTTCTCCAATTTTTTATCAAGCCACTCAAGCATCTAAGATTCTCTTCTTCAGGTTTGTTTTCTTCTTTTCTTTCCTCTTCTTCATGTCGAGGTGACACCCCATCATCACACTTAAGGCTCTCTTCCTGCTCCTCTTTTTCTTTCTCTTCTTGCTCTTCTAAAAGAGAAATTTCTTCATCATGTTTGGGGCTTTTTTCATGCTCCCCAATTGGATGTTTAGTGTCCTCCTCCATTTTCTCACTCGATTCCTTTTCTTCCTCAGAGGGTTGTCTCTCTGCTTCCTCTCCAACATTCTTAAGTTGTTGAGCCAAATCCTACTCTAACTCCTAGTTAGAATTTTCCATGATGTATTTGGTGCCGAAATCTTCTTCATCATCATCAGAGGATTCTGCATCTTCATGCACCACATCATCAATTGGCAGTTGTTGGTGCTTAGGACGCTCATAGTAATCATCTACTTCCTCTTCCATCTCTTTTGTTGCTTCCTTTTGTTGTCTCTCCAACTCTTCTGATATTTGTATTGTCACCTTCATTTCTAGTGGTTTAGTTGGAGGAATATAGACAGGAAAATTGGCAACAATCTATGCCAAGGCTACTTGTATAGTTGGGTTCATTAGCACCCCAGATAGCTTTGTAGGGATGTTCTACATATGGTGGGAGAAGGCCTCCATGAGCTAGAGAGTGGGAATTGGCATTGTTGTTGTGGCTAGTGGAAGAGATGTTGTCTAAGACATGGAGGTAGAGCAGAGTGGAAAGATAGTGGAAAAGAAGAGTCTATTACCATAACCTGGGTTGTGGGTGAGGTGGAAGCAAGGTGGACTGAGATATCCATTGCGGGCGGAGAAGTAACAATCATCGCCTATGAAGTAAGTGGAGGGGAAGTGGTAGTAGTAAATTTTTAGTGGCAGTAATGGTTGTGAGAGTGGAGGCAGCATGTGGAGACTTTGGTTGCTTGGCCTCCAATTCATCTCCCTCATGGAGGGGGTCCTCTTGGATGGTAGTAAGACCACATGATGTTCTCAGCCTTTTGGAGGATTCACCCTCAAATATTTCCTTGAGTATACCTAAGGTTTGGGCTTCCTTTCAGCCATGTCTTTTCTTTTCCTTAACCTGGTGACTAGAGGAGATTGAGAAGTCTCTTCTATTGGGGGAACACCTATCCCACTATTATTTTTGCTTGTTGGTTCATCTTCAAGCTCTCCATAATTTAGGGTGATCCCTTGTTGCTTCAATTGGGAAATATGCCCATCAATCCATTCCTTTATTTTAGCCTCAATGGGCTTTGTTAGAATATTGAGGTCATAAACTTCTTGTTTGTTCCAGTCAATCAACAACAATGAGAGATTGGCAACTACATTATACCAAGGATCAATTATTGTATTCTCATCCTCAACTACCTAGTTGGGCACAGGGAACAAGTTAACCTTCTTAACAAAATACACTGTCATGTGCATTTAGTGCCTCATTTGCACTTCTTTGTCATCCTTGCAGTTGCCCCAAAAGTCCTCAACATCATGGACATGAGCATATTCGTGCCCGCCCACCTTTAGTTTACCATAGGGGTCCATTTGTGGTCAGGGTGTGTGAAGTCTCAAGTGGTATTCTACAAGTTCTTTATTTGAATGATCTACACACTAGGATGTGTGAAGCTCATACATCCCTTGGCCAAAGGAGAGGGTATAGGGAATCCCCGCTTTATGCTTGCTTCCTAGGAGGGCATGTTCCCATTGTAGCTCCTAAGAGAGTTCTAGCAATATTATCTAGTCATTTGGATACTGGGGCAGCTTGTACGATTTCTCTAAGAACCCTTCCGCTCGAATATAGGTCAACTTTGGAAATTGAATGAATAAAAAGGAAAACTAGTAGAGGAAGGTGATAGCACTATGTGATACCCTTCTTTTGAAGTCACTCCTAAACAATCTAATAAGATATCTTATGAAGGCATCATTAACTCTGCAATAGTCCTTGAAATTTCTATATTGGAGTTGAGGGTACCTGTCATAGACCTTTAATTCCCTTCTTGGGGCCTCATTAGGAGCCCTTAATAAGCCTCTATATTGCATCCAATCTACTAATAGATAGATGAGGTAGATGCCATGTGGGTATGTACAGGATCATGATGGGCCAAAAAGTGGCAATATGATGGGTATGTGGGCCAAAAATTGATGAAATGAAAAGGGTTTTTAAAGGAGATTCTCAGCTTTCCACCAATATAAATTATGCTTTACTTTGAATTTAATAAGTAATTATTATTCATTTTCTATTCAAATTATGACTAAAGTTCTAATTGATAGATTGATTGAAAAATATCTATAGCTTTCAAACGGTATCACATTTTTTGAATCCAAAGCATGTGTCACATTCTATGTTTCACGTATTATAGGATTAAAATATAAAAATTGAATTTCATGAAGTTTTTACCAAGTTAAGGTGGTTAGACATACAATTTTTTTAAATTTTAAAAAATTTGTAATAAAAAATTCATAATTAATTGTTTACTTGGAAAAAAATTACAAAAATATGCATCACATCGAGACATGAGTCCTCTACATATATCTAAAATATTGTAAAAAAATATTATCATTTTATTGTGGTTAGGGTGGTCAAACAAACACCTACTTCTTGTTTTTTCCTTGAAATTTAAGTACTACTTCATTGAAATTTCAAATTTTCACTAGATAGATTTATTTTTTTAAACAAACCTAGTAGTTTAGAAACTACATTCAATTTCCTACAGGTTCTATTCTTATATTTTTTTGAAATAATATAGATAACTTATTCAAATTTTTACGTCAAGTTTCCTATGATTTTTCTGATTTTTTTGCCACTTAAGGGCCTATTCTTTTCCATGATGATCTTGCACATACCCATGTAGAATCATGAGGTATTTTTAGCAGCCACAAGCCACAAGAAACAAATTGTTCATGCAGGTAATTACTAATTATCCCTGCCCAGTAGAACTTGACTTTACCATGGAGGATCTCTTTGACGAATTATAACATCCACTCCTGGAAGTAGGTTGTAGTTGGAAGGCCCATGAATTTTCTCAATAGGGTTACCAATTCATGGTAATACTCATAAAAACCACTGTGGAAGAGCTCTTGGGGCACCTTAGCTAAACTTCCCCTCTTTTCTTTCAACCAATATTAATTGATGATCTTTTTACACTTGAGAGGATTTGCATCCCACATCTCCTTGGCATCTTCCTTAGATGTGTCTTCCATCTCTCTAAATGTAGGGATATGGAAAGCTTTCCCTATTGACCTGGTAGATAGGTCAACTAATATGTTCCCATCCTTGTCCACAATAGTTCTAGCTTCTTCTTGGTATGCCTCTCTACAGGCCATCGCAAGTTTTGGGGCAAAAAAAGTAGGTAGGAAACTTGTAGCTTTAGCTAGTCCACTACTCCTAATTTTCCTGGCATTATTTATTGTGGGGATGATCCATACCCTTTGCTTAAATTCATCAATATCTACTTGTTTGATGTTTGTATCTAAAATTTCCCTTGAATGTGTGGTAATATTTGAGTTGAGAGGTTCCCCTTGGAAGTTATACTTTATTTGATATGTGTCCTCTTTTCCCTGAGGTGTTGTAGTTTCCTTCTTTCCTTTGTCCTTCTCCATGACCCCCTTTGAAGGTCCCACACCTGGTTTCATCTATCCTGTGGATGAGGAAAGCACTAAGCATATTCAAACATGAAAATGTGAAGAAAAGTTAGCCAAGATCCTACAAAATGATGTTAGATTAGATAATTCATCATTTGGGAATCCTAACATATCTTCCAGATTGATGCTAACCTTTCATAGGAGGGAGTTTCGGCAATTTAGGCCTGGGGCTGTGGACTTCCTTAAGTTGGTGGCCATTTTGAGGTAGCTACAGAAGGGACAACAAATAGGTAATGTCAACCCGCTTGTCCCAACCTAGCTTAGGGTTTTATCATCGTGTGGGGGTAATCCAAGAAGGTGAGATACATACACACATGGATGGTATGCACTCACACACACACAAGTGGCTAAGGAAAATTCATGCCTCAAATTGACTTCCTGTCAAACCATACCAAAGTTATACCTCCTGATAACTTTGATAAGGCACCACACAAAAATTAACTTTGAGCTTCATGAGGCAAGAAAAGGTTTGTATTCTTGGAGCTCATGAACAAACAAGATGGCTGCATAGGCATGAAAAGTGTGTTATGCATGGTGACTATAAAGCAAAAAATAAAAAGGAAACAACAAGGAATGTTCAAACGAATCTTGCTTAGTTCATGTGATGTCTTTAACTTAGGGAACATTGTTCCTAGTGTCTCTAAGATAGGACCTATCAAAGAATAGAAGATTCACAACTTAGGGGATGCAATATGTTGTATTAAACCACTAAGACGAATATAATATGCTTAGAAAGATCACGCTCTTAAAGGACATCACACCTAATGTCATCCACAAAGCGAAAGACACATCA
The DNA here is from genome assembly GCA_007258455.2 of Sequoia sempervirens. NCBI lineage: Eukaryota > Viridiplantae > Streptophyta > Pinopsida > Cupressales > Cupressaceae > Sequoia > Sequoia sempervirens. The sequence goes on from VDFB02271358.1 coordinate 954,276,463, forward strand.
CATGAAGTGAGAAGACTACACCATGAAACATAAGGAATGAAAAATAATAATGATAATGTATTCCCCCAGTTTAAATTTTTTTTCTAAATACCATGTTGTGAGAAATTACTTTAAAGTAGCAAATGATAAATGCTAACAATAAAGAGGACATGAGATTTGACTGGGAAATCCCTATGCCAAGTCATATGTTTCCAAATGAAGCTACATCATCAAAAAGGTAGGGGTTTCCCCAAAAATGAAGCTCCAAACACACGAGGGATCCATGGATTTAGGGTTAGTATTTTCTTGCTACAATGTTTTTAGAGAGCTTAGAACTGTCAACATTCCTCAAATACACATAGAACTAGAAGAATGACACAAAGAGAGCAAAAATAAATAATTTTTTTTTTGGTCAACATGGAACAGACTTGAATGTCTTGATGCCATGTGTAATCCCCAAAAGGAAAACACAATACAAATAAAAGAAAAAGAAAATATTTTGGGTTAACATGGAAGAGACATGAATATCTTGACGCCTTGCATCATCACCAAAAGGAAAACACAAGACAAAGATAAAGTAAAGTTTGAAAGAGTTATAGCATAGAGAAGAATGTAGGTACAAATAGAGGAATGTCACAAAGAGAGAGAGAGAGAGAGAACGTCAAACAAAATTTCATGAGGGATCACATAAAGCATATGCAATCACACAAAAGACAATGAAAAATAAATAATGCAAAAGACTCGTAAGGCACATGTGAGTCAACCTAGCTAAAGGGACAACAACAAATGCAATTACTAGGACAAGGCTATCTAATTCTTATAAAAAAGGAATGAGCTAAGGGAGGTGTTCGGGAAGAGCTCCTTCATCTTGAAATGATTTGTAATAAATGTTTAACATGTAATAGTGAGAATATTAGTATTCTTCAACTATTACACAACAAGGGGTGGCAAGGTCCCTCTTTGAGGGACTATTTCTATGATATCAAAATTTTTAAATATATGTTTTAAATCATGAAAATAATCAATACTATGTCTGGAAAAGAACTCTATTACATTGAAAATGTGGAACATTTACATCTTTAGGATAAAGTTTTAGCTTTTTTCTCATGGGCGGTAATGTTATAATTCCTTGAATTAGAAGTATTTGTAAATTTATTTTAGTTGCAGATTGTGGACAAGGGAATTTCAGTTTCTTTAGTGTGTAAGTCCTTCATTTCTTTCTATATTCACCAACTTCTCAAGTTGACTATGGAGGAGGATGACCTAAGACAAACATATATTTCATGTCATTGTTAAAAGGCATGGGTTGTTCTTGAGAAAGAAGAACATTCATATTGGGAGGAGGTCCTTGATATCCTAACCCTTTTGTGTCTGCAATCGGTATTTTCTCTAAGAATTGATGAATTTCATGTTCACTTGTATCACATCCTTGTTTACTTAAGATCATGAATCCTTTTCCATATGTCTCTTCTAGGTTGATGGAAGTTTCTATCACTTTGTTAATATAAAATGGCTGAGTGTTTTCTTGCTTAGAGGAATTGGGTTCACCTATTGTAGGAACTTAGGTTCAATTCTTGTCTCAATTTCAAGATGTAAGTAACCAAACATCTCGGGTGGTGATATTATAGTGGGTATTGGTTGTTTCATTAATGGATAAAAGGATTCATTATCTTCAAGGTTGTTAAGGAAATCATTTAGGAATTTATTCATGTTTTCATCATCTTCTCCAATGATGTCAACATCACTAGGACATGCTTTAGGAGTTGAGTGAGCATGAGTAAGTTCAATTTCATTAGGGTCATTTCCAAAAGCACAACTTGACACATCAACTAAGGACTTCAAGGACATCCAATTCTTACCAAAAAACATATCCATGATGAAATACAATGAAAATTTTATATTTTAACAATGTAACTATGCAATAGTCTGAAATGAAATGTTCTAGATGCAAGTTTGAATTTAAGCAATGGACATGATGAACTAAATTAAACTAGGTGCAATGAATTTAATGTAATTTAAATTTATCAACAAGAAACAAAAACATAAAAACAAAGTTTTAAATTCTAGAAAATGTAGTTCAAAATTTGCACTAGGACTAAATCGCTCAAAGCAGCGTATGAGTCCTAGCGAGGGTTTTCTTCAAAAAATTTAGAAATTTTTAAGTGAATTTCCTTCTTTTTGGTTTGTATGATCTATAACTTAAATTTAAATGTAGTTTTTATATTATTTTCAATGATTTGAGATACAAAAATGTGACCTATATGCACATTCACTAATGCAAAATTAGAAACCCTAGAATGCTAATTAACTAAAGAAAACCATCATGTAATGTTAATGCAAGCAAGATCTAGGATGATGATGCACTCCAAATCAAAATTATAATGTTCTAAATGCAGGTTCACCAAAATGAAATAATGGAAAAGGGGATTTTCTTTTGTATAGTTTGGGACATAGAGCAAACACATTCTTAATCATTTCATTGAAGGGAAACCCTAGAGATCTCAATCTAAAGTAAGCAAAGGAGAAACATATATTGCAATAGGGTTTTCATAAGGTCCAATTTTAAACTAATGAGGAGTTCACCACCTAGATAGGGCTTGGAAAGACTAATGGAATGAAATATGTAATGTTTAAAACTAGTGCAATGCAATCTTTCACTAAATGAACTAAAAATTCATGTAAAACAGAACAAAAGGTCGTGAGATAAAAGGTGTGCACCTAGAAATCTGAAGAAGACTGGATGAAGGCTTGAAATGCTAAAAACATTGATTTTAAAGCTTGCTAGGACTCATATGCTAGTCTAGGTGATTTAGTCCCAGATTAGCGTTTTTGGGAAGAAACTAAAATATGGAAAAAGGGTGTTTAGAACTGCTAAGATATAAAAAATGACCTATACTGGGACTCATAGGCCAAAATTGGCGTATCAGTAGAGTTAGGGTTTTTTGTAACTTTAGAGTCTAAATCTTCTCCTCAATATCTGCTCTATCCTTTCAAATTGTTTTTTGGATCTGAAGCCCTGATTTGCAACCTATGGAAGTCTTCTAATGATCTTCAATGCAAGGTGACAACTTTGAAAACTTTGAAAATTTTGAAAACTTTCTCCAAACTTTTTGTTCAATGTGTCTTCAACCTAAACATTCAAATCACACACTAAAAAGAAGGGAAAAATGTTGTTTTGTTAGTAGAAAGGGGTTTCCCTTGGTCGAACCCATTTTTTGTAATCAAACTTTGAAATTAAATGTTTTAGGAATGGACAATGATGAATGAAAAAATATGATGTTGCAACTCACCAAACCCTAACAATAAAGTGCTCCAAACATGTATGAAGTGGCACCAATAGATGTAGATCTTGACTCTTACATGAATAGGATAGATCTTGTAGGGAATGCTAGCTTGAATCATGAAACCCTACATCACAATTGTTAACTAAAAAAGACATGATGCATGATGACTTTGACATGATGCCCGATGCTTGAATAGTGCTCTAAATAATTTCATAATCAACCCTTGAATGCTCTTGAATGCTCTTGTAAACACTTGAATGCTCTTCTAAACTCAAATTTCTATAAGGGCGGTCATTCAACTTGCTAGGTGTAAAATGAGTGAAAGAAACTTGTATTTATACTTAATTATGCTAAATTTCCCAAAATTACAACAGGTATGTACAGGATCATCATGGAAAAAACAAGCCCTTAAGTGGCAAAAAAATTAGAAAAATCAAAGTTAGGCAACTTGACATAAAAATTTGAATAAGTTATCTATATTATTTTAAAAATATGTAAGAATAGAATCTATAGAAAATTGAATGTAGTTTCTAAACTACTAAGGTTTAATTTTTTTTTAAATCTGTTGATGAAAATTTGAAATTTCAATGCAGATGAAATACTTGAATTTCAAAGGAAAAATAAAGAAGTGGGTGTGCATACCCACCTAACCACAATAAAATTATAATATTTTATACATAAGTAAAGGACTCATGTCTAGATGTGATGCATATTTTTTTGCAATTTTTTCCGATAAATAATTACTTATGAATTTTTATTACAACTTTTTAAAAATATAAAAAATTGTATGTCTAACCACCTTAACTTTGTCAAAACCATGAAATTCAATTTTTTTTTAATCCTATAGTATCACGAAGCATAGAATGTGATGCATGTTTTGGATTCCAAAAATATGATACTTTATTAGACATGCAAAATTAACCTTATGCATTTGATCAGGATCATTCATTAACCGAACTAGACATTGCATTAGGACCATTCATCAATTAATCAAGTGCATTTTCATCCATTCATTTATCAAATAAACCTTATTATTCAACCTTCATCCTGCATTATCCATTTAATTAAATAAATCAAAAAGCCATTTAAATTAAATCCTAAATCATATTCCATCATTTTCTGGATTTAAATAAATCAGAATATCAAAGTCCAAAAAGTCAAATCATCTAATCAGCATTAAATCAGCATATCATCATTCATTAATCTAATCCTAAAATACTAATCATCCCACTTGCATTATCTAGCCACTTGCACAATATATCAATTTTATTGATTTATTAAAACAATCATTTTCCCTCAACATGACAAGTCAAACATGGCATTTATTGCTGTTTTTCCTTGTCCCCCTCTCAGCATTTATGGCAAAATTTGAATTCAAATTTTCCCCCTCTTGGGCACTCTTCCCAAATCTTGCACACACATCAACTAATCACATGATGACAAGTGTCCTCAACTCATTGGCTTATTTTTTGATCCCACATTGGTCCCTCTGCAACATTCAGCATTTGAAAATCTTTAAATACAAGCATCATCCTCAAGCAAATCCTTCACAATCTTCACAATCTTCACAATCTCCACAAATTTCATCCAAAAAGCATATGCAAAGTTACTCTCCTTGAGAACTAATTTTGCTCATCATTTCCATCTTATCATCATCATCTAAGCTTATTTGATCAAGGATTGGGAAAGGGTCACTAGCACATGTGACACCAATCCACTATAAGATGCTAGTTTGATTCATTAGAATGATGCATTTCTATGTTTTGCTTGTTTCTTTGACATCATTTTTGTGATTAGATGAATCTTATAGGGGATCTTTTGGTTTGTTTGGTTTACTAACAATACTAATGGTTTTTGTTTTTGATCCAATGCAGATTTAGGGTCCTACAAAATGGCGCTAGAAGGAGGGCCTTGCATTTATATTTTGGCATATCTTTGAAAGTCATTTGCTTCATTCTATTTTCTATCAAAAGAAACAGGAATTCTGTGATTACTTTCAATTGTTTTGACAGCCAGCAATCTCTTTATTTATGGTTAATTCATAGAACGAAAAATACTGTTGTGTTAGAAAAAAAGAGGCACACTGTTAACATGTTTCATGCTTTCTCTATTTTCGACATAAAATCCCCTGTTTTCTGCTTCCTCTGTTTAAAATCCTTTGTTCATGTGTTTTTCGTAAGGGGGAATGAAAATCCATCTGCTATTTCAAAGCTCCCATACTGGCAGTAGGCACAGAGGATGCTAACAAAAGTTGGGGAGTCGGACTATACATCTGCCAGTTGCATTTTCATAAAAGTTTCAAAATTCCTTTGCAACGAAACCATTCTTGGCAGTTCTGGGATCATATCTATTCGAGTCATTTTGTCAAGCAGTTCGCGTGCCTTGTCTAATCTTCTGCATTTTGCATACTTGTCTACCAAAATCTGCGCCTATACTATTGTCATAAATTCATCCTATGCTTATTTTGTATTTATCGTGCACCACGAGACCACGTCTTGCATCCCGTTAACCAGTTCGCGTACTCTCAAGAAAAATGTCGACTTCATTAGTTGTAAGGTCTTATCACTGGTCCAATCTGTACTGTGCATCGCCTGAGTCCTAAGGCGAGTTCTTAAGAGGTATTCTATCATGCAATCCGCGTGTCTTGTCTATATTTTCACCGCTTGCAATTGCCAGAAAATTTCTAAACGCCCCTTGCAAATCTATTTTGTGCATATCACGCAATCATTGCATTCTCTGAGATGATATTTCTTTTGAGCAATTTTGTGAAAAAGTTCACATACCTTGTGTAAGCTTCTGTATTTTGCATGCATATCTCCCACGGCAGCTGCAGCTATAACATCTGTTTGGGCGCGGGCTGAAAGTATGATAACATAGGTTGTGGAATTTAGCTTTAAGCCTGCCATTTATCCTTGTCAATCATAGTGCCAGCAGGAAACACTGAACAATTCTGTGTTTTAGAGTTACCAGTCTTCATCATTTTTTATTTTTTTTAGCTTTTGTATCAAACTCGACTTTTTAGAGATACTATATCTGCTAGATGAACTGTCAATAGATGCATTATCAAAATCATCACTCTCAGAAGGTGTCGATGGTTGTGTAGATATACTCTCAAAGTCAGTTTCTGTGATAGTTTTCTCACGTGATAGAAACACTTCAACCGAGCATAGCAAACAAACCAGGCCCTGCATATTCTAACATGAGCCGCTCGGCTTTCTCCTGTGACTTGGGACTCAAGCCTTTGCTGAGGTCCCGTGCTGTTGTTTTCCCAAGTGGTGCTTGGTAGTTCTGCAGCTCATATCATAAGCTTGCATTAACCCAACGCAAATAAACCAATTCCTCCACTTCACTAAATCGATTCAGTTGCAGCCCTTCAACTTGTTTCTTTATCTGGATGCTTTTATTGCATAATATAATGGTCATAGGGTGCGTTTGTTGTTTAATACCAGTCTGTATTAAACAATAATCCCAATATTGATATTTAAATTTTGTGGCAGGTTACTGACTCACAAGGGCGCAAAAATCCAGGTGAAGGCTTGAGCAAAGATACTTGCAGGAAGTTTCTCATGATGAAATCAAGGCAAAGAATAAGATTACAGCAGCCTTTAAAGAGAAAGGCGTGAATACCGAGTTCTTTTGGGGAATGACATTATCACTTTTGGCGCGTCAACTATTTACATTGGTTTTAAAATTGCTCATGTGGCATTTATAACACGTCTCTTCCACCTGCCATATGCATTTAGTTTGAGAACTTTTCAGACACATCTTGCATTTACCCAATGCATTTATTTGAAAGTTTTCAAAAGAGTCTATTCGCTGTTTTTGGTCATATGCCTGCTAATAAATGTGATATCTTTTGAATCTTCAATTTCTGTGTGGACAAATTAAGCACTATTCATTTATTCGAATATATGCTTTGGATTTTGAAGGAACTGAAATTTTATAAAGTTTGTTGAAGAGCATTTAATTTGTACTCTATGGAAGTGAAAGGTTCATCCATCGCGAATATCACGCACATTAATGCAAACCTTGTTATGTTTATCTTGTGTAGTGAACAAAGTACACATTGACTTCATTTGCTTTCTTTTTTTGGATTATATTGTTAAGATTTGAATTGTTTTCAAATTTTAATCTATACTTTGGATTATATTAGGGTTGCATGACAAGTATAAATTTTGATAGAACTATAAGCTTCATTTGATTCTTTGAAACAAGTCTTGTTTCTAAGATTTTATGTTGTGTTGATAGGTACCAAAAGGAAACAAAAGACTAACGAAAGAGGTACAAACAACGAAGGCGAAAAGGTGCAAAGCAAAAGAGGAGGAGGATTTTTGTTTGAAAACACAATGTGTTTTTTAACACTTTGATCAAAACTACTTCACAAAACGAAAACGAAAGGAGGGAAAGATTTTTTCTTTTCTTTGAAAACACAATGTGTTTTTTAACACTTTAAGTGTTTGATCAACACTTCACGAAATTGTTTTCCTTTTCGTTTTAGAACATTAGTTTTCAATTGGGGCTAAAACGAACAATTTCATTTTCATTGCAAAGGCTTAAAACGAACCTTAGAACACACTTACTAGATTTCGTTTTGGTTTAAAATTGAACAAGGCAAACTTCACACTTGATTTTGGTGCTTAAAATGAAGTCATCATTGCTTTGAGGCTAAAACGAACAAGTGCTTGATTGTGTTATTTTGTCTTTTGAGTGCGTATCCTCTCCCCTTGCGCTTCGTGCGATCTAGGGTGCAAGAGAAACACTCAAAATACATTTTATTGCTTTAAAAACACTTCATTTTGGGCTTAAAAAATTGAACATCTTGTGCGAGTGTGAGTAGGGCATTGCGCATTTCTCGCGTACATTGCTCTTTGTTTTCTTTAGGTGCCTTTACTCAAAGACTCGTATCGCAGATATAAATGAGTTTTGGTTAAGCCATAATCAGCGGTTGGCTCGGAGCAAGATGGATCGAGGGACTCTTGCCGCGTTAAGGTCAACTCTGAGCGGAAAGTCCTTACTAGAACCTATGTATTTAGAATTTTCCAAAATCCTTAATCGTTTTGTTGGTTGCAAGAGCGGTGGATTGCGAAGGCAGCCCACAATTTTACGGCTTTTTAGTAGAGATGGAAAGCATGCCATGGGAGTTTCATGGGTGTTGATGTGGCTGCCCGTATAAGTGAGTGCCGTGGAGGGAGCCAGTGGGGTCAAACATCTAACCATCCGCTAAAAGTAGGCGTAGCTGGACTTGTCCAAGTGGGGACTCAACAAACATTGTCTATCACATCCATAGGGCTTGTAATTATTTTTTGTTTGAAAACACAGTGGGTATTCGAAAACATTTTGCAAACAAACACTTAAACATGATCATGCAAATTTCAAACCCCTTTTGATAGAGCAAATACCTTTTGACAAATTTAAGTGTTGTTGCCTTCCCTTGGGATTATGTCCTTAGAGGTTTCTCATCACTTGAATTTATATCGTCATTTGCTCTAACTAGGGTTAACCTAGGAAATCCCTTTGCCTCAATTTCTTGGAATTCCCACACAACACTTTGTGGGAAGAAAAGGGATTTTGACATAGGACATCTTTAGTTTGAAACATAATCAAGAAAGTGTATTTGGTAAAAAGAAGTCATTAAAAGCAAAGATAACAAATTGGACCCCACACATGTGCTTGATATCTCTTGGTCATATTGGTCTTTTGATTGCTCTTAGAGAAAAGTGTGTTCTTCAATACCTTGGCCTAGTAAACAAAGTCTCTCTAAGTCTCTTAGGATCAAAATCAAACACTTCATCCACCTCAAACATTTATCAACATCATCCCACAAACAACTTTGGAGCTTTGAAAATGTCATTACCTAGACTTGGGTACATTTCCAAACCAAATAAAAATCATTTGTTTAGTTAGGTGTGTTTGGATGAATCCTTCCACGCACACTTAGTTAAATTATCAACCATCCTTTGAACAAGTTCATCCTAAGATAACATCCAACATTTTAGGGTTTACAAGTTCATGATCCACATCAAACAATCAAAATCAAGCCCTAAGTCTAGCATTGATTCAAAGTTCCTAAACGTTCATCACTCATATCATCCACCTTTCATCCTCCATATCATCATTGGTCCTAAGAATCTTAGAGGTCACTTTCGCAATAAGGTCATAACACAAGAGGAACATGGAATATAAACTTGATCCATACATCTTGGGTAATCCAAATCAGTTGAATCTTCAAAGCCTTGCAATGCCTATCAATTATCAAAATCCATGCATAGGATCATTTCCTTCGACAAATGTCAATGGTACAACAAGTGTGGGTATGCCCAATCTTAATTTTGGAACACATCTCCCCATGATAGATTTCAATCAAAGTCCAAACTTACAAGTCTATCCTCCAAACAATCAATACATGAGTCTTCAAACGAGCAACATCATTCCACCAAATCCCTACAAACCAAATGTGGATGTGCCAAATGCATTTTTTCGAAACATGAATCCTAACTCGGAAACCTTTGGAAAAATGATTCCCAATACCAACATTGTTCATCCTATCATGCCAAATCAGAACATTATCCAAAGTCAATTTTCCCATAATCCCATTCAAAAATCGCAAGCATGCATGCCAAAACTACTTGAACACAAGCCAAATCAACTATCTCAAGTGAGTCAAAATCAAAATCAAGAACAAATTTGGCGAGATCAAATTGTGGAACTTTCCAAAATAGTTGAGGCATTGCGCCAAGGGAAATCTCCACCACCATTACCTACATCATTCCATGGTTTAGGGCTTCCCCCTTTACCTAGCACCAATCAATTCACCCAAATCAATCCACATAACATCAATCAAACCATCACGACAAATCCTTTGAATATACCATCGACATCACACCAATGGATGGTATCTAATCAAACAACATTGATCCCAAATCAAAATACGGTCTCCCAAGGGCCTATCACCTCGGTCAATCCAACCATCACTATCCCTTCAATCATTCCAAACACCACTATCACTCCCATCACATCTCAACCCCCCACTACCATGATCGCTCCGAGCGTATCTCAAACACTTGTCACTACATCCAACACAATTTCAATCCCACCACCACCACCATTGCGACTAAGCCAAGTAAGAAATTACAATGCTTCATTCAAAGCATACCAACAATTGCTCCAACAATATGAAACAATTCGGCAAGCGCCTATAGCCACGCACGCTTCTCAAGCTTCACAGCAAAATCAAGCTCAAACATCGCTGCGACAACAACAAGCAACACAAGCTCAAAGTGTGAAACAATCCTCTCAAGTTGCCCAAGCCTCTCAAGCTACCCAACCAACACGAGCACAAACACAAAAGATGACAACTATTGAAAACAAGGATCAAGATCAATCCATCACTGAGCACACGTTTACTTCATCCAATGATCAAATCGACATATGTCAAGAGTCACTTTTGAATCACGATCAAAATCCACCAAAACTTGACAATGAGCCAATTCAAGAAATATCAACATCACTTGATGCTATGGTCGAAGACATTCACAATCTCTCCATCGCAATTGTCGAAAACAATGATCAAAACCTCTCCATCGAGGAGCACATTGAGGATGTATCTACACAATCCGATGATAAACTCACCATACATCAAGAGCCACTTTTTAGTGATCTCTTTCAAGGAGTGTTAGGGTTATTTGATCCTATTGACATAATGCACGATCCATCGACCTATGATGATGTTGAAAATGTCTCTACATCACCTTATGAGGTAGAGGACATATCTCAAGAATTTATTCCAAAACATGATCAAAATCTTTCACCAAGGTCTAGCAATGGTCCCTTCCAAAACATGTTGATCCCCTTTGACCGCATGGTTACAGATACTAAAAGAACCCTAAACTCGACACTTGAGGATGTTGAACCACTTACCATGTCTAATGAAGATATCCAAGCACCATTTGTAAGTGATTCATCCTTTGAAACCGATCCATGTCAAGAGCTTGATCCAAAGCATATCGAAAGCAATCCCAAAATAAATCAAGATCAAAAATTTGTATCTCCAAGATACTACAATGATCTAATGGATATTCTCCTATCCACACAAGATGATCACAGCCACATAGCACTTACTCCTCCATCTACCCATGAGATGCTTTCTATGGATGGACACGTAGATGATCTTCAGCTAGAACAAGATTGTGTTACGCAAAAAGAGCAGATTCTTAATTCCTACAATCAAACGGAGTTGTCAACATCAGCATCAAATATATCCCAAATTCAGATTGAGGACATCATGAATAAAGATATCCAACATTATCCAATCAAGGAAACAAGTCAGATAGAACATCCAGAGTTAGCAGAGCAGCAAATTGAAAGAACATCACCTACGGTGGTCATCTATCAGAGAACACTTATTGAACAAGACATCTCAGAACAGGAAGAGTCAAAGAATGAAGGTACTACCACAATACTGGGGGCAACTTCGTCTCAAGCAAACACCAACATAGGGAGCATGAAGAGTCCTTATGATGAAACCGATGCCAATACTACAACCAACCACCTCACGAATCTTCATCCACCCATCATCCCATCCATGAATTGGGACCAACGTCAAAAGAAAGATTTGAATCAAAGTACGAAGAACGTTATCAAAGCAAAAGAAGCAAAGCATAATGGACAAATCAAATACATATGGATACCAAAGAATACAAAGAAGATCATCCTATCAGACTCCATCAGTCAAAGCTGTGGGGAACCCAGGAAATCAAAAGGAAAAGTATCCATCAAAGATGTCCACAAAGCAAAAGCGGGCTTTTTCGCTGACGATACAAAGGTATATCAAGCGATTGGTCCTAATTCTATGCGCACTTCCGTATCCACCCATCATTGCTCATCTTCCCAAGTTTGGAGAGTCAAAGATTCCAAACTGTCAACCAATCCATCTCTTATCCCTAAACACACTCCATCCACGCCTCCACGCATAATATTCAATTCTTACATTGACGTGTATTGTATGACCCTTCATCATAAGGATTGAAGGCACTTTATCGCGATATGCGCAAAGAGATAAGTCAACTCAGGTATCAACAGCGGATCAGAATCCCAAAGTTGCATTCAAGTGCATGTATCTTAGCAAAGCAGCTCCTTCAGGTAGGATATCGATGGCACATTATGACAGAAGCATCTACGTCAACACCACCTTGTGATTCAGCATGAGCTTAAAATCTTTCAGAAAAATACAAAAAAATCAAAAAATATGAAAATCCAAAAAAAATCAGAAAAAGGATTGAAAATAGTAAAGATAAAAAATCGTCCTCTAGTGAAAACCACTACGGTGGCGCTTTGGGCAAGACCATGACGAAAACCTGGCAAACAGGCGTCATGTATAGAATCGAGCATCTACGTGCGCCAGTTCGGATGAAAGCATCTCATCCCATCCATAATAAATCGAATAAATCCATCCATCCATAAACCATTGATCCAATCCAGTCGCATCCATCTACATCTGTCATCCAAGTTATCTTGATCTTGATAAAATTTTGGGGTACACTTTCTGCTTGCTTATGACAAACATCTTGACATGGGTCATTTTCATTAATCCCTATCCTATCTTGACATTATCTGAACTAAGACACCATCAAATAGGCGTGCTATCCGAACACCTTATCTTATGTAAGATAATCCTTGTCCCTCCATCCATACACTTATCCAAGCATCCACCATCGCATTCCATACATTACTGGAGCGGTAGAGGCGGATATATACATCTTGCTTCGAGAATAAATCTTGGTCTATATCCTTCACCTCATGTGGTGATCTGAACATTGGAAAACGTGAAATCAAACTGGTCAAAGCACTCGTGAGCAAATATCCGAATCACTAGCCCATGGCATATTTTGACAAGAACATGTTCTTTATCAAGTCTCCATCTTCAATCGAACATCAATCCAAACACTCACTATCAGTCACATCTAAACGCATCCCTCAACGTCACATCAAATCATCCAAACATCTTTTGTTGAGCAAAGCTTCATCAAACATGATCAATCAAATCCAATCAAAAATCATCATCTCGGGATATCCTTGTGTTGCATAACACTATCATTGCATTGTTGTATATCCTCAACAATGTTATCATCATTAATCCATCGATTCGATCAATCAATATTAGCTTGGTTTTCAACAAAATCCCAAAACAAAGCACCGATATCATCACACATATCCATATCCAAATCATCAAAATCATCGAAGAAAATCAAAACATCAAAATATCAAAATCCGAAACACTCAAAAGTGAAAAACATCAAAACATTAAAATCCGAATTTCATTAGATCTCTGAGCTTAAACGTAGGCAAGGCTAATCTTCGATCAGCCCCCGAGACATCAAAATTCAAAAACATTCGAAAAACATCAAAATCCAAAAACATTCAAAAAATCAAAAATCAAAACATTTGAAAAATCCAAAATCCAAAAACAGCCTCAAAACACTTCAAAACGTCAAAAACATCCAAATATTTGAAAAAATCCATCCACCTCATTTCGCTTTCACCCGCAATAATCAATCATCCATAATAAACTGATCGCCATCTTCATCCTTTGACAACACAAACAGAGACAATCATAGCAGTCAGCAAATGCAAGCTTCAATTGTAAAATCAAAAGCAAACAACAAATCTTGAACACAAAATCAAACTCTTGATCAGTTGCAAACATGTCAGTCAACTTTATATCATTAGCCTATCAATCAACTTATCAAACCATCATCATCTTATACAAAGCATGTCCTAGGATCCGTTCCGACAATGGGCACTTTTATCAAATCAACCACTTTGGGTAAACAAAACGACGTGTCATTAACATGTCCTAGGATCCGTTCCGACAATGGACATTATCTTTTGGCAATGAGTTTTGGCTCCCATCTTTTGAAACACATTCCTTTGGCTAGAGGTATGAAGAACATTGGTTTGTTTGTGTACTTGATCTTTTCTTTTGATTTATCATATTGCGCTCATTCCAAGGACCTCTCGATGATATCCGAACGAAGGATTTAGAGAGAAAGGAATGGGGCAACGATCATTATTATTTTGTCTGCTATGCTTGTTGGACCGTTCTTATTAAAATAACTTGGCAGTGCAGCTGTTAGATAAGCCTAGCAAGGTTTCCGATATGTCAAGTGTGAACAAAGAATCTCCTATCTGCTTGTTGAGTCAAAGTCCATCACACTAAAATTACAAGCGCCATCCTGGTCCTTTATACCTTGATGCATCGTGCTTAGAGTGTTATCAAAAATAAGGTAAAGTGACCCTTTGAAAATCCCAATCCTTGATAAGCAAATCATCATCATCACCTATCATCATCATCTCTAATAAAGTCTCGACCAATCATGGACTTGTGGGATCCTCTTGTCATCATCTCATTTCCGCACTAACATCATGCATCCGTCATACATCCATCATGCATCCATCCTGCATCTGCAAACCATCAATAAACTGCATATCACATATCATCCATATCATACATCATAGGAAACATCGATCATTTCACATGCATTGCATAATCATCATCATAATATAGATCTGTTAGTCTAAGCATTTCATAAATCATCCGTTGCATAATCACAACATATCACATCATCAATCTCATCCATCTCACATCATATCATCATTTAAGTTGTTTAGGATAATATAGATTTGTTATTCTAAGCATCTTGAAATCATCTCATTTGCATCGTCATCCATAACCATCCATTTTGAACCTCTTTATCGCGAGATCGACCCTCAAATCGAATCTTTTCGCTCGATCTCTCGAGGGGGCAATGTACCCGTGTACTTCTTTCCGCTGGGGCATCCGAAAAATCATGAAATTTTTAATTTCGATTGCGGCAAGTTTATTCTTTGAACCAACGCCCAACAAGTACATTGCTTCAAAGAGGGGCAAAATGTAGACATGCAAAATTAACCTTCTGCATTTGATCAGGATCATTCATTAACCGAACTAGACATTGCATTAGGACCATTCATCAATTAATCAAGTGCATTTTCATCCATTCATTTATCAAATAAACCTTATCATTCAACCTTCATCCTGCATTATCCATTTAATTAAATAAATCAAAAAGCCATTTAAATCAAATCCTAAATCACTTTCCATCCTTTTCTGGATTTAAATAAATCAGAATATCAAAGTCTTGAAAGTCAAATCATCTAATCAGCATTAAATCAGCCTAATCATCATTAACTTAATCTAATCCTGACCTAATGATAATCCCATCCCACTTGCATTATCTAGATCTATCCACTTGCACAATAAATCAATTTTATTGATTTATTAAAACAATCATTTTCCCTCAACATGACAAGTCAAACAGGGCATTTATTGCTGTTTTTCCTTGTCCCCCTCTCAGCATTTATTGCAAATTTGAATTCAAATTTCCCCCTCTTGGGCACTCTTCCCAAATCTTGCACACACATTAACTAATCACATGATGACAAGTGTCCTCAATTCATTGGCTTGATTTTGATCCCACATTGGTCCCTCTTCAACATTCAACATTTTGAAAATCTTTAAATACAAGCATCATCCTCAAGCAAATCCTTCACAATCTTCACAATCTCTTCACAAATCCATCATCTATGCAACTTGATGCAAGGTCATTCTCTTTGAGAACTTGATCTTGTCCATTTATCATCTCCATCATCTATAGCAATTTCATCATCTTGAGCTTTTTATCAAGGATTGGGAAAGGGTCACTAGCACATGTGACACCAATCCACTATGAGATAGGGTTGGATCATGTCTTTCATATGCATTCTTTAGTTTCTATTGTTTCATTTTTATTGCATGATTGATGTGTTTCATTATTTCATAGGGATGTTAAAATGGTGTTTTAAACTAACCACATTTTGCAGATTTTAGCATCCACAATATTAAACAATAATATACAAGTTATAAACGTATAACAGAATGCCCAAAGCCTACATTGCTGCCATATAGTTTTTTTTTCAATTATGATATGAAAATCAAAATAAAAAAAACATTGTACACTGCTGCCATCCCCTGGCCTTGGGATGTCCCTGGGATGGGGACAGGGGGAACACTGGGATGGAATGATCAAGCAACTTCCTGAACTTCCAGCTATGGCCAGATTGTTGGAATATAACACTCCAACAACAATTTAACAAAATTGTATGTGTCATCAACATGTCAATAGAGAGCAGCAAATGTGTCTAGTCTTCTCTAGTTTGTTGTCATTAGATGTCCAGTTAGCTGTCAAGAGTCTTGTTACATGTCAATAGATTTAGTTTGCTGTCAAATTAGTTACCATGATTATAGGAAGTTGTTGAAATCAGTTACGTCTGTAAATTTATAAATTCTATTCATAAATAATAAGCAGTGAATGTCTTGTTTGTTGTTTCAATTTTTAATATGGTACCAGAGCTAATGGGAGGTCTTGTTGCCGTGAGTTTGTGTCAAGTTTGATTTTGTGTATTGTGGAGGATTCTGAAAAGAAGATTGTTGTTGTTTAGCTTGATGGAAACATAAGTGTTGAGAGAATGTCGGCCATTGATGAAGAACCACCAGATGATAGTGATGATAACTTCATTGAAGATAAGACATTTGTTCTATTTTGAAGAGGTCAACACTTTGAAGACAGGGAGGGGTGCAGTAAAGGATAGATAGATGCTCAATAGTCTGAGGTGTTTGTGGATCGGAGAAACTATACCTCATTGGGGGTTATGAGACATGCATGTGAGAATTGGTGTCCAATAGTTAAGTGGAGATCTGAAATTTAGAAGTTCAATATCATACCATTACGAGGGTGATGAGACATTTCATGTGCAAATGGTGTCCAATGATGTTGGGAACTTGGATGATAGCTAGATGACTTTATCTGTAGTTGGGGAGCAGCTTGAAAAATTCTTACTTGTTCAAAAATTGTTTTCAAAATGTATTTCTTATTATTTTGTATTCGATCAATTTGGTGTTGTAGTGTTAAGAGGGGGTATTGGAATATAACACTCCAACAACAATTTAACAAAACTGTAAGTGTCATCAGCATGTCAATAGAGAGCAGTAGATGTGTCTAGTCTTCTCTAGTTTGTTATCATTAGATGTCCAGTTAGCTGTCAAGAGTCCTGTTACATGTCAATAGTTTTAATTTGCTGTCAAATTAGTTACCATGATTATAGGAAGTTGTTGAAATCAATACATCTATAAATTTGTAAACTCTATTCATGAATAATAAGCAGTGAGCGTTTATTTGCTGTTTCAATTTTTAATACAGATTCAACATGCAATGTATTTTCCTTTCATTCTAACCCTCTCTGGTTTTTAAGTTTGGACAGAGGGGGCGAGTTGTTTGATAACACATTTTAAGGGAATGATATCTCAAAAATGCCATCATTGCGGGAAATGCTAGAAGAGATTTGTTGTAAAGGCTTTAAGAACTTTCAAGCAAGTACGTTTGCCATCAAGACGAAGGATTTCTAACAAATGTTGCAGTCGCAACTGCTCTGATAAAAATGCATGCAAACTGTAGAAACAAGGCAAGGCTTTCAAATTGTTTAAAGTAATGGGATCTCATGGAATGCAATGATAGCAGAATATGCATGAAATGGGTTTATTGAAATGACCTTGGAGATTTTTAAGCAATGCTATTTGCAGTTGTAATGCCAAATCCACAACGTTTGCCAGCATCTTCCCAATCTGCGCCAAAATGGAAGTTTTAGAACAAGTTATGGGCATCCATCAGCGCATAATCGAAGGCATATTTTTATCAAGTATTTTTAGTTGGAAATTCCCTGGTCGACTTACATGTGAAACTAGAAGCATAGACAACGCACGTGAACTACTTGGCAGAATGTCTCAAGGAGATATCATCTCCTGGAATGCCACGATTGAAGGATATACACAAAACAGATTTTAGAAACTCTATGAAATTGGCATATGTAAAGACAAACTCTATAATATTTGCTATTGTTCTCCGCAGCATCATTGTTCTTGTGTAGACTTTCATTCAAACGAGTTGCAATAGAAGCATCGACGACTATGCAATGCTTTAGGTATGTTAAGTTTAGACTAAGATGCAATAGCAGTAGGTGAGCGCGGCCCAACTACATGCCAAACCGTATTGACGACCCCTGCTACATGCATATCTTCGACATGATTATGTGGGACAGAGAGTATTCACCAGGCGCTACCATGACCAGCAAGGAGAAATTAGCCATTGCCCAGTAGCTGTCAAGATTAGGCGTGGACATCATTGAAGCAGGTTTCCCTATAACCTCCTCAAATGACCTATAAGAAGTGAAGATGATTACAATAGAAGTGGGCAATCGCGTCGATGATAATGGTTACATTCCAGTCATTTGTAGCCTCTCTAGATGCAACAAGGCTGACATTGTTGCTACCTGAGAGGCTGTGCACTTTGCTTTGCGGCCCAAAATCCACGCTTTATTGTCACCAACGATATTCATTTCGACTATAAGATCAAGAAGTCACGCAAAGAGGGCATTAGCATTGCCAGAGATATGATGGCCTGTGCTCTTTCCCATGGATGTTCCAATCTTGAATTCAGCTCTGAGGATGTTGGAAGGTTTGATCATGCATTTATTTACCAAATACTAGAAGTGATCGAGGCAGGAGCAACTACTTCAAATATTTCAGATACTGTGGGATACACTCTACCAATTAAATCTGGAATGCTAATGACAAACATCAAAGCCAACAACATGGGGTATCGAGGATGTCATTTCAACTCACGGCCATAATGATCTTGGTCTCTCAATAACCAACACCTTAGCGGGTGCATAAGCAGAACACATGAAGATTGGGGAAGTCCTTTATTTGGAAAGCTATCAAGGCAAGCCATCAAATGGAGCTATAAAATTGCCCATTTAAGATATTAACAACAATCCCAACATTCTTAATGGGATCATCCTTCAGTTTGAGACTACAAAGATAGAAAACATGTTTAATAATGAATTTACAGGTAATTGGATGAGAGCAGGAAAGAGAGTACAAAAAACCAAAAGCAAAATATGATGAATATAGAGATATTGATGCAGAAGCATACAGCTGAGAAGACAGTGCGTAAACCAAAACTAGAGTATGGAAGTTATGATGATGACATGGATTTGGAGATAACATGGCGTATCATTATAGGTTCATGGAAGGAGATGACTCTTAGAAAATGCAATCAGAGTGCATGTCCTTGAAGGTCAAAATGTTGTTGAATGGTTATTCTTTGTTTCAGTGGTTGATGTAGTAATGTATGGGAACACAGTAACACTTGAGCTTTTTCTCTCCTTATGGAGAGCCTTAGAATTGCCTATTATTTTCAAATGGAAAGATGTAAGTTTTATGTTCTCAATTGGCTAGATGATGAGATAATTACAAGTACAAATGGAGCTGATAGAAAGGGGAAAGTAAACTTTATGGGATAGATGATGGTGGTGAATGTGGAGTGTATTACAACCTAAAGTTTCGTATGATTATGATCAATATGTCTTCACAGAGCATGACTTGGAAAATTTTGGCAAAAGTAAGACTTCCGCTGTAGGTGTTTAAAGTCATCATCTCATGTATACTAGTAACTATGAATTCAAGGATGCGCCCTATGGCAAGAAATAAATAAAAATGATTGGGCAATTAGAATCTCAAGTCAATCTTGCATTATGGGGTCATGTTCACAAGTATGAGGGATTATGTCTAATGAAAAACATGTCATGTGGAACCCTAGATAATGGTGTTGATCTTCCAATGCATGTTGAAATTGAAATGGGAAATCAAGGTTGGAAACTAAAATGGGAACCTAGGCCCAACTATCCAATATATTTAATCTTCCTGCAACTTGCTAGGTCTATTTATAGAGGTTGCAAAGTCTAAGGAGAAGCAATTAGTCTTTGCTTCTAAGGATACAAATGGTATGAAATTTGTAGATGTTGGAACTCTGATTTCTCTCTGTTGACCCTAAAGACTCTTTTTGGAAGAATAATGAAGACACCTCCAAAATCAAGGGATTTCAAAGGAAGGGCGAAGTATGTGCCAATTCCTACTATGTGATGACGAGGACAAGTTTAGACAATGCTAAGATCCAAAAACATCTTCAAAAAATATCAAAGATAAAGAAGTCAAAGGTGGAGAATTACATCGACAAGATCAATGACTTGGTCTTTCTTCAAAGTTATAGGTTAGTAGTTACCTTTTTGTAAAAGTGACTTATGTTACTCATAGTAACTAAAGGTTAGAAATTGAACCTTATTTCCGAGAAAGTGATATAAATACTAATTGAATAAGGTTTATTATTTTCTAAAACATTGTATTTCAGAAAGGTAGTTACTAGGTGGTTAGAAGTTAATTATCAAAGAAAGCCTATAAATACAAGGCTCTTGCTATTGTAAAGGAGACTATTTGCAAAAGGGGAAAACTTTTGAGAACTATTCTGAGAGATTGTATAAGGAATTTTGGCTTGACACTTTGTACTTAAGAGGTTTTTGGAATTGTATAATTTTAGAAAGACAATGAAGAATGCATTTGGTTTGTATGTCTTAAATGTGTTTCTAGATTATTGTTGTTGATTTCTCCTATGTTAAATTGGAAATCCCTTTTGTGTAATTGTGGAATCCATTGGTCATTTATGTGTGATTGATGAAACACAATCATACCCTGGTATCTTGGTTTCAATGTGCTAAGGTAACTAGGTGGAGCTTGATAGGGCTGTGTAAGGCCCTTGCTTTGTACTTCTTGTTTTAATAAATTTTTACCCCTCCTTAATGTTAAATGTGCTAAGGTAACTTGTTTCCTCATATGTTGCAATTCGTTATCTTTCTTTCATCATATTGCATATCAAAAACATAATTTGTGATAAAACCCCTTGTAATTTATCATCCATTGTGAAATCTTAGTTGATGTTCGTATGTCTGTTGTTGGGGTTTTTGTCATTCATTTTCCTTTAGTTTTGTCTTTTCTCCTTTATGTACTTTCAAGTTAAAAGTACACAGAAAAATCAAAACCCTATCATACGAGGGAGTTGCCCCTCTTAAATGTAGAGGAAGATTGTTGTTTCATAAGCAACCTCTCCAACTGTTGGAGCGTTATTGCCACTTTCCATTGGGCAAGTCAAGTATCATTTCAAGTGCCATTTTTCTTAGCAACAAGGCTCTACAAAACTTAGGTGGGTGAACCTATTAAACATAGTGGATATCAATTGAATAATAGGTTCATCACATTGAAAAAGGTAGAAAAATGGTTCATGCAAATACAATAAGGATTTGAAGATAGTTTCACAATATTAATTCTCTTTTTCCTTTAATGGGCAAGCATGAACATATCTAAAATATCTAAACTAATATACAACACCAAAGTTTAATTCATTTTATCTTTATGTGAATGGATAAGGATATCATATTAGGTCAATGACTACTCCTTGGGATAACAAAGTCTAAAACCTATTTCAATTTGAATATTATATTGACATTCAATCTTTGGGCTTAATATCAATCTATTATTGCCTTACAATAATATAAACCCTCATTATTGACTTATTGAATGAGATTTTACTTACTAATCCTTCACATATATCACACACCCAAATTGTTGATCGAAAATATCGACCACCTTCTTTGAAGATGAATTAATCAAACCCTAAATTCCTATAATAAATGTGTAGATAGAAATTTGCTACTCTCCTTGAGAATTCACTTCTTTTTGAGAACATGTAGTATAGTGTAGGACACAATCAAATTCAAGAAGTATGTATTTATATCATTATCACAAAGAAAACTAAATATAACATACACACTAGAATATAATTGGAAACTCTATTATGTTTTAAGATGAAAATTACAACCTTCAGTAGAGTTTCTCTAAATACAATGTTTATCTCTTTAGAAAATCCCAAACCTTTTCAAATGAAAATGATTTACAGTATATACTTTCCTTGAATTTGGTGCTCAAATTTGAGAATCAATAAAAATAAAAATCATGTTGATTTTTTTCTTCTATGATATGTCAAATTAATATTATTCTTTTCAAAATTATTTTAGAGCATTCAAAAATAGCCATTGTTTTGAATTTGGAACTCTAGTGTCTATTTTTGTTTTCATAGGCACTTTTGAAAAAATTAAAACAACTTCCATAAGCCATAACTTTTCATTTGGGTACCCAATTGACCTCCTATTTTTTTAACTGGAGATTTCAATGTGTTCTACACTTTTGAAAATAATATGTTATTTTTGGCAACTTTTAGGGTAAAAATTAATCATTTAAAGTTTCAGAATCTATTTTACATACTCATTTGAGGATTTTGGGATTTTGAAACTTTAATGTCTCACTATCTACAAATGATCTTTGGCTGAATTTTTCACCATAGGATGAATTTACAACTCCAGAGATTTGGATATATTTTTTTGTCCATATGTGCTCATCTGACAACACTTTCTAAAAATAGAAAATTACTATTTCTAGACATAAACAAGATTTGACCTTACCAGATTATTTCAAGGGACCTTTTAAGCATACATGACACTTTACAAGCTTAGGAATATTGATATTGGCTAAATTTGACATATAGATAAGTTTTTGTTGTTGACACCAAAGGAGATACACATTAGTGTAGTAACGAAAAAAGTAGCCTTTTTCCTTACTTGGTTTGATAATTGACATAAAAGTTGAACTAATGATGTCTTGGAGTGGTGTTGTAATGTGTTGAACACATTCACACTATTCTAGGACCTTTAGTTGAGTAAAACATGCCTTAACTAATCCTTTGCAAAGGTGTTGTAAAGTGTTGTAACACACTTTCACACTTTTCTAAGATGTATTTTCTTAATTAAGCCTTATGGGCCCCTTTCTAAATAAAATGTACATAAGTTGTACCTTGTTTAAGTGTTGTAAAGTGTTATAAATCACTTTCACATTTATCTAGGTGGTCTTAATTGATTGTGGTTAATTGGAGTTATTAACCCCCTTTTAATTCAAATTTAGGCCTTAATTTTGACACCTCCCGAAGATCTATCCCAACAATCATAATTTAATTAACAAATTATTTAATTGGGAAAAGTTTGGTCCTGGAAAGCTGAGCCAGGACCCATTCGCCCTTAATGGCGAATGGGTCCTCCCTTAACAGGACCCCCCTTTTTAGTTGATTTGGAATGGGTTTTTAACCCTCTTTCAATCCCCCGAGGTTTGGTCCTAGTAAATTGAGCCATGACCCATTCGCACTAGGTGGCGAATGGGTCCTCCCTTAATGAGACCCCCCTTTTTGAATTTCATTCTGGTAGGAATTTAATAATGTTTCTTCCCAGATCTGGTGTCGGCCTTAATTCTTTGAATTTCAGGGTTAATTTCCTAATTTAGTATAAATAAGGGGTTAATTCACATTGTTTCTCCTAAGAAAATCCTAACAAAATCTAGCAAACTTATGTGACTTCATGAGATCAAGAGCAAGAGCATTATAGAGCATTTCAAGAGAATTCATAAGGCATTTCAAGGTAGATTTCAAGAGTTTTTTGCAACAATTCAAGATCATATCATCATTTCAAGGGTTTGATGCATGCATTCATGTTGTTGAGCTAAGAGGTGGATGTAGCATTGAAGATCTACTTGCAACTATTATTGACATCAAATCCAAGGATCCAAGATCTACATTCTTCATGGCCACTACATGTTATTTTGCAGACTTGTTTCGCAAGACAACATCCAAGGTGACATCATTTACATGTTTCATGTTTCATGCTTCATTTCATCATTTGGTTTAATCACCTACAAGGGGTTTGACTGAGGCAAACCCCCATTCACTAACAATCAACAAGTTTATGCCCTTGAGTGTGTGATTGCAAATTTATAGGTTGAAGATCAAGTTGAGCAAGATTTGGAGCAAAGTTGTCAAAGTTGCTAAAGTTGTCATTCAAAGTGCAAGATCACGGAAAGAGCTCTACAGAATTACATATAGACTTCTAGAACTTGGTAATAGGGAATTTGAGAGGGTTGACATCAATGAATAGGACCCTGAAGTCATTTTTCCAAAACCCTAAAAGGACCCATTCGCCACTAAAGGAGAGTGAGTCCTCCATAGCTCAAAAACAACTTTTTGGCTAGGTACACAACTTTTTTATGTTATAAAAACATCCCCCATAGTTGCCATAATAGTTAGGCAGCATTTTTTATTGTTGTTTGCATCTTATTTTACATAATTTGAGGTGTTTAGGGTCTTAGAAAAATTAGTGGTCCATCACTTTGTTGACTCATTTTGGTGGACCCTATTTTTCCCCTTTACAATTAGGATGATACTTTTATAGATTGGGTTGACAATTTAACCATGGCATAAAATATGGAATTGGATATAGGCTCTAGCATGCCCAAAATAATTAATGTGATTTGTGGTAAGAATAGTGGGGGTGCTGATAATTTCATCTCTACTAACTAGATGTGAATGCAGAAGATCCAATTTTGAAGTAGATTGGACCACATCCATCTCTAGGAGAGTAGGAAAAGTATTGCTTAAGGAGTTTCATGTTAAAAATTGGGTGTGGACTCAAGTATTGTGAGAGATTGAGAAGAAGGAATTTTCTTTATGTATACACATAATGGTGAAAGGACCATAGGGAAGATGCTTCATCTTTTGATGTAAACCCTAGAAGTGTTCATTTTGAAGATGTGACCAAAATTTCCCATTGACTTGAAATGATCGAGGTGCACATGTAAGCCATGACATTTTTTATTATTTTATTGCTAGCAAATGAGTATTTGATACACTTGCTAGTGCATATGTTAAATGTGCTACAAAGACTTGTATTCCTTGTCTTCTCATTCTTGTGCACATGGTTCTGATGTTGATGGTGCATACTACAATATGTTGAGGGGTGCCATTGGTTGGAACCCAAGATATGTTTGGAAAGGAATATGCCCCATATAAATGTAAGAACTCTATTATAGGAATGTTGGATTTAAAGTAGATTAGCAGATCCCTTGTGCATAGGCATGTTGTGGATGCATAGGAGATACACAAGTGATTTGAGAACAACCTCACATACAAAATTCAATAGCAAAATAAGCACATGCTCAATGTACATAACAAAGTATTTGTGCATCTATGCACATTATTGTTCACAAAAATCCAAAATATTTGTGCACAATCATGCAACACTACTTGCATGGATAGTGTGGCTCTATACATGGTTATACATACTTGTGCCAAGTCATACCATACTTGGAACATTAAAATCCACATGTTATTCTACCATATAGATGGAACACTTGGAAAACTCTACACTAGACGACATGCATATAATTGATATTATACATAGTTGAAATGTGGTGGTATTCACATTGCATGATACAATGATACTACATAGTTAAAATGTGGTGGTATTCACATTGCATGATACAATGATACAATTCACACAATGTAAATTCAATAGTTATCATCACCTCATTCACATGTGGCGCACACCATACACATTGAAGAATCCATATATTTACATCTAAACTCCATATATTTCCCTTGCTATTTTTTAATAGAAGTAAAATATCTTTATGAATCCTTCCATATCCCAAGTGTGTCTTTTTTGTATGCATATTTATTTTCCATTACACATTCTATGAGCTTGTTGAATTACTAACTAATCTACAATATTGTCCACTAATTCACCTAGGAATTAGATCATTAGTAAATGAGCTAAATCTCTTCTTTCATTCTAGTGCAAACATGAACATTAATAGCTAAGGATCAAACCCACTTAAATTTGTTAAATTTTAATAGAATACTAAAGAAAAGTGGATGATGAATGCTTTCCAAAGGTCTCAACATACATTCAACAATTTTTCAATGTTTCCTTGGAAACATAGCGTTAATAATTGTTCAGACAATTTTGTCTTATAAATCAACTCAAACTGGTGTTGCAAAACCTCACACAATATCTAATTCTTTCATATTTAAATTGTATATAGATATTCCTATGTTTGAAGGAAAAATCAATGCCTCTTTGCTAGATATTTTACATATCAAAGTATGCTTCTCTATCAACTTCATTGAAATCAAGAATATTTCCTTCATAGCATTAAAAATGTTATTTTAGTGTCACATTGGTACCAAGCATTCAACACAAAACTTGAAAAGGATTACAAGA
Source organism: Sequoia sempervirens (assembly GCA_007258455.2). Taxonomy (NCBI): domain Eukaryota; kingdom Viridiplantae; phylum Streptophyta; class Pinopsida; order Cupressales; family Cupressaceae; genus Sequoia; species Sequoia sempervirens. The sequence goes on from VDFB02271358.1 coordinate 954,302,844, forward strand.
CAATCTTAGACTATTATGCCTTTGTCAATAGTCTAAAAAGGGAATTTTAACCCTTTAGACATTATGAGGATACATGCATGAAGTTTTGATAGTTGCATCAGTGAAAAAAGTAATTGGTAGAAGCATACACTAATAAGTATTACAACTACTCAATCCATATACATATGAACAGTGAATCCTTTACTACAGGAATTAGATTCATCTTGCCTCATTGTTTGACCAATAAACATGCCTTGTGACATCCACATGCTTCCCTACTTTTCATCTAATTTTGGTATTTTGAATTTTGATGAAGTTTTGATGGTGGAAAAGTCTTAACATTCATGTGTTGTCTAATTCTCTCGATTAGATCAAGTCTAATAGCTTGTAGAACATTTTGATGAAAGAAAAATAGATTTTTTTAGGAAGACCTAACATTACAACACATGGTGTAGGTGGGCTATATTATGAAAGTAAGCATAAATAGATATATTGACAACCTCACTTGGATTGTTGGCTTAAGTTAAGTCATTTCTTAAATAAGAACACATGGTGTGATCTCAAGGATTCTCACAAATTCAAAGGGAAAGGTTTGTCAAGCATCCAATAGACTTTCCAAACTACTACTTGCAATCTCATCCAACAGGCCACTTGTGATACATTATTGTAGCTCAGTAGCATTGCATTTCTTGTCCTAGCTATACAATTTGGCACTTGTGGCTTCCTTGTGTCATCCTATGGACTCTATTGTGTTGGAGTAGCCATGATGGGATTGCTCCAATATATAAATTCAAATTTGTAAAATATTAGGGCTAAGCATTTATGGCCACCAATTGAGTAGTGCACAAATGACCAGTTACACCCATCAATGTAGCTAAAGTGTAGTATTGGGCTAGGAAATTCAAGGAACAAGCTACTCCAAGGCCACACAACCTAGTCTAAACATTAAAAAGCACCATTAATGCTACAAATTCATAGAAGTGTCTCCTCTCCATCGCAATTCAAATTCAATTTTTTTTTTGGGAAAAACCATTATGAGTTGGGTAGAATAGATAAAAATATTAGCTTGTGTTTCTTACACAAGGATGGATTTTTGAGTAGTTGTGCTATAAAGCTTGACAATGGTTTTTTATCTAAGGAAATCATAGTCATATAGCCAATATTTTGAGCTTGAGGGTTGTTTGATTTTAGCCTTTCTTTTTTCTATGCATGAGAGCCTCTATGTATGTTTCTAGAAATGCATGAATTTGGTAGTGTAATAATCAGTGAATTTAATAACAAGTAGAAATCTTCTAATTGGTTTTTGAATTGTCTTTGTTCAACACTAAATACTATATGCATGTTCTTTTCATTGATTATTAATCATGAGATATTAAGTTTTTCTCAAGTAGTTAATGTTGTTTCTATCCTATGTGAGCCTTTGTTTTACTTTATTTTCTTTTCTACAATCTCTAACCATTTTCCCATAACAAAAAACTTTAGGCTTATCCATAGATAGATAGGGTGTTGATCATCTCATTCCAAATATTATTTTGCTGAGAATCACCCTTTTTATCCAAAAAGTAGTGCTTATTGTCAAGAATTTTATTATTGTGGTTCATGTGAGGCACATTGGCCCCTTCAAGTCAAACCTTTAGAATCACCAATTTTTTTGGCATGCTTGGCAGCACATGAATTTAGTAGGCACAGTTCGGCATTCTAGTTGTTAGTGTGAAAAGAGGTATTATCAAACTAGTTAGCTTTTAGCCAACTTAGTAGAATCCTATTCACACTACACTTAAGCTCATTTAGAGGTTATCTAGAATTTTCTCACCTCATGTAGTTTCACCAAGTGTCCCAACACGTGTCCATAGATTCTTGCACTTGTTTTATATTTGGAGGGGTAGTTAGAGTTTGAATCCTACCTTCTCACCTCTTCATCCTTGCCTTTATAAGCAAGGCTCATTTGTATATTTTACATCACATCACATGCTTATGATATTTTATCATTTTTTATATGCTCATTTGTGGATTTTTTTGAGTTTGCAAGTAGATCTTAGCTTCCCCAACACTAGTTTGATCCCACAAAAATTCTATACTTTGGCTAACCTTGTGAGTCCTTATCCAATGATTTTAGGTAATTTTACCTAGAAAAATTACATATAGAAATGATCTATAACAATCTTATGTGCCCTTGAATTACCACCAAGTATGCATCAATATTAAATCCCCATATTCTCATTCTACCACTTGTGTTCATTCATAAAATGAGACCTCATGCTACATTGTAGCTACAAGACTATAATTTCCAAAGAATACTTATGGTGGTTGAACAAAAACCACCACATAGAGCACACCTCACATGGAATTTTAGAGGTCCATCAATCCCACCAACACCACCTTTGGTATAGGGAGCCACACTAGTTATTTCTCTACATTCTCTTATTTAGTTGGAAAAAATTATGCTACACCAATGGAACATATACATGACATCATAAACTACTACATAGTCCACACCGTTGATGAAGAAAATGTTTATCTTAGACCACTTGTTGCTTCCTTTAAGGGTAGGGCTCTTGATTGATATCACTTCCACAAATTTTTATTGCATATTGGGACTAGTTGTTTGAGATGTTCCTCAATAGATTCAAGGAGAAAGGTGATGCTTCATCACTAGTTAAAAAACTCACTACCATCAAAAGAGACCTATTGGATATGTTGGATGAATTCAACACTAGGTTTTAGAAGACATGTCAATGCATATCCACTGAGGTATTGTTGACATTTCATGCCCCCCTTCATGGCCCATCAAAAATAACCGATCTAAGAGATATTATTTGGGCCATATTGCATGATGTTACTCCTCTGAATATTAACCTTGTTCATTCATACCTTAGTCAAAATACAAATTATAAAATTATAAAAAATGACTAAGCATTGGAATTTTTGGGCTTTTAGGATTTCGCTTGCCCTCTTAAATGTATACCATCTCTATTGGCTTTCAATTTCACCTTGATCTCCTTTGAAAATCTTCCAAGTGTCAAATTTTTCACTTTTTTGAGCCATCAGTGACTCCCTTAATTGTTTGCATACTTTAAAGTTTCCTTGACCCTCGAAGTCCAAGTCCTTGAAGAAACATCTAAGTGTTAGTCTTGTTGGGGTTTGGACCTTCGATTTTTCAGTGTTATCTTTATCTTCATCTTCTCAAAAGTATGTCATAAGCGACATGCTCGATGCTCAACGCTCGATGAAGGAAATGTTGTATAAATGCCTATGTTTGAGGTTTTTTGGGGTTTCAAGGATCACTTTTTCCCGATGTCTTTTGGTATGTGGTAGAAATTCCCCCCAAAGCCCAATGCCAAAAATCCCCCCTTTGCAATTCACCCAAGTCTTTTCATTGGTTTTCTCCCTTCAAGTTTTCTCTTTAAGCTCTTCCCCTTTTAACATGTGTTAAGCATCATTCTCGATCCACAAATATCAAATTATCCCTTTCACCCCACATTCTTCCAAATATTTTCACCAAAATTTTGGGCTTTTTGCATCCCTCTTCCTCTCCTTCAACAAGTGATAAGTGAGGTCCAATACCCAACAAAATCAATTTTTTGAGGTTTAAATTTTTGGAATTCTTCATTTTCTTATTCTTTAGTAGGCGGTAAGTGGTAGTCTTGAAGCCCAAAGCTCAATGCCCAATAGAGGTCTTATCTTTGGGGTTTTATGATCAAGGATTCTATTCTCACTAAATTTCCAACAAGCATTTCCTAGTAGGACCAAGGCTTGATGCTTGACAAAAACTAGTCTTTCAGGGTTGCAAATAATTTAATGGTTTATTCATGGCTTGATGCTTGACAAAAACTAGTCTTTCAAGGTTGCAAATACTTTAATGCTTCAGCCTGAATTCTGACGATACTCCTAGGAAGTGTTTTTTCCACCCAAAATACCATTAATGCTTAGCAACTCCTCTCAAACAATCTAATCTCAAATTCTATGACTACAAAAATGGCATTTAATGCAATTGAGCATAGATCCAAGAGGAGAGTGGTTCCCATGCTTCATTTATTATTTGCAAACTACTTTTCTATCAAAGGGCTATCTCTAGCCATGATTTTGCAGCAAATTTTATGGGATTTTATGCTATGTATCCATGGATTCATCAATGTGGAAGTATGTCATGGATATTAAGGTCATTTTTGTACGCTTTCAACTCAAGTATTGGGGTGGAAACATGTCTGCATATGATTTGTTGGGTCATGATTAAGGTTTCCTACCTAGTCACATGATCTTTCTCTCTCCTATGTCCAACATATGGATGAAAAGGTTTTTAAGCCTCATTATAAAGGGTTCTTCCCAGTTCTCTAATATTGACATGAATTTTTGCATCTCTGGTACTGTAACAATGCTTGAAGCCAAAATGTGTACAATGATGATTGTCCATACAAACTCTACATCTTTAGACAATACGACAAATAGTGGGGCTGCAATTTTGCTAAAATCTTGGATAAATCTTTTGTAATATCCAACATGGCCAAGGAAAATTCTAACATCCTTTTTTGTTTTTGAGGTACAAGGAGTATTGATATCACCTCAATTTTGTTGGGGTCTACTTGAGAATTAATTTACACCCAAGAAGCACCTCATATCCTCTATAACCCACTCCTCAAGAACAGGGGCCATGTCATCAGGAAGATTGCCCCAATCATCTACATACCAATAAAAGGCTAATGAATGACCACCATTAAAGGCAGATGCAAAACTAGGTAAAGATAGATACACAACTTAAATGTAAGGCCCGAAGGGAGAGGGAGAGAGTAAGAGAGATTTTCTATACTCTATTCAAATCTACGCCACCATTGAAACATTAAAAGCAATAACTCTTTGCACATTCTTTGGATTGTAAGATAATGAGTCCTATTTGTACAAAATTAAATTTTAGCACGATGGAGATAGGAACAAATGTAATCATGAAAAAGGTATGAATTTTATAAAACATGTTAACTTAACCTTTCATGCTTATCTAGACTGTAAGATAATTAGTCCTACATGTATGAAGTTAAATTTTAACATGATGGAGATAAGAATGAAAGCAATCATGAAAAGGGAAAGACATTTACAGAACATGTTTGTATCCCTTTGTGAATTCTCTAGATTGTAAGATAATGAGTCTTTCATGTACGAAATTATATTTTAGCATGATGGATATAAGAATGAATAAAATTATAAAAAGGGGTATGAAAACCTTTCATATCACATCTTAAACAAGACAAATAGTTGTGTATTCTATGACTACAAAAATGACATTTAATAAAGTACTAATTTTTTTTAATCCTCTCAAGCAGAGCTTAAACAAGATCTGTGGTAAAAAGGTGTGTGATTATATAAACTGGGATACAGGGGAACCAAAATGGAAGGAGTTTGATGCTTTATTAAGGAGAAGCAATCTGAGAGGTCAAAGGAAAGTGAATTGGGATCCAATCCTGACCAACCTACATAATTTGATAGGGGAGGCTAAGTGGTTTGATAGAGGAAGGGATGATGAGTGGCTCTAGAAAAGCAACTCTTTTGGTTGTTTCTTGATCAAAAAGACCTATGAAGATCTTGTGAGGGCCCAGGGTGCTATTCCTAACCACTTCTGGGATAGGGTGTGGCTTAAGAATCTAGTTCCTAAAATAAATAATTTTTGGTGGACTACTACCTATGGTAAAATTCTCACCATCGACAACCTGATTAAGAGAGGCTTCCAACTGGTTAATAGGTGTTCCCCATGCAAGCAGGAAAAGGAGTCCATAATTCATATTTTCTTTCAATGCCAGTATGCGAGGGAAGTGTGGTCTTGCTTTCGGCAATTGTTGTCTCCTGATTGGGTGTTTCCCAATTCTATGAAGTTGTTTATTGAGGGTTGGTCAAATTTCCCTTTTTCACATAATATAATTGTGGACCTATGGAATCAAGTGCCTCTTTTTGTTACCTGGGGTTTATGGAAGGAAAGGAATAATAGAATTTTTAGAGATGAGGAGAGAAGCGGCTGGGAGGTTAGTCAGATAATTAAAATCCAAATCAAGGAAAATATTGAGGATGGAAGATACAACCTCTCTAACACCTATCCGAATTATAAAGAAATGAGGATAAAAAAAAATTGGGGAATAAAGAGGGACTTAACCAATCTTAATTGGTCTAAGATGCTTAATAGAATGGGTACTGTTTGGAGTCCTCTGCTAAAAGATTGAGTTAAATATAACTTTGATGGGTGCTCAAAAGGAAACCCGGGACAAGTTGGGGCTGTAGTTCCGGTAAGAAATCATATAGGTGAATGCATTATGGGATTTGTTTGGGTGTTAGCTCTAACAAAAAAGTTGAAGCAATGGTTGCTCTAGGAGCTTTCAATTTTCTGAAGGAACTGAGGTATAAAAATGTTATCATTGAAGGGGAATCTAAGCTAATTGTGGACATCCTAAATGAAGAAGTTGCTCCTATGTGGGAAATAAGAAATATTATAGACAGATGCAAAGTCATTAAAAAGTTTTTTAATACCTGTCGGGTTCAACATGTGTATATGGAAGGGAACGAGGTTGCCGATTGTGCAGCCAACGTGGCGCCGAGCTGCAGGGGATGGACACATTGGACTAATAGAAACACGTCGTCAATTTTAAGAGATGTCATTCTTAATGAAAATTTTGAAAATGTATATCACATGCAAAATTAATAAGGTGGTGGTTTGTGGGACTAAGGAGTACCAAGTGGTGGTGTTGAGCTTTATGTGTAATGATGGCATATGGAGTACGGGATGGTATAGGAGGATCTTGGAAGGAGATAATTTTATTAAATTTCCTTTAAAGTTGATGTTCAATAATCACATGATGTTATTGGATTGCCTAAACGTTGTCATTTCTATGCGTGTTGAAAAGTCCTCTGTCAGAAATCCCTGTATTTCTATAATGGGGAAAGATATGAATTTAATTAAGATTGTTAATGCTTGCAAGATTAATGATGATTTTTGGGTTCTGGGAAATGTGAAGTTGGCTTTCATAATAAGAAACTTCTCAAATTGCCATTCTTGATTGTCTCTGCGTATTGTTTGGTTTGTGAGCGTTGGTTTCAGTCAGGGAAGAAAGAAGTTTGTGGGGGAGAGTATGAAGAAAATCCCTACACAGCATAAGAATCTACAGAAAAGGAAAAATGGGTGGACCTAGGAAAAGAACAAAGCCGCCAAACTATCAAGCCCTCAAACAAAATGTGGACCTTTGGAGGATGTTTGAGAATTCGGGTATGGTCCCAGTCTTCCAATCTCTCAAAGGATACAATGAGAGCTTAATGATGAAATTCACCAACTCCTGGAGGAAAGGAAATGTCACTATTGGAGTTGTGAAGTTTGAGGTCACCACTCGCTTCATTGCCTAAGCCACGGGTTTGCAGAATTTTTGGCTAAAAGTGGCTAAAAAAAGTGGAGCTGACTACCAAAGGTTTGTTGATAATTTCCTTCATGAAGGAAAAAATCTCAAGCACTTCCAGAATGGGTATGCCAGACTCAAACTCCCTCCTCCCTTTGCTCTTGTGAGTCTGTTTGTTATGCTTATTTTATTCTTGAGGGTAGGTACATGTCAGTTCACACATATCAATTCCCTTTGTTAAACCATATTAGACATAGGGAGCATATCAATCTGCCTTTCTATTTTTTGTCTTCCCTATAGCTCAACATTGAAAAAGGAGCTAGCCCTCCTCTCCATCAGGGTCTTATGCTCACCTTGTATAAATTTTCCTTGGCCTAAAATCCTCATGGAAATCCCTTAATTGCTAGGAATGTGAACCCTAACCGGGCTGATGAGGAAAATGTGCAACAACTAGAGGAGGAAAATCCCATTGCTAATGACCTCCCGATTGAAGAACAAATTCCCTGCCACCCTCCTGGTTTTGTCGCTAGGCATGTGCTAATCCCTGCTAAAAGAAACTCCCTTGTGGCTAATGTGTCTAATCCTTCTACCCCTCTATAGCAGAAGAGTGAGGATTTGAGAAGTTTTGAATTACAACTTATTAAAGTAATGCCTGAAAAGAGGAAACACTCTCCCCTACTGTTGGAGCCCCCAAAAGCAAAGAAACCCAGACGTGACATTAATCCTAGAGATGTAATTCATATCTTTGAGGAAGGGAACCAAATGGAGGAGGATAAAGAAATTTTACAAGGGAAAGGGAGTGGTAGTAGTGGAGGAAGAAGGTCGGCTCGTCTGGCGAAGGTGGCTTCAAAAGAGAAAAAAGGAAAACAAGAATTGTCAACGAATGAGGAGGAGGAATTGGGGTATGAAGATTTTGAAGCGCAAAAAGAGGAAGAGTCTGAAGACTTGGACTTTGAGGACACTGCCTATGAGATGGGGGAGGATGGTTCAGAGGAGGAAAAAGTGGAGGAAGAGGAGGAGCAAGTGGAGCCTTCTAAGGAAAAGTTTGAGGTCGGGAAAGAGCAGGATGTTGAGCTCTGTGGTATGGAGAACAAAGTCGAGGATTTAAGTATTGAGTTTTTAAAAAGTGGACTATCTTTCTTGCAGGTAAAATTTGAAGATATGGAGAAGGTGTTAGTCACTCCCATGAGAGTAACTAACAGGTTGATGAGAAAAGCAATGATTGGAGTAGCTTCTGGTGAAACCAAGCTTACCAGGAAATTGAAGAAATAGGGGAAAATTGATACCCTAAAGCTATTGGATGAAATAGAGGGCCTTGATTGGTGCAAATAAATTGCTCTCATGGGAGAGTATGGGGACCTGCTAAAGAAAGCCAACTAATGGCTCGTGTTGTTGTTCTGCTATTTTTTATGGGTTTTTTGGATTTTTATCATGTCTAGGACTGTTCTATTATCTACCTTAGGTTATGGTGGAATACCACCTGGAATACTGTTGATCTTATTAATGGTCTTCGTAGATTAAAGTATGCTAGTAAAAACTTTATGTTTTTGATTGATAATGGCTGGACCTTGGTTATTTTGTTAAATTTGGGTATGCGTGCCAAAATAGATGTTTTTTGGTTTTAAGGTGGTGTTGTTTCCCACCTCTCTTTGTTCTTTTTTGGTTTGTATCTGTTCTATGGGATCAGGGCCCTTCCCTACTTATCTAATAAAAAACAATGCTTGAAGCCTCTAAATTAATGAAAATTTGTCTATTTTTCCTCTTCTCCATTTTTTTGTGTTGTGCATAAACATATTACCTTAATTTTTGAGTGTATTTTCTCTATTTTTGTGTGTTTTTGTTGTGTTAATAACTATTTGCAGGGTTAGTTGTGAAATGCTTCTTCCCTCTTGACATTAATCAAACCCTAACCTTCACAGAAGCTCATAAGAGTTAGTAGAATTGAAGATTGCGTGAGTTTCTTGAAATCTTCATTGCTTCTCTATGCTAAAATAAGCAAGAAGAAACACTATTAATCTAGGTGCATAACCACCCCTTTAGTTTTTTCATTCCTCTTTCTCCCTCTTTTCCTCTACATGATGTTAGTAGTAGGACTAGTTTAGAGTTAATCTAATGTTAGGTTGGACCAACATTGTTGTGCCTAGGTTAGAAATGAAGCTGAAATTCTTTAGAGGTCTGATCTCAACTGAAAGGTATCACACTTGAGATCATTCCCATTGTATTATTGGAATGATAACCCTAGCTTAGTAGGGTGCAATTTCATGTGACAACAGTTTTTGGCACACCCAATGCTCGACAAGTTTGATAGAATTTATTTCATCTTCTTGAGATAGTGGTGCTACTCTCAACATTTTTATCCTTAAAGAGACATTCAAAAAGGTACTTGGTAACTCTGCAAGCAATTCAACATCTTGGTTCTAGACCAAACATCAAATTTCATGGCAAGGATTCATACTAGAGCATCTTCAAGAGTTAATTTCCAATACATTAAACTAACATTTTCTACTTCAATAAGAAGAAATAGATAATATTTATCTTCACCAAGGAGAAGGGATAGAAGTTATATAACCCTAGATCCTAGAGCATAGTCTACACCTCCTCCAAATAGATTATTACAACCTAGGACACCTATCGTCTATATAAACAAAAATTATTTCAAATGGTTGTTCCAAGAAATCAAGTGTTTGCAATATTATGTGGTAATAGCCCTTTGGTGCTAGCCCAAAAAAATGATATCCCAATTTTGGCTTAAAGAACCTTCCATATTTTATTGGCAAAACAACCATTACCCCCATAGAACATATCCAAGACATGGCCAACACATGCTTTTTCCATGATATCGTTGAAGATAACGTAGTTGTTAGACTCTTAGCTTTCTCCTTAAAAGGGAAGGCCTTGTAGTGGTACAAAGGCTTGTCTCCTAACTCTATTTATAATTGGGATGAGTTAGGGGAGAAGTTATGAGAAGTTGGAATATAAGAGTGATCGCCTATAACTTGTAGAGAAATCAACGCCTGGCCGTAAGTAAACCCCAAAGAACACACACAATGCAAATATTTTTTTTTTTTAAACAATTAAATTAAACATGCAATAACATTAACCATAATCACTTAAAATATTACATCACATTATCACACTTAGTTCTCTGGGGCACGCGAGGTTACATCACAACAACTAAACGGAAATAAAAGATAATGATAAACCATGTATCCATTTATATTATAATAACCATGAATATATGTACATCCATGAACCAAGAGCAAGAATATTAATACACCACATAATACAATCATATGAATCTCTTAACAAAGTTATAAATGATCCTAACTATTACATCATCGTTATAATATTACATTACAAACTTTTGATATAAGAATTACAATGAATTTCCCAACCATGTGGGATGATACAAATTACACCAACATCTGAATAACACGGGAATACTGGTACAACGCCAACTGCAGAAAAGCTGCGAACAAAGGATGCTGATGGGGAACCCAACGGGTGCGGAGCACGTTCCACCCAACCATGTGAATTACAAGTAACTCACCCCCCATGCTCAGAGGTGACAAGGAAGAGAACCCGACCATGAATGCCAAACCGACTCAACAACAACATAGTACAAATACAACTCAAGGTATATAATGACATAAACAACCACGTTCACGAATCCCCATAACAAGAACAAGCTATGAAACTCACCACAATTAAACAAGGCATTAACAATATAACAAGACAACAAAGAACATTCCTAAATCATTTTCACAAGAATCTGAATCAACAATAAAAGTACAAAACTAGTAGAACCGAAACAACATCCAAAATACATTTCCAAAAGAACTGGCACAACATTCAAAATAAATTCCAAATAACTCAGGAAACAATGAAAGAACATATTCCGCCATAAATCTAAAACAACAATCTAAAGATTTCACAATTCCATAGGAATAAGGAAACAAGGCAAATGGGTGTCAAGTGGAGTGTGATCGCATAGATCTCATGGGATCTCCTGGCCCTTCCTCCAACTTAAGGCACCAGAACCCATATATGGATCTCTTGGCTCTTCCTCCTACTTGAGGCATCGACACCATAGGGTAGCTCATGCGGAGTCAATAACCTCTCATGAAGATGAGATTACGACTTTGCCGACCACGGCCTACTCAGTCTATCATTAGTCTATGATAGCCCTAATGCATAGACGAGGAATCCAATGTTTATTATCTGTGCGTTTCCATCACCCATCCCCTAAATTCTATTTTAAGGTTATCACTGTTTAATCATTTCCCCACGCGGGTCTACCCGAAACTTCCTTCATTTACATGCGGCCCCCACGAAGAGCCACTCTCCCTAAGACCCTCAACATAAATCAAAACTAGGCAAGGGTTGAACTACAACATATAAAGCATAATACTCAAAACAAGAACATGCGAGGCATTAACCCTCTCGCAATAACTCATAACTAAAAGTCTTAACAAACCGTTCAACCCTTCCAAGCATAAACCATTAATTTTTCAACTCCAAAAGCATAACCAAGACGAGGATAACATTCAAAATTAAACACGCCTCTGGAACAAGGTTTTTTTACAATCAACAACTAGGTTCCCACATCGATATTAAAGCCCAAAACAAAAACCATAAAGGAAGAGATACACTCAATAAATTCCACAAAGTTGCACCATTAATTTCAATTCACTCTCACTCAAACTAATTAATTAATTTTGTTTAACATTCTAATACTTCCAAAGTTCTACGTTTTATAATATAATCCATATATATAAAAAAAACATTATTAATATATATATATATATAATAATAATATTATTATTATAACAAAAGAATTTAATAAATATATTAAAATATATTAGTCAAATTCTTAAAAACATTTAAAAACAATTATTAATAAAATTTATAGTATATATATATATTATTAAAAAAAAAATAAACTCATATGGAGAAACCGTCAATTTTACCATAATGACTTAAAGAAATTTTAATGATCTGTGCAAGCAGGCCAGCTGAGACTGCCATGCAGAGATCACTGCAGGGGTGACAGAGGGGTACGGCTTCGGCCCGCCCTTCCCTAAACCCCGCAAAAGTTTCATAATTTTATTTTTTTGTTCCCAAAAATAACACCGCCATGGCCAACAGTATAATTTCAGTCGTTTGTTCTAAGACAAACCAAGACATAAATAATTTAAAAAACAATTATAAATATTTATAAATATATATATATATATATATATATATATATATATATATATATATTTTTACCATAGAATACCCCAAATCGTAGAACATTATTTCAAATCCATTAAAAAGAAAGATTGATCTTTTTCCACAATTAAAATAATAAAAGGAAATAGGGCATATTCAAACGAAATTCAATGAAATTTCTTTTTGTTTGTTTACAATTGATTCGATTTCACATTTCTAGAGAATTTTCATATAGAGAAGACCTAATTATTTACTTATTTTCTTTTATCAGAGAAATATTTTTTATCTACTACTCAGACATATTTTCTTTTACAAGCATAGATTGATTCAAAACACATTTCTTTTTCTTCTTTTTTTTACAGATCCAAAACAAACAAGAGGAGAGGGTGGAACCTGGAGTCCTGCGCTCTCGAGAAACTGATGAAGCCTACTTGATCCCGATGCCTCTACCTAAAGCTCTATTCCTATTTCAGATTTCCTCTTCACTTCGTGTCAACTCCTAACTGATTCTTTGTTCAGAAGACTCTCCAGAATAACACCAACAAAAGATTGACAATCCCTTTCTAAACTCTCCTCAAAATATAGCAAGAAAAAGAATGAAATTTATCTTTTTCCCAAACTTCAAAAGATTAAAAAATACATAACCATTAACTTGTGCAACTTCTGTCTCAATAATCCTCTGTGTGTGAAAAACTTACAAAATTCTTAATTAAATAAAAGATATTCTCAATTTCTTCCAAAAGCTCACAAAAATCCACAATAAAAGAAATTAATTCTTTAAAAGCAAGCTTTTTAATTAGATCTGTATTCTTATTTGTTCTCACAACTTTTTCCTTATTTTATTTGTTTTATTGTTTTAATTTCTATTTTCAATACTTTTTTGTTTTAATTTCCGTTTTTACAACTTTACTTGCAAAACACATTATCTAATTAATTTAAATAATTTATTTTAACAATTATCCTCAACAAGATAATTAATTAAAATAATAAAACACAATTTAATATTTTAATTATCATTTAATAAACTCATGACTTTTAAAAATAAATAAAACATTAAAAAATTTAAATAGAATTTAATCTAACATTAAAATAAACAATCATTTCCATCATTTAAATAAAATAAATCACAACTTATAAAATACCAACATTAATAAAATACAACATAACACAACCACAACCACAATAATGACAACTACAAAAATGTACAATAACAATCAAACAAGACAGTCTGACATCATGGGACGGGAGGACTTCATCATCACCTCTGTTTCAACATTTAACCGTTGGGCTATTGGTGCTCAGCCTGTTCCGCCATGTGGAATCGACTCGTGACTCAGAAACCTATACAAAACTTAAGTCACATGTGCATACATATATAACAAGCATTAAATCAAGCATTGCATTGTAGAAGGAATCGCAAATAACAGAAAGACCTCACAAAACGAAAGGATGCTATACCTGTTTTCATCACATCTATCCTAACAATTATAATATAACCACAAATAACATTTCTAAATCTAACAATTCATCTCATGACATAATTTATTAAATCACTGCATCATAATATAATTCTGAAAATCAACTAACATCACTAACCATAATGTCATATGAAATAATCAAATCCTTAAGTGTATAAGCATAATCACCAACAGTCTACTAATCAAACCACCAAACCAAACAATAATAGTATCATCACAATATCAAGGTATCAAACAAAGCATAGAAAATAATAAATCCAAACAAAAGATGAGGGGTATTCAGAGTTGTTAGACTCTTAGCTTTCTCCTTAAAAGGGAAGGCCTTGTAGTGGTACAAAGGCTTGTCTCCTAACTCTATTTATAATTGGGATGAGTTAGGGGAGAAGTTATGTGAGAAGTTTGAATATAAGAGTGATCATCTATAACTTGTAGAGAAACTAATAACCATAAAGAGAGCTTCTCATGAACTCATGTGATATTTTAATTTTAGATTTTAGAAGATATGGGATAGAATCCCTGCTCTAGTGAAACCATCCCCAAACTATGCTTTCTTGTGCTACCTAAGGGACCTTAAAAGTGTTGTCACTATTATGATATGGTCTATGAGTGGAATAACTTTACCAAACACAGATGATGTTACCATCAAGGGAAAAAATTGTCTAATTCAAGTTGGAAAGATTTATCGAAGGCCTCCAATGACTTTATTTTCAAATTTTATATCCCAATAGCCTTCTTTGGAAACTATCCTAGTAACATCTGGGCTGATGCAAGAAGTTGGGTCCACAAAAAGCTCAAAAAGTTGTTGTTTTTCAGAATTTGTCACACTTGGACTAAAAATTTGAGGCACTTACACAATGAATCTTAAAAAAACTCAGTAGTATGAAATTTAGTATTTTGAATCTAGTTTCCAAATATGTAATTTATTCAAATACCCAGATGATAGAAATTAAATTTTGATAGGGATGTATAAAAATCACTTTTTAAAAGTCCCTATTTTTTTACCATACCATGCACATGTACGGACACCACTTTTTGACCCAAATAAATGTATTCTACTAATTCCTTTTGGGGAAAGAAAACTAACAACATGAAGATTGAATGACAAATTTTTTTTACATATTTTTTTTGAATACGCTTTTTTTTATTGAATTTTTATTGGCCTTAATTGTTGTTTTTAAAAGTCAACATGTACGGACAATATAATTGGACCTAAACTAAACATTTTTTTAATATTTTTTTTCATTGTGTAGAGAATTGTTTGAAGATTGATGCCATATAATTTTTTTACAAGAAACTAAATCCAAAAAAAAAAAGTTCAAAACAAAAATCTGATATTTCAAGTTTATGGTATAGTTTGATTAGAAATTAATTAAAAAATAACAAATATAATCCAATCTTTAAAAAAATTATATATTTGGAAACTATACATCATGTTCTCTAATGGGTTTTAATTTCATAGATTGATTCTAAAGTCCGCTAGCCATATTGCCAAAGTTGACATTCTTCTTCAATTTGTCTTCGCTTTTTGAGTTGCAAAGTCAGCGTATGGGTTAGCTACAAGTCTTTCTTGTTTCCAAACTGAGGCGATGTGGGTTGAATTAAATTTCAAAAACGCGATACACGCTTTAAAACCTTTATTGCCATGTAAAACACATATGCTTCTTATTTTCTTGATTATTTAAAACTTTTGTGAAACACGACAAGCGCTTTATAACGAACACATGTGTTTAAAATGTGTACGCCAGCTTTTGTAATGCAAAAATATCGTGATGTTTCAAATATGAGTAGCGCTTCAAAAGCACGATGTGTTTTGTATTACAAAACGCGGTATTGCATTTCAAAGGTATTTATTTTTAAATAAATGATTTGTACGTGTTATAAAATGCGTACGTGTTTTTTTAGGCTCGGGTACCAGAAGCATAACGCATACGTGTACACGTTTTCTACGATATTTTTTTTTTGGCCGAAACTTCCCCTCTTCGTGGACCCAACTTCTTGCTTTTATTCGTCCACTAGTGAGATATATACATTTGTTGCACCCACAAATGAATTGAATTAAATTGAAACCTTACTTTATAATTTTAGCAATGAGTTAGTTACTATAAAGAGATAACAAGCTCAAATTAATAGGCCTTATTAGCCTTAAAATTAAGTATTACCAATAGAGTAGGTAGCCATGTCAAGGGAAAATCCAATAGGATTATGCTAAACCATTGAACACTATAAATCCAGGTACTACAAACACATCAAAATCTCTTCTTCCAATATAGAAAAATCTTGCTCAAGGGTATGATTAGTGTCATCCATGTAATCAACCACATAATCAGAATATGTGTCAAAATGGTGATTTTATGCAAACTCTAGTGGTTCAAAATGAACCTTTTACTTCAGGTCAACAATTTGATGGAAGTCAAGGAACTATGGGTAGAAAAGATCATATATCAAGAGATTCTACATTTGTCAATTGGAATAAAACAAAATTGTGTTGCCTAAACCAGTTGAGTGCTAACACTATGGCATAAAATACAAGGTCAAAGAAGAGAATAGTGGATTATGATACATCTCCTGTAGTTGGTTAGGCATAAACCTCTCTAAGGAACTATAGTTTCTAATACAAAAGTTAAGACATCTTTGTCACAACAAAAAAAAATATTGACAAGGGAGACAAAGCACAAAGCCATCCCCAATGTAGCCAACCAACAAAATTGGAACCTTTTGTCCCAAATATGTCCTCCAAGGTTTGTAATGTTCCTTTTAGCATTGTAGATTAGATGAAAATGGTTATCCTAAATGTGACCATGTGGGAGGTTGTGTCCATCCCATCTCAAAGAGATTTGTTGTAAAGTGGCCAAATAATATGTCAACAAAAGAAGGAGAAATAGTCCCAACCAACGTAGTTTAACCCAAGGAGGAAGGGAATTCAAGTAAAATTAGTAAGATTCCCCCTTTTATTTCTCCTTAATTATTAGTGATCATATAGTTCACAATTGTATGGTAGATTCAGGAACTAGCAACTCTATTATGCCCAAGAAAGTAGTTAATATCCTTGGCATAAAATATTAACATGTGACTAAGGGAGTTGTGCAATTGGATGGTACTATTGTTAATACAATGGGGGCCATTAAGGACCTAAAATTGACCTTGCCCACATGCCCTAGTTGCACTGTGTTGAAAGACAAATCAATCACTGAACTTCTTACCTTCTTTCCAATTTTTTTTCCTAGAGAGTTCATTGCCAAGATAGGTGGGTGTCTATCCTTTGATTGGTCCCACATGTTATTTAGGACAATATATGGTACTAAAGTGACCACCAAAGTAAAATCAATCACTAAATATCACATTTAATTGTACACTCCCAACCCCATTAATATGAATTGCACATTGCATGAGAAAGGGAAAGAATGTATTGTTCATGAGCCTACTACTCTCCTAGAACCTTTCAATCACTATAGATGTATATTTCAATTGTCTCACTTAGAATATTTTTTAAAAGATCTCATAAAACCATTCTATCAAACATTCCAAAATCAAATAAAGAATCAAATATTTGATCTTCATCATCTAATATCTAGTTTAATGTCTATTCAATAACTCTTTTACCTATAAATACAAATGAATAAAATAGTTGTTGTGTTGCATACACATCAAAAGGAGAAAAAATTATTATATATTTAAGTTCTTACATCTCCTACAATTGGTGGAGTCACTACAAGTTTTGGTATGTTGGCTAATGTCGTGATCCCTAATTGCGTGCTAGATGAATAGGGAGATTATTTTCACTTTTATTCATTTACTAGAGTAGAGAAAAGTGGCTTGCACACTTATTGTTGGTTATCATTGATGTCAACAATATGGTGTTTGTTGATGATGTTGTTTCTCTTGTTAGCAAAGTGGTAGTGTGTGATTGGTTACATATACTGCAATTAGGAAGGATGTCATGAGTTGTTATATCAATTATTTTTTGTTGCTGAATGAATAAGTGTATGATTCTATGAATGTTGTATTCACTATCTATTGATGTAAAGTTGTATAAAATAATCTCTTACAGTCACTGGCTCAAGATGTTACTCTGAAATGCTCTAGAGAATGCTCTACATTCCTCCACATTGTATGATTTGGACCTGTGGTTTACAGGATAGACAAATTCAAGTGTGAAGCATGTGCATTAGTGATTATGCCACCATCTTAGGTTCTTTAACCTTAATTATTATGATTTCTAAACACGGGTCCTATGCTTGAATGAGTTTGAGGATGGGCAAAGGGGTTGGTTCTATAATAATAGTTTATTGGTTTCCTATGTTAGAAACCTACCCTCTATCCATATTATATACCTACCCCAAGACATTACTTGTTGTGGTAATCAACTAAAATTGGTTACACCTCAGCCTAGTTATAGGAGTTTAATTTTCTATCACATGATAATTTGACAAGACACTAATGAGTTTTAATATAAAAGGAGCCTAAATTGGAAACTGATGAAGACTTTGTAAACACATTTATTTCTTTAATTAATCAACCCATAACAACTAGTATCATAGAAACCAAATAAGTCATGGAAAGGTAGTCATTGGTTGCTACCTACTATATATACTCATATTGGAAGGAAGGATTATGCAAACAAAGATATATAATGAAGAAAGCAATGAAACCTTAACCTAGGACATAAAACCATTGATAAATGTGTTGCTCAATTTATCATAATGATTGTGAATTCCACAAATTATTTCCACATATAATTTTTCCTTTTCATTGTATTTTCTCACCTAAGAAGGTGGGTGGACAAGAAAATCATGATGTTCATATATGAATCCCTAATTGGATCATTTCAACAACCAACTAGATGAATGCAAATCCTTGAGCTAGTTATGCTGTTATGTTGTACATTAGGAAATTTGAGTTTCAAAAATTAATTTCCTATCGATTATTGGTATCACTTTCACTCAAGCACTTATAAGATAGCTAAATATGCACATTACTATAAAGTAATATTTTAAGACAATCATTAGTCCAAAAGGAAAATTTTGTTACATATATGAGAAAATAGTCACCTACTAGCTCATACCTTGAAAATATACTCTAATAGGTTGAACATGAGTGTGAATCCTTTGCAAACTAACAAAGGGATGATTAGTTATCCCTACCTTAAATCAGGAAGAGTATTTGACAATGTAATGCTCTCTCTTCAAACACATTTCAGAGCCATTCATGGTTGTAAGTATGCTTGGAACAACTGCAATGTCTTGTAAGCCAAGGAATGGTAGTAGCAACCTATCACTAGAAGTATAGTGAGTTGACTACCTTATTGGATTTTGTTAGGATTAAATGGTTACCTTATTTAGTTGAATAATTGCTATGAGAAACTAGGGAATAAATGAAATTTGAACCTTTACTATCATACAACACGAAAATGAGTAGTTGAAACCTAAAGGTGGTTGGTCTTGGAACCTTCTAATTTTGAGATAGGACATATCTTCCAATTATAGTGCTAAGCATGAGTCAAGGAGCAATACTATGATGTTTGAGATTGATAGTACTCGAGGAGAAATATTATAATGCTCAAGTTTGATAGTAATCAAGGAGCATACTATGCCAATGATGTATGTCCTTGGTTCCTTAACTATTTGATGGATTGTAGGGAAGAGATATTCTAACGAAGCTCAAGTAGGTAATATATAGAACTCACCCCAGTATTATAACCTATGTGAAATAGTATCTTAAGTTACTCATGGTCGAAACACCTTACGAATTGGTCATTAGGAAGTTAAATTATACACTACAAGCAGGTCCAAATGTCTACTCTCTCACCATGCACCATACACTCTTCTTGGATGGGTTGATATGGATTATACCCATTTTAGTTGGGATCTTATTGCACCCCCATGGTGAAACATGACAAGTTATGAACAAGGAGTTGTCCTGACCTTACTGAACATAATGTATTTTTTTTGTAATGACTAGCAATTGATCTTTCATTGGTCTTTATGTTATATTATGTATATAATATTGTGAAGGCCTTATAGTAGATATGATGGTTAAAGATTATAAAGAATGTTCAATCACTTTCTTTTTGTTTAGTTGTTAGCTAATCCATTGTTATCGTGCTTGTATTGATATAAAAAAAATATGATTTTTTTTTGGATCTTGTTGGGGTTGTTATCATAGTGTCCCTAGTTGTACAAACATTCAAACTTAAAATCTAAATTCAATAAGAATCATTTTAGCTTCTTGTAATGGTTGGTATTCTTCTTGGCTTTAGAGAATCCTATTGTGCATAGTAAACTATAAATGTGTGATTGTATTGGTAGTTTAAGGGGGCATTGAGAGAACAATTATATTTTGTATAGGTACCCAAATTGAGAGGATATAAATCATGTATTAATATATATTCTTATTTATAATGTAGGAACAATTATGTGTTGTATTTTTGACATGAGACATAAAAGGAAAGAAGTGTAGATTATAATGCATGTTCAATCACTTTCTTTTTATTTAGTTGTTAGCTAATCCATTGTTATCAAACTTGTATTGATATAAAAAATATATGCAAAATTTTTGGATCTCATTGGGGTTGTTATCATAGTGTCTCTAGTTGTACAAACATCCAGACTTAAAATATAAATTGAATAAGCATCATTTTAGCTTCTTGTAATGGTTGGTATTCTTCTTGGCTTTAGAGAATCCTATTGTGCATAGTAAACTATAAACGTGTGATTGTATTGATAGTTTAAGGGGCATTGAGAGAAAAATTATATGTTGTATAGGTACCCAAATTGAGAGGATATAAATCATGTATTAATATATATTCTTATTTCATAATACACATTCTTATTTCATAATGTAAGAACAATTATGTGTTGTATTTTTGACATGAGATGTAAAAGGAAAGATGTGTAGAAGCATAAAGAAAATGAGGAAAGTATGCAACTAGTGGAGAAAGAGGTAGATTGTATCCATTAATAAGGTCTTGTATGAATGTAACAAGGGGTAGATTATATCTTTTCAATTTATATTTATTTTACATGTCATTTATTATATAATTATGATAGTAGGTATTTTCTACTATTGACTAGTTTGGGTTTTCTCTCTTTAGAAGATTTGCATGATAAATATGGTGTTCAATTCTCCTCTTCCTCTATTATTAACTTCCACTTAATTTATGACTAATTAATACAATTGTAGAATACTTGTTTTGTGATTTCCATAATTTGTGTGGTTCTTAGATTATGGATCATGGATGTTGAAATGTTGTAATGGTCCATAATATTTTCTTGAAGGGCTTCCTCATTGTAAAATGCAACTGGTGGGTTAGGGGGGAAAGGAAGAAGATGCATCATTGGATTCAATGTTTCCCATATAAGCATGTCCATGTGGTACATCATCATGTTCATTGTTATTGTCATGTGGTTCTACATTGTTTAGGTAAAGTGGAAATGGTCTTGTGTAGATTTATAAATGACTATTTAAGGGTCTAATTGATAGATTTTCATTATTATTAACCCCTCCAACTTTGATTAAAAATTTTTGTCTATGAGGTCTTGTATCTTATGTTTAAGACCTATACAGATTTGAATATAATGATCTTTAATGTGATGGTAGTTGCAAAATATTTGATCATGGTATGCTCTAGGAAGTGATTTGCTTGGACTAAGTGAATAAACTTAAGGGAGTGTAAGTAAATTAACACTCAAAGTTTGAAGCAGGTTGCCAATAGATTCTTGAAATTTATGAACTTTATAGAATCAAATCTAGCTTAAATGAAGGAATATGAAGTGTTAGCAACTTGACAAACACTTTTTTGTCACATTGTTATGCTTAGAAAATAACTATTGGTATTTAGAAGGGTGTGAAGTATTTATGCTTGAAGACCCATATTTGAAGGCATTTTGTGTAAACAATTTGGACTCTACAATTTTCACATGTGAACTCACATCTATAAAAAAGAGCCAAGATATTATATTGGATTGACTTAAGTGGACCTTTTATAAAAATGCTTCCAACTCAAAATCATTTAAAATGATTATCATTTTTTAATATAAAGATTGAAATTGAATGACATAAATAGTGACGCACTTGTCTAATCCTTGAACACATTCAAATAAATCAACAATTATAACTCTAAACCCATATTAAATTTAGATTTATGAAATATTGAAAAGCAAAAAAAATCACTCGATAACATCTTACATATATTGTCCCAAAAAAAATCATTTTATATTATTTTATATTATTAAAAAGCAAAAAAATCACTCGATAACATCTTACAGATAAAATCACTCTGGTCCCTTCCCCCTCCACGACATGATCAAATTATCAAAGCATATCAAGCGAATTAAGGCAAGAATCAAATGCAAGTGACTAGGCCGCTTCCTTCAACACCATAAAGGGATAAAAATGTACCTGATTTTTAAAAAAACTCATAAAAATCCAACCTAACGGTTATTTTGAGCGCACATATTTTTAAAATCATGCCTTCCACCACGTTTTCTTTTAGTTTTTCATTTGTCGAGATTCACAGGAACTCCACTACCTACATCGTCTTCTGAATAGTGATCATTTCTTGCTTTTTCATGGAAGAAATGTGGGCCATGCCATTCAGGTACGATTTTACTTTTCATTTAGAGGGTTTCTTGTTTAAAGATTTGGGGTTTTGATTATGAAGTGATACAGGATTGTGTAACTTTGAAACAGGGTATACAAAGGTCACAGAAAACACATAACTGCAATCAAGAATCTTATATATTCATTGCGCTTCTGCATTGTATGGTGAGTCTTACGCATCTTTCTCTACCTTTTTGTTTGTGCGTCTGTTTAAGCTATCTCCACTGTGATGGTTGTGTTTGGCATCCCTCTGTTTTGTTGATTTGTGTTGGGTGTCTGATATGACATTGGGCATGCCTTGTTTATTAGTCCTCCTTGTTGTTTGTATGCGAAACGGTATGAACTTATTTCCCTCCTTCTATTATGGAGATTTAAGTAGTGTTGGCGCTTGTTTGTTAGCTAATTGTCATGGTGGGTTTGGTTATGTGGTTTCTGCCAAGAATTACCTGCCTCGAAATCAGGACACTTGCATCTACTATCCTGTGTTCTCTGCACCAGTTAAAAATCTAAAATATCAAATTCACATTATAATATATGGTAATGAACTTAGATTCAAAGAGAGGAGGGTCCTCACCAGACAAGTAGAGAATGTCTGTCCATCCTAGGTAATGTGCAAGGAACCTCGATGTCGAAATTCATAGAGGCAAAACCCAACAAAAGTTATCCAAGGAAACTGCCACTCGAGCTCACAGCCACAGGAGGAGGCACAACAAAGAATGGGAGGTGCAAACCTTCTTCAATATGTTTAAATAGGAAATGCAGAGCATTGAAGACATTAGTAGCATCTACGATGAGCTCATCATTCAAACTAGGCCTTAGACAATTGATGCATAGAAGATATTCAGAAAGAGAGTCATAAGAAACATTATCTTTCAGAAGGAAAAGTAGGGAAGCCACTGAAGCATTAGAAACCATATCATTTTTATTCAAGAAGCCACCAATTGTAAAGGAGCTAGATCAAGAGAAGACATGATGAAGATAAATGGCTACACATATGGGTTTGCTAGACTTCTTACCATATCACAATCCATCATAATGTCCATGGAGTTCGAGAGGAACATGTGGATGCTATTTCAACCAATCCTGCCCAATAATAGTTCTAACCACCATTTCCACATTCACACAGGGGATGATAAAGGCTTGCCACAATTTTTCAATGTTCTAGCCAAAGGAATCACTTTTCTCCCACAAGTAAACGGGTGGAGAATTGCACCACAAAGAAGCCATACTTTCCAAGATCACCACCACCATAAAACACCCTCAACATATTAATAGTAGGTTCAAGGGAGTTTAAATAAGTTCAGTTTAACACCAACATTGGAGGAAATGAAAGCTGAAAATCCATCAGTATAGAGGCACCAAAAAATGGATGCACCAAAATATGGAGTACCATAAACATACGATCAGAGAAAATGAGAGAAACAGGTGTATCCTATTGTACCCAAATCCTACGTAACAATCAAAACAAAGTTAGAGAAAAATAAAGTTGGGAACAAATGTGATCCACATCACAAGGTTGCACATATCCAACATGGCTGAGGAAGGATAGATTAGACACGGGAATGACAGGTGTCAAGCAAGCAAGAGGGATATAGAACAATAAATATTGAATCAATTACAATAATCATGAATTAACACCAACGATCATTTCACATCAGTAACATTACTGCTACATGAAAAATAACGTGCCAACCCCAAAATAAATCATAAACCAAGAAAACAAGACCACTTGGATTGCCATATCACCCTCAAGAATCCTTACAAGTGTAGAAGTAACATTGCCATATTGGTCTTGCACCATCCAGATCCAACAATTGACAGTAAACAGACAACCTTTTCATACAATGGGCAAGCAGAGACATATACGATTGATTTTAAGGAACTTCTCTGCTTTCCTGCTGTCAAAGCAAGGAGGATTTATCTTTGGCCCCTACATTAACAGTTTGAAAACAACCATTCTCACTACTCGTATACAATTTTTTGTACATACTTCATTTTCATTATTTTGGATTTTCTTCATGATTTAGGTCTAAATAAATTCCCATCAAGAACTACAAATACTAACTAATGATTGTCACAGTAGTAACAAAGACTTTACCCATGCCACAGTATTTTCTATCTTACAAACATTGTCATATATTTCAAAAATGTCAGATTTGTGAAAGTTATACACCTTTCTGGTTCTAGAATGTGTGTTGCAACTGCATATTCAGATATTAATGGTGCAACATTGTTTATGTTTCTGCCAAGACAACATTACAAATAATTAAAATGAGAGCATCTCATTTTATATTAGAGGAGAATCCATAGGAAATGAAGCAAAACACTTTGTATTTTCATTGTATATGTTAATTTTGATTTAAAGATGGATAGAAAGTTATGTAAATCTCTAAGGAAAATATAACAGATCTTTTATTTTAGAATAATATCTAAAAGTAAAATTCTCTCTAAATTCAAAGGAAAATTCTCTTTAAATTCAAAACTAGCTTAACAAAACCTTTGAAATTTAATTACTTGTAAAAATATGAATAGAAAATTAATGAAAAGAACTCAAAAAGAACCTTTCCCACAACTACAGTAATATTGAGCTATGAGACAAAGCATAGCTGCCTTGGTCAATTTCCAGTATAGAATGGTTGTCAGCAACAGATAATCACCCTCTCAATAAGGAAAAAGATTTCAGATCCAGAAACTTGGTGACTATATAGCTAGAATAGAGATTCATGTTAAAGAGAATTTGTTAGCCACTTAGAGAGAACTTATGTGAATGCAAAGGTGGCATGGAATTTTCATGTTATAACACTGCCATTAGCCTCATGATTTTAATGGTAGTAGGTTTCTACCATTAGCCTCCTGATTGACTGCAATATAAATAAGGAAATAAGAATGAAGAGCAATATAAGTAATGCAAAAAACACAAGCATGTTTGTATAAATGGTAAAACATACTGCTCTAAAATAGTATTTCTTGTAACAATACTAAGACCATTCAAAATAAGATAGCTACAAGATACTAGCAAGGAAGCTAAGCTCTATGTTTAGACCTAAAAATCATGTCTTCATATAATTTGCAAATCCTTGATTGTAGGTTTGTTTCACATCTATGTAATATTAGTGAAATCATGTTCTAATTAAATAATTTATGATAAATCAAATTCTACTCTTCACTTTATCTACAGAATTACACTGGTCCAAAATAGAGCAAAAAATTTCAGAAATTAATCAAAGTTATACATAAACCCATAAATCAGAATAACTCAACAGGGCACATTAGAAAGCCCATAACACAAGGCAATGACAAACAGACCTATGCAACATTCTTAATGAATTTTCCTTCCTAGCTACTATCTTAAATAAGAATCAAACTACAGAGAACTAAAGGGAAGCCTTGTGTGTTGTCATTTCATAAAATACACATAAGAAGAGTAACATGCAAATCCATTCTATTATTTCAGAATTACATCTAAAAATACAATGCTCTTTAGGTTCAAAACCGACTTAACAAAACCTATAAAATTTAATTATTTGTAAAAATATGAATGGAAATTTAATTAAAATAACTCAAAAAGAACCTTTGCTACAACCAATCTAATATTGAGATATGAGACAAAAGCATAGCTTCCTTAGTCAATTTCCAATACAATATGGTTGTCAACATAAACAATCATTTCACAAAAATTTAAAAAATAAATTCAATAGATAACCACCCTCTCAACAAAAGAGAAAACTTCAGACCCAGAAAACTTGTTGCTGCCATAAAAAGTGCTCTTGCTGAAATTCCTTTTATCTGCAATTCTGAGTGAGTATGGGCATTTATCAAAGGATAAAGGAAGGGGGATTTTGTCATGTTGTCATTGCAATTGTGAATATTTTATAGAATGCCACATAACTAGTTGCAGGGCATTAGAAGGTGCTCACGAGACATTAGAAAGCAGTTCAATTTTAATTTAATAACATTAAATAATAAGATTTTAATTTAGTATTTATCTTCAATTTTATATTAATGTTTTACATATAAATAATAAATAATAATAATTTTTCTTGTTATGCTATTTATAGTCAACTTTATATTAATGTTTTGCATGAAATTATATGTTAAAATGATTTCATTTATTTTTAAAATAAAATTAAAAAGAAAGAATACAATAAAAAATTTAAAACAAAATAATGCAAAATCAATAATAATTTTCCTTTTAATAAATACAGGAGAGAAACAAAGGATTGACACAAAGATGAGAAGAATGAGATTAAGCACTTACAAATAAAATTAAAGTATTAATAGGTATGCAATTTATTTCTTCACCAATTTTATATCTTTATGTGGTAGGTGTCATTACATTACAGTGTTCCTCCACCATGTTTGAATGGTGTCTAAAATTAATGACTATATTTTGTCCATTTGTAATCAATTTTTGAGTGTGTTCTCACTTTATCCTTACTCTCATCTCTCCATTTCTTTGCATGGCTAAATGTTTTGATATTTATTGATCTTTATATTTATTATTTGCATCAATGTAATCAAATAATATCCATTCATAGAGAGATGTTTTATTGATTGAAAAAGAAAATTTATTGACTACAATTTTAGAAGACATATGTTGTGACACTTACTATTGTAAATGAGATGGTATTCTAAAATAATCTCTTTTCATTAAGCTTATGCACTGATTAATCTATTGCTAAGACTACACTTCACAAATAAAAGAAGACATAGGCCTTAGGATTGACAAAATCAATACAAAATCTTCAATGTTATATAATATTTTTTTCTTTAGTGTTTGTCACATACAATTTCCATCAAACTCTGACATAGAAGATATCAACTCATTTGCTATTATAAAGTCCTTCCTATTTCTATCAAGCACATAGAATCATTTGTT
>VDFB02271358.1:954330452-954380242 GCA_007258455.2 Sequoia sempervirens
GGTAAAACATCTTGACATGGGCCATTTTCATTGATCCTATCCTATGCAGCATTATCTGAGCCATGAAGCATTATCCAAAGAGCATTCCTTTATCCAAACACCTTATCTTATCACAAGATAATCCTTGGCATACTTTGCGTGCTTACCATATCCATCCATCCATACACCTATCCAAGCATCCATCTGTAACATTCCATACATTGCTAGACATTGGGGGCAGATATATACATCTTGCTTCAAGAATAAATCTTGGTCTATATCCTCCAGCTTGTGTGGCGATTCAAACATTGGTAAACGTGAAATCAAATTGGTCAAACATTTGTGATCTAGAGTCCGAATCACTAGCCCATGGCATATTTTGACAAGAACATGTTCTTTATCATTCATCAAACATCAATCGATATCAGTCACATCTAAGTCGCACGTCAAACGTCACATCACATCATCTCGGGATATCCTTGTGTTGCTTAACACTATCCTTGCATTGTCGTGTATCCTCGACAATGTTATCATTATCAATCTTGATCAATCCATCCTTGCATTGTTGTGCATCCTCAACAATGTTATCATCATCAAATCATCATCAATCAAATCCTTGCATTGTTGTGCATCCTCAACAATGCTATCATCATCATCATCAACCCATCGATCTGATCAATCCACCTTAGCTTGGTTTTCAACAAAATCTCAAACAAAACATTATCGTCAAAATCATGCGAAAATCCAAAAACATCCAAAACATCAAAAAATCCAAAAACACTCAAAAAATCCGAAAAACATCAAAAACATTGGAATCCGAACTACGTCGTCTCTGAGCTTGAACGTAGGCAAGGCTAATCTTTGATCAGCCCCCGAGACATCAAAATCCAAAAAAAAATCGAAAACATCAAATCCAAAACATTCGAAAACATCAAAATCCCAAAACATCGCGAAATCCAAAACAGCCTCAAACATTTCAAAACGCCAAAACATCCAAAATACTGGGTAAATCCACTCCATCCTGCCTTGGCTTTCACCCGAATAATCAATCATCCATAATAAACTCCATCGCCATTCCATCCTTTGACAAATATTGCTAAACAATCATAGTAAATAGAAAAGCAAACTTCAATCAGAAAACCAAAATCACAAATAAATCTTTTAAAATAAAATCAAAGATTCGATCACTGTGAAACATGTCGTACTAATCTTATATCAAGAACCTATCAATCAACTTATCAACCATCATCATCCTCCACAATGCATGTCCTAGGATATATCATTCCGACAATGGGCATCATTTTGGATATCACCTTGGATTCTTATCCTATCAAAACACATCCCTTTAGCTGAAGGTATGAAGAACATTATTTGTTTGTGTACTTGGTCTCCTTTCTTTGATTTATCTTATTGCGCCATTCCAAGGACCTCTCGATGATATCCCAATGTATAGGATTTGAGAAATATATGTTCCATTATTATCTTTGGTTTGTCAAAATATTGGATCGCCTGTCAATCCTGGCTAATACTTGCTTTGTTAGATATGTATGAGAGGTTTCGACAGCTTGTTGATCATTGCATTGATTGGTTATACCTTTCCTGTTTTGGTCCTAGATGTTTGAGAGACTTCTAAAGTGCATCCTAGCAAGGTTTCGTGATGTCGTGAACAAGAATACTCCCATTATCCGCTTGTTGAGTCAAAGTCCATCACATCTGGCACCACTTACTATCCCTCGGGTCCTTCATACCTTGATGCATCGTACTTAGGCGTGTTATCAAAAATAAAGTAAGTGACCCTTTGAAAATCCCAATCCTTGATAAGCAAATCATCCATCTATCATCATCTATCATCATCATCTCTAATAAAGTCTCGACCAATCATTGGACTTGTTGGATCCTCTTGTCATCATCTCATTTCCGCACTAACATCATACATCCATCATGCATCCATCATGCATCCATCCTGCATCTGCAAACCATCAATAAACTGCATACCACATATCATTCATATCATACATCATAGGAAACATTGATCATTTCACATGCATTGCATATCATCATCATAATATAGACCTGTTAGTCTAAGCATATCATAAATCATCCATTGCATAATCACAACATATCACATCATCAATCTCATCCATCTCATATCATATCATCATTTAAGTTGTTTAGGATAATATAGATTTGTTATTCTAAGCATCTTAAAATCATCTCATTTGCATCATCATCCATAACCATCCATTTTGAACCTCTTTATCGCGAGATCGACCCAAATCAATCTTTTCGCCGATCTCTCGAGGTAATGTACCAGTGTATTTCTTTCCGCTGGCATCTGAAAAATCATGAAATTTTTAAATTTCGATCGCGGCAAGTTTATTCTTTGAACCAACGCAAAAGTACATTGCTTCAAAGAGGGGCAAAATGTAGACATGCAAAATTAACCTTCTGCATTTGATCAGGATCATTCATCAACCGAACTAGACATTGCATTAGGACCATTCATCAATTAATCAAGTGCATTTTCATCCATTCATTTATCAAATAAACCTTATTATTCAACCTTCATCCTGCATTATCCATTTAATTAAATAAATCAAAAAGCCATTTAAATTAAATCCTAAATCATATTCCATCATTTTCTGGATTTAAATAAATCAGAATATCAAAGTCCAAAATGTCAAATCAGTTAATCAGCATTAAATCAGCATAATCATCATTAAATTAATCTAATCCTAATCTAAGGCTAATCACATCCCACTTGCATTATCTAGACCTAGCCACTTGCACAATAAATCAATTTTATTGATTTATTAAAACAATCATTTTCCCTCAACATGACAAAGTCAAACATGGCATTTATTGCTGTTTTTCCTTGTCCCCCTCTCAGCATTTATGGCAAAATTTGAATTCAAATTTTCCCCCTCTTGGGCACTCTTCCCAAATCTTGCACACACATCAACTAATCACATGATGACAAGTGTCCTCAACTCATTGGCTTATTTTTTGATCCCACATTGGTCCCTCTGCAACATTCAGCATTTGAAAATCTTTAAATACAAGCATCATCCTCAAGCAAATCCTTCACAATCTTCACAATCTTCACAATCTCCACAAATTTCATCCAAAAAGCATATGCAAAGTTACTCTCCTTGAGAACTAATTTTGCTCATCATTTCCATCTTATCATCATCATCTAAGCTTATTTGATCAAGGATTGGGAAAGGGTCACTAGCACATGTGACACCAATCCACTATAAGATGCTAGTTTGATTCATTAGAATGATGCATTTCTATGTTTTGCTTGTTTCTTTGACATCATTTTTGTGATTAGATGAATCTTATAGGGGATCTTTTGGTTTGTTTGGTTTACTAACAATACTAATGGTTTTTGTTTTTGATCCAATGCAGATTTAGGGTCCTACAGATACCATTTGAAAGTTATAGATTTTTTTTAGTTAGCCTATCAATCAAGACTTTAGCTATAATTCAAATAGAAAATGAATAATAATTATTTATTAAATTCAAAGTAAAGCATAATTTATATTGGTGGAAAGTTGAGAATTTCCTTTAAAAACCCTTTTCATTTCATCAATTTTGGTTAAAAAAAAATCACTAGCCACATACCCTACAAATACCCATCATATCACCACTTTTTGGCCCATCATGATCCTACACATACCCCAACACTACAAGCCGAGATCAGATCTAGGAGGATAAAATCTGACCAATAATTTGAATTAATTTTGATTTTGGGCCACACATGAGTCATACACCCAAAGGTGGCATATGAGTCTCATTAGTCATAAGTTATGGGACAATTTTCAAAAATGGTTAGAAAGGTGTAAAATCTAGATTGAGACATAAAACCTTAGGTGGGACCTATATGCCAAAGGTGGCGTATGAGTCCCAAATCATTGAATATGGGTCACACAACCTAAAAACACCTAAATTATGATTGGATTTTGGTTTATGTCAAGATTATCCTCAAAAGGATGCATTAAACAGGGCTTGTGGCTATCAAATATGGCCAATTAAAGCATAAAGAAGCCCAATTATTTAGTAAAACCCTAGAAATGTGTGAAAGTGTGTTACAACACTTCATAACACTCTAAATAAGGTACAATTAAGTTCATTTAGTTGAAAAGGGCCAAATATCTAATGTGAATATGTTAAAAATATTACAACACTAAATCAAGGCCATGTTAGGGAGTACTTTTTTCATCATTACATGTTGAAAAAGTGAAAAAAGATGAGAAGGTAGAAAAGAAATCCAAAATGAAACATGAGTTTCAATGTGTTGATGCGACCTCCAAGATTTCATCTACTTGGGAAAATATTTCTAACACTAACCATGGCCATATGGATATAATGAATTTAGAGAGGGCCCTCAACACTCTGAAGACTGAGCTATCTAAGAAGATTAAGTGGAGTGGCATTCCATAAGTAGCGATCTTTCCACCCTCATTGATTAGCCTTGATTTTGTTCATGGTTGCAGAGAATTCTACCACAAGGATTCTTAGAGGATCAATACAATAGAATGAAGGGTGGTGGAAAATTTATGAGCTCCTTCCATAGCTAGAGTGTTCAAGATCCCTTCATTTTTTGAGATGGAATTGATAAGAAAGGCCTATGCAACTAAGGTCTTAAAGGAGGGTACTAATAGATGCTTGCAAGTAATCAACAAGAAATGGAATCACACCCCTCCAAAAAGTGTGGGAAATCTACCAAAGATATTATATTGAAGTGACTTCAAGGAGGAAGTCAATGGTTTGGTCACTTTATTGAGCAAGATTGATGATTTACCCATTGCCTCCACATTCAAGGAATGGGTGTATTTCTTTATATAAGAGATATTAAGAGGTGAAATTATGTTCGATTGGGCTAAAATGATTAGCAACAACTTGCATGAATAGTTCTTTGTGATAAATAAATCTTCTAAGTTTTATGACTTCATATGTTGTCTACCTCTTGGAGGTTAACTTTCCCTACATGGGCCTCGATGATTATATTGTTTATGAATTCTATCCACAAATTTAGTACAAAAATTTTAAGCATAATTACAAGAGGTTGAACAATGAATTCATGATCTATACCATCAGATTATTGCAGGGATATTTTGGGACAAGGTTGTGTTACTTCATGAAGGGTATGGTATAGAGGTTTTGGTATTGGTTTATCTATTTCCCAAAGTTAAAATATTTTAGGATTGAAGGATTCTTTGGTGTTCCTTATAGGTTACCAAGGTACTCGAAAAACAATATTGTGATGGTGGAATTGACTAGGAAGTTGGGTTCTTCACATCAACTGTTGGAATTGAAGTATAGATTCGGAGTCCCATATAATATGAATTTAGGAAGAGGATTGTACACTTGACCTTCAACCCCATCTATAAAGCATTCCGACAAGGAAATCCAAGAATATGGATTTCTAACCCAAAATGTGTGACTTTTTGTTGATCCTCTAGGCAAGATAGAGAAGCAAGTTGGGAAACAACATGTGCATCAGCTACACATAGAGAATTTTTAGGAAAATTGAAAGAAAAACCATGAGGTGAGGAAAATAATGTACATGAGAGTCTCTCAAATTTATTCAAACTCTCAATTTCTATACTGTTCTTGATCAACTAAAAGATCATGTGAAAGTCCTTGATGAGGAGGCCCATAGTAAAATAGTAAACTTGTCTCTCCACTACTAGAAACTAGATAGAGGAAGAGGAGACATATATTACTTTAATCACATGTCTAGTGTTGAGAAGGACCAAGAAGTGGGTTGAAACAAAAATTTCTCATTTGGAGTTCAACAAGGGGTTTAGCTCACCTATGGTGAATTGGACAAAGGGATAACACCAATAAAGGAGTAGCCAAATCCACTTGAGGAATTTTAGGCTCCATCATCTCCCATTCATTTTCATTTTCCTACTGCAACTTCTTCTCCTCCACCACATTATTCTTTTTCTCCTGCTCTTCCACTTGTCATCTCTTCACCACTGCCATTGACTTATCCATCCACCTCACCTCTTCTACTCCCTCCACCTCTCCCATCATGGTGGATTCATAGTCATTTCTTTCAACAGTTTCTTCTATGTCTTCTTCCACAACACCTCAATTCACCTTATCTACCTTACAACCTATCATCCCATCCATTCCCACTTCTCCTTTTGTTTCCTTATCATAGTCTTTCTTGTCTCATTTGAGAGGTCTATTGTAGAAACTATTTTTTTTCCTAGGCCTATGACTTTATTAAATCCCATTTCATCCTTGATAATTAAATAATCTTAATTATTTAATTATTGTATAATGTCATAAAGACTTGTATTAATTAAATAATTTGAATAATTTAACTATTTTGTCATTCTATTTCCTATTTCAATTAATTAAATGAATTTTCATTTAATTAATTATATTGCTAATGACCTTGTCTTCTATAATTAAATAAAATTATATTTATTTAATTATTTAACATTTTCCACTATAATTAAATAATTATGTCAATTATTCAATTATTCATTTTATCCTTTTTTCCCATAAATTAATTAAATTTTATTTAATTAATGACTCACTTTTCTCCTACTTTTTGAATTAAGTTTCTATTTAATTAAAAAGACAACTTGCCTTTTTCTTCTAAAATTAAATAATGTTTTCATTATTTAATTCTCCACCTTTCTTCTTGAAATAAATGACTCTTTATAATTATTTAGTTCTTCCATTCTTATTCTTATCCCTTCTTGTCTCATTTAATTTCAACCCTTGATTGAAATTATTTTATTCGATCTCGATCGTTCATTCAAATTTTTCTTTTCTATAAAAGGTTCCTACCCTTATCATTTTCATATATCTAGTTTATTCATAATTATATTTTGTTGAGACAATTAACTTTGATATTTTGCAATCATAGACATAGGCTACCTTTGTACACTCATATCTGAGGACATTGATCATTTATGCAAAATGGAGAAGGGTAATAGAGGTGAATCATTAATGGAATAAAGACATTTGGTAATATTGTTACTTTGTTGTATATTTTCATGCTTATTTGTTCTCTATTTCTTGACTAGGGTATTAAGGTTTGATTTGATTGATTTAATACCATTACCTTAAATTTTCCTAGATTACACCTACCACAACCATTGCCTGATATCCTGTTGTTTGAAAAGAAGGTTATATTGAGCCAATTAAAATTTTCTTCTCCTTTTGAATAGGTGCTTTAGCCTCTAAGGATATATGGAATTGAATATATTTGGGAAGAAATGTATAAGTAGGAGAGGTATAATCTTGAAGATGCAGTTGCATCTAAGGAAGAGCCTACTAAACTAGAAAATGATCAATACATGATGGGGATTTTGGTGAGGGTCTCAAGGTTATAAGCTCTAAGGTGATGATCTGATTACGGATCTAGACTAATTGCATTTGAATGCTTGATGTTTACAAATCATAAAATCCAAATTAAATAAACAAAATTAACACAATAACATGTGAATTAAGCGGAAATACAATTCATGCATACATTATTGAAATTATGCATTAAAAACTGAAGGTGAAAAGAATGAAATTGAGAAGGAAGAGAGAGAGAGTGCAAATGATCTGATAACGAAGTTCGCCACAAACATGACTACGTCTCTAAGTCTGCTCCAATAGAGGGAGACCGATCCGATTAATCTACAAAAACAAAATTAAAATTGTACCAAGAGCACTTCAGCAACATGACAATACTCTGACTTACAAAAAGGCTAAAAAATAATCTCCTTAGAAAAATCTCCCTAATCCTCTAATTCAATTCTTCACCACCTAGACTTGAAAATTCTGAGTACCAAACTCACTCCTAAACTCCCCTTTTATACATCAAGTTTACTCAAATTGGCCTCTAACCAATTGATTTTACAATATTTCCTATATCCCCTTTACATGGAAAAATACTTGAAAATCCCCCCATAATTACATAATAATCTTTTTAAAAATATTACCTTAGCCCCTCTTATCCCTTATTCGGGCTTTAACTATTTCCAATAGTTACAACTAATCCTTTTAAAAGGATTATTGTTTTACAACTTGAGGGAATTTATTAAATTAAGGAGTATTTCGTTTCCAAATTTCCACAAAACCATCCAATGCCACTTTTATTTTAAAGCCATACAATATACAATGTTGGTTTGAAATTCTCATTTAAAATAGGGGATGAGTTTGGTTATAGGCTATTTACATCCCTTAAAAATAGGGATCAATTTATTTTCCCTAAAAAAATGTAGCCTAAAAAATAGCATGAATTTTTTTAAAAAAAATGGTGATCCCCTTTTATAGGGAGGGCCACATTTTTTTCTTAAGGAAGTGATTTAATTATTAACGTGGAGGGCATGGCTGTTATTAATTTATTTATTTTATATATATATATATATTTAAATAAAGCCATGTCCAACAAATTGCCACCACGTGTAACTTCGGGAAGCCACCATGTGTCACCTCATGATTCATCCATGTCAAAATGATGACATCATGCTGACATCATCATTGTACCTTCAAGTCAACCTAGTCAACCACGAGCTTTGACCTTCCATATCTTACACATACGAGCTTCGATTTGCACAAAATGAACACCGTCAGAAAGCTCTTGTCGAGCTCTTCGTGTTGACATCAATTTTGACCACTTTTGGTGACATCAAATTTTGACCTTTTTCTCTTGCCTTGGGCCCTGAGTTGACCAGTTGTTGACTAAACTTTGACCGGAAATAACTTGGGCTCCGTAGCTCTATTTGACTCCATTCAAGTTGTGTTGGAATCAGGACATCGAGCTCTTTTTGATGGTGCTAAAATTTGGAGTATTAGAGATTCTTCAATTTTTAGTGAAAATATCCACTAGATTAGGTGACAATATGGAAGAAGATAAGGAAGATGAAATTTTGAATGAAAAAAGAAAAATAGAGGAGTTGATTGAGGAATAGAAAGAATAAAATATTGAGGAAAAGGAAGAAGATATTGATGTTGCTCATAAAGAGAGAGCAAGAGAAGAGAAGGCTGAAAAATTTGTTGAAGACCAAAAGATTGTAGGAATAGAAGAATAACAAGAAAAGAAAGAGGAGGAACCACACACAAAGCAAAAGAAGTGGATGTCCCATCATCCTCATCACAAATGGCTACCCCTTTGTGGTTAGAGAAAGGGTTGAAAGATAAAACTCCTATTGTTAGAGACCCAAAGGAAAATTTTGAAGCAATCCTATCTCATGTAGGAAAACAATAAAAAGAGAAGGAAAATGCTAGTGTTTGATCCCAAATCACCAAGGATGCTTTTAAATCTCATACTATTGACATTTCCACCCCGATTATGGACAATGATGTGGCTTCTATACTATCCTCTAAGTATAAAGTCACTTATGTGTATATTAGGCCAATAAATAGAGCCAAAGAAATTGATGGGTTTCAAGGATGAGTGACAAACATTCTAAAAAATAATGGAAAAAGACTAGGACACCAAAAAGGAGCTCAATACTTAGGTTTCATATCTCACTACTTTTATTCAACAAATATTGGCACCTAGAAAAATTATCCCACTTGATGTTTCTACTCTCATCCTTCTGTCCAACGAAGAAGTGAGCAAAATGGAGCAAATAAAGAATTAAACTCAAGACACTACTAATTGGATTGAATGTGATTACACCAAAGGTGAGAAAGTAGTAAAAATTATGGTGGAAATGTATTTATAATTATCTAATTTTGAAGTGGTTGACAAGAAGATCAAATATTGTGTCTCCTTTTTTAAATATTGTAAAATGATGAGCCTAAATCTACAAGTAATTTAAAAATTGTCTACGTAAATTTTGGAAAGGGATGGTATTTTAGAGATGATAGGGTTGGAGAGCCTTCATTATGGTTGTACACACTCAATTTCTACAAGGAAATCCTTTCACAAGTTTTTCTAGAATTAAGGTTAGTTGTTGATAGAATTGATGGCATGCTATCAAATTACAATTAGTTTTGGGAGACATGGTTGGAGTCACCATTTTTGTAGGAAAATTCGATGATAGAGAACTTAAATAGGGTTGGAAAAAGAAAATTCAGAAGAAGTCCACTGACTATTTGGAGGGAGATTTATTAGATGTTGCTACCAAAATATTTTCCAAATCAAAAGAAATTATAAGACAACCAAGATTTTGTAGATTTATGTGGAGAATTGTTGGATGAATATAAGGTCATCAGCTCTAAGGTCCACATCATACAAAATTTTCCACATGAGTAGCTATTATAATTCTTATCTAATTTTGTTAAATATGCTATAAAAGAAAAAGAAGCTAGAAATTATATTATTAATGATAAATATTTGTAATTTCTAGCTACATGTAAAAGCATTTACCTCAAAGTGTCTGCATGCAACTTTTGTGGTATTTTTAGGTTATTTTAATATAAATTATATTCAAATATTTTATATTCTCCTAGGTTCACATATTACCCTATTTTAAAATTGATGACAACTGTAAGTATATTTAATGCACCCCAAATATTAAATGCAAAGTAAATCTTGGTCCTTGGTGTTCAATTAATATCCACCATCCATTCTATATATTTTTTCTACAAAAGACAACCTCCTCTCATTTATAAGAGGTTGAAAAGAATTGTTGTAACAAACATTCTAAAGCAATACAAGTGAAAGAATTAAAGCATTGGTGATTTTCCTTGTTATTTTTGATGCATGCATTATTCTCTATTCTAGTTTTATTTCCAACATTGTTAGCTTTAGTTTAGTTTTAATAATGGCAAGGTGTTAAGGTATTCTGATTAACTTCTAGCTCATACCATTTGTATTTTACTAATTGTAGATTATAGCATATGCTTACTCTGAGTTATTTTACTACATTAATTCAATTATGAATGTTTATACATGTTATTCCAAGATTTTGCACATGTTGATGAAGTATTTAGATTCTGAAAAATAAAAAATTTACCATTGAATATTACACTATTTCAACAATTTTGTAGCCTGGTCCTTGATTAAACAAAAATTATTTTATTAGGAATTTGTTTATCTACAAAACCTATCATTGTTTCAATTTTCCTTAGGTTTTTAGAATTAAAAATCCTTCAAACCCATAACCTTTTTCTATTTCTTTGGATCTAGGTTATTTTAGTATCAAATTAGTATCATAAAACTATAATATTTGATGTCTAAGAGTCCTTTTTAGATTATGGATCTAAATGCGTAGCTAGGGATTTAACTAATCCTTAGACTTCATAAACCATCAATCTTATATCTTCCATTCTTTGTGAACCATAAATTCCCCTTGTGATACTAGTAAATCACATCAACACTAAGTTATCTTTGTAAGTCAAGACCTAACATCTGAAGCCTTGGGGTCATTTTCTAAAGGTTTAATAAAAAAAATTATCTTTCAAGAGAGATAAAACATGTGTTTTATTTGTGTTGTACAATAGAAAAACACTAAACAAAAAAATTGGTGGTAGTAGGGATTTTTTAATGGAGTGAATTTGCACCCCTTGTAAATTCCCCATTTACACCCCTTTACCTCAGAAAAATCAAACCTAATGATTCTATTCCACCTCATCCATTCACTTTCCACCCACTTGGAAGTTATCTATAGTGTTGATGGGGAAATTTCTATCAGGGACACTAGCACAACATGTAGACGTTTGTGCAATGTGTTGTCATCCTGATAGGATTCTCACCTCTGGAATTTGTAGAGGAATTACAATTCTCCATTTGAAATGATGTGTAATGCCCCTACACTCTTGACCAACCTCAAATGACTCTTTTGGGCTTTTATTCATCCTAAAAATATCTTCATTCAATTGATCCTCTACACACTCATTTTGACATTTTCTTCATACTTCTTGAGCATTTTCATAGCATTCTCCATTGTTGAAGCTCTAAGATGAGACTCTTCTAGTTTCACTTCTCTTATTGTTGTGGAAATGTTAGCATCTACAAGATTATGAGCTCACATCTCCCTTCACGTGTTTCAAGGCATCTTGTTGGGGATGTGATATCCATTTTATTTAGCATCATTTTTTAATTTACGTAGCATATTTTTGTTAGCATTCCTTGGGTATTGTTCCTTTTAGTGCTTTCCTTTATCATAATTTCTCTATTGTGGCTATTCTGGTTGTTTGTCAAGGTGGGAACACCGAAATGGGGGTTTGACTATGGAAAGCCTTGAAACAACCCAAAAAATTTTCCTTATTATGCTATGTGTATGTATCATGTTCAGTTGGAGCTTGTGGGAGGTTGGACTAATTGTAATTTTGATTCTCACCACCTTTT
Source organism: Sequoia sempervirens (assembly GCA_007258455.2). NCBI lineage: Eukaryota > Viridiplantae > Streptophyta > Pinopsida > Cupressales > Cupressaceae > Sequoia > Sequoia sempervirens. Next base: position 954,342,697 of record VDFB02271358.1, read on the forward strand.
GTTTTCATCAACTTCTATTTATTAAGTTAGAGTATTCTTCTTGCTATGAACCAATAGCTTAGTTGTTTTGTATTCTTGTTATCATATTTCATTATGTCAATTAGGTTGTTAGTAAATCCATTTTGAGTCTTAGATGTACTTTACATTATATATTTGTAAGGACACTAGTGATTGAATAGGATGTGAGTGTGCCATGTTGTCATTTGTCTTTCACATTGGAGTCCTTTGGCAAAGAGTTGTTGAAGTTGCAGTCTAGACTCAAACTCTTGCTCACCTATTTCCTAAACATTTGGGTTGATAAAAGGACAGTGACACATTAGTTGTCCTTCCTTTACACCCCTCTTGAAACATTAAACTCACCTTAACCAATTCTTAGTGTGAGGTAGATTAGGGAAGCTAATTTTTCTTGACCCTCCAATGACCTGGGGTTCTGAGTAGTTGATCCCCCTCCTCTACATTTTATTGAACCTAACTTGAGTTATTTTGGTTTCATTTGGTAGTGGTGAAAGACTCTTCTCTCGTATTCTAGGAGTTTTGTGAGTGTGTGTGTTATAGGGAACCTATCCTTGCAACCCAACTTAAGACCCCTAGTGGCTTAGCTAAGAATAATCCCTAAGCATTACATAATGAAACCTTGAATAGGTCGCTATCTAATTATGAAACGCTTGGGGGCTTCTGAGAGGGTCCTTTCTAGTGTACGTAGAGATGGATTCATTTATGTATCTTCCCATCCCATATGTGCAGCATGTGAGTGGATCTTCTGATACAACATTTACCTTGCAGGATTTTTTGATGAATGATAATAGATAACCCTCTCCTTTGTATATTCTTGTACATATCAATGGGAACACCATAACTAGAATTCTCATTGACCCTACATGTTGGGTTGATATCATCGCAAAGATAATGTTAATAAAAATTTTACATAATGATGGATATGATGAGTCTAAAATCACTATACATACACATGATGGGTTTTTTGTCCCTCCAATCGGTTCTATCACCTTTTAGTCCTGGTTGAGCCCAAGACCATGAATTCTTCTTCGTTATTATCCTGGGGTTAAATTTTCTTAGAGTGAAACTAGGCATTCCCTAGCTAGTTTCTATGAACATAGTCCCCTCAGTGATCCACATGTGCTTAAAGCTCTCTCTTGAGGGTTACATGCATGTAGTCCATGGCATCAGTTACAAACTGAAGGTAGCACATCGAGGCTACTCACTTGATCACTTATGGTCTACCCCTATTGGTCTGATCCCTCCCAGGATGGATGTATTGTATTGAACTTATGTGAAATACAAGAATGGGGGAATGGCACTGAAAGTGACTTCCCCTCCTACTTATGCCATTTCAGCTAAAGCTTCCATGATAGTGCAACATAAGTCTGCTCTACTACTCGAAAAAGGGAGGAGAAGTATTCATAGGGCTCTTCCTCTTCATCCTCTATAGTTCCACCTACCTCTACCTCCCACCTTGTGGAAAAGCCTTTGACTTCTTCCCTTATGTGTATTGTAGGGAGTTTGATAGTGCTTGGTTGGAAGAAGGCCAAGTGTTAGGTGTTTGACCTTCTTGTCTTGCCCAAAATTCCTTGTCATGTCTTGTATATTAAGGGGAAGGGTCCCTATGGAGTTGCATTTGCATCTCGACATCCATAGCATCCTATTGCTCCTACCTCTAAGGCGGTGAATGGAAAGAGGCCTGTCACTGAGGTGCTTGAGCCTGCTCCCCCATTTTTTGTTGCATTTGCTCCTATTCCTGTTGACGAGTCACTTTCTCTATCAGAAATGACTATGATGGATACGTCAATGACTAAACGAGATCCTATTGTTGTTCCTTGGGTTGAAGCCTCTAGCTCTTAGAGCTAAACAAACCACCTTGCATTCAAGTGTAAATGTGGGAGGAAGGCTCTAGATTCTGAGCATGCCACCTTGTAGAAGGAAGGAGAGGAGCCAACAACTCCTACTTTGACATATTCTACTATGTCCTCCTCTCCCACCCCTTCTACTCTAGTTCCCTCAGCCTCAATCTTAATTTAAGCTCCCCTTGCGAGCATGAATGATCCTCACCCCAAGAGGGTGCAAGTATTCATTAATTCTTCAACTAATCCTCCCTTTTTTATGTCCCTTCTAGACATTCCACCCTTTCCCAAACCCATGGATATTTTGAATACCTTGGTGGTGTCCAATTCAATTTTCTCCTCTTCCTCCTCACCTTCTACTTTGTCTGTGGGGATCTTGCATCCTCCGATGAAGCATAAGTTGGATGATGACCCCACTTCCAATGGGGGTTAGAAGAAGGGATCACCTTCTTAAGAATTTGGTTCTACAATGGCTTGCACCATCCTAGTGATGAAGACAACCTCAACTTCCCCTGAGTCTTTCGGTGAGGTCGGTAGTGGATCTTAGATTCCTCTTGTATCAATGGGTTATTTTTAGCTAAAGGTTAGCATGATTAGATCAATAAGCATAAACCCCATGAATCTATCAAGTACAATGAAAGCTAAAAAAAAATGAAACAATTATACTAGTTGATTCATGAAGGTTCCATGATTCACCTCCATAGCACCTTCTAACTTGCTGCAAATTTTTCCCTCAAATCGAGTATGTGAGCAATCTTTGATTATGCCAATGTCCTAAACAAGATTTGAAGGATTTCATGATCACCAATAAATTCCTAAGAATTAATGAAATTGAGTATGAAAATATCATAAATGCTGCAACATGTAAGTATGAGCGTGAGTAGTCAAAAATGTGAGCAAAATTGGCATTTTATAGAAAATGCAATTTTGCATGGACGGATGAGATTGAAAGCTGACAAAGCAAAAATATTAGTGGACGAGATTTCTTGTGACAATCCCTATTCAAGGTTAGGGTAAAATAATTAAATGAGTGTTTGAGATATCATTTGAAAAAATCAAATTAGTGGTCGAGAATAAACATGATAATTAGTCAAAAAAATAAAGATTTTCAAAAATCAAGAAGATAAAGACTCCTTGATTTGTAAGATTCAAAAAATCAAGAGATAAGAGTCAATCTGAAAAGAAGATTTGGAAAATCAAGAATTTGCTCAATTACTTGATTTTTGGAAGAAAATTACCATTTTGAATTAAATAAATTCAAAATATGGATTTTGTGTGATAAGAAATAATCAATTTTTAGATTATTTACCAAAATGGAGTGACAGTTAATAAAATGAAATCATTTTAAATAATTTCATTTATTTAAAATGAGGAAATGTTAAATTAGATAATTATTTAATTTAGAGGACATGACCAATAATTAAATAAACTAATAAATTCATTTAATTATGAAAATTAGTGACATACTAAATAAATAAAATTCATTTATTTAATAATCGAGAAGAATAAAGAGACATGAAGGTAATTAAATAAATTAATAAATTAATTTAATTGCGGGAATATTTAGACAATTAGAGATGTATTGAATAAATAAATGTAATTTATTTATTTAATAATCATGAAGAATAAAAGGACATGAATTAATTAAATAATTATGAATTATATAATTAATAGTCGAATATGGACCAAGGACATAATTAAATGTCATAATTATGCTAGGAAGAAAGTGGTAAAATAGAGCTTACAGACCTAGGTCATTTTTATGTGTTACACCTCCATTTCCTACTCAATTGACACATGAAACTCTCAAAGTGCATGTTCAACTCTATAGATGATGTCTCAGCTCTGTCGGTGATTTTTGTGAGATCACTAAAATTTACCTCACACGAACTAAGTGAAGTGGACCTCAAGGGGCACTCTTCCTTGGCTCTTGTCATAGTAGATTTGGAGGATACCCTCTTTTTATCTCATCTTTGTAGACTCATCCACCCTCCCCTTACAATGATCTAGATTGGGAGATTGATGACCTCTTGGTTGATGAGAACTAGGGGGTGCCTCTTCTTTATATGTAGATTAGATTGTGTGTGTGTGTTACGTTTCCCCTATGCTTTTTTTTATGTGTTCTTGGAGGAACCTTGTCACTCTTGTAGGTGCTTGGATATAGGATAGTTTTGTGTGGTAAAACTTCTTCTATTTGGTGCATCATTCTTCTCTTTATTGTTTATTGATTTTCAAAAATTAGGGATGATGCAAAGTGTTGGGGGAATTTATGCCTCCCTTCCATGTTGACCCAATTTTTTTTTTAATTTTTTTTTCTTTCATGTGCCCTTCTTCACATGGTCTAATCTAGTAGGGGCTTGATGACAGTTCATTTATGTTTTATTATATTTATCTATTTATATTTATGAGTAGTTCTAACCCAAAAATACCAAATCCCCCTATCTCTTGTTCATTATATCATTATTTATCATTTCTTTTTATCTTTCCCTCTTAGTCTTTTCTTGATTTGTGATGTTGTGGTGCTTATGTTTTGTCCCCTATGTGTGTGAAAACATTACCATAGTTACATGTATCATCATGTTCCACGAGCCACAACATCACTTTCATTCTTTATTTTCTCTCCTTAGGATGCCACATGCCTATGAGTTTAGCACACACCATCCTAAGGGGGACTATGATGTTGTTTCAATTTTCAGAAGGTGTATTCAGTAGCCAATGAATCCCTCACTAAAAATTATTTATTTTTCAAAAATTATATTCTTCAACATGGATTCCTAGTTGATCTTTCTTTTATCACAAATTTGTAAGATAGAATCTAGAAACTTTCCTTTGAGAAGGGAGTACTTTTTTCTGATGAATAGGCCTAAAAATTTTCCATTGTGAGGGAGAATTATTTCTTTCAATTTCCTTGATCAAAAGAATCTTTCAGAAGGATTCCTTGATGATAGAATCATTGGCAAAAAATTCTATCTTTTCAAAAATGTTATTGCTTTCAAATAGAGCATCCCTTGAGTGAACCTTTTTTCTATTGAAGGGTTTATGAGGAAACCCTTTTAAAGCTTCTCCTTCAATTTTTGATTGTCTATTTGTTTTCTAGCATTGGTTTTTGTTATCTAACATGTTTTGTTTGCAAATTAATATGTTTCTTTGCAAGTGTTCCTTTGAAGGTGCTTTTCAATCTATTAGTTTTTTTTAATGAACCAGGCTACTGTTTAGAGAATCCTATGGAATTGTGATTTCTAATTCTTAGCAATCTAAAGGGATTGGCCAATGAATGAATGAAAGAAACAATACTTTCCTCCTACACTTCGGGCTATACAAAACCCAAGAGGGTGATCCCATAATGTACCTAAAGACTTATGCACTTCATAACCTAGTACATTGCAAATAACAAATGCATTCTCACAACCAAAACTTGATAGATGACAAATTTTCCAGAATTTGGCAGATCCTTTACACCTTTAACATTTAGAGCAGAGAATGAAGAACTTAACATGAAATAATAACAATTACAATTCGGTAGGAAATTTGTTTATGAATTTTATTTTCTAATAAAAAACCAAGAATCACTTCACAAATACAAAACCAAGACTAGTGCCTTAACTCAAGAGATGGAGTCAATTTAAATACAAACATAATTAGATAATAGATTAACACTTAGAATCACAAAGCTTGTACAACACTACACTACAACATCACACCATTATATCCTACACCATATCTTCTTATAAAGATCTTGATACTTGAATTACATGAACCTATAGCTTCACTCGAGAAATTTCATTAATTCTTCGAATTAAAAAAGAGGATAGAACCATACATTCATTGGAACGCAATGAAGATTAACACAATAACTCTTGATCATTTTATTAATGGTTCATGAAATGAATACACCAGGAGAGAATTTTTTTTGAATTTTCACCATTCTTTATTCAAAATGATAGTATTGTCATCAAAAATTACATTTTCATATTGATTGAACTCAAAAACCTAAGAAAAGAATCTAAACTATTCTTTGTATTCTCATTACAAAATTTTATCTATCATCAATCAACAACCTATACATTTGGCCTTGAATTCCTTCTTATAGAAATGAAGGAGCAAACAAGCTTTAGGTCATAATGTACACATGTCCAATTCTTATTGTAACATTACAATATATTCCCCAATGTAGTTATATTTTCAATTGAAAGGATGAAAATATCATGTGGGACAAAACCATTTTCATTTGTTGATGAAGATTTGTCCCTCCTTTCAAAAGGAACCTTTTAGTTGTTGTAGCAGTTTATCTATGTGGTTTGAAAATTGATTCCACTTACTCCAAGATTGAAGGAAGGAAAGCATAAAATGAAGAAAGAGAAAAAGCACAAATTACCTCCACGTCTACATCCCTATCACCAATTGCAAACTAGGGAGAATATAATATTTTACCATTAATTTGTCTAAGGCCTAATTTGTATTAGTTCCAAGCCATGTATTGTATTATCCCTACTATTACTATCCATTGTTGTAGAATTGAGACCAAAATTGCACTAACCATCCCCCTCAAAAGTAGCCTAATCAACTAAAACATCAAGATATTAAAGTCCTCCTCCGAAGGCCAATTGAACCCAATGAAACTATCAACTTCCCTTGTATGGAGCATATTTGGTCACAACCTGATTTGCTTCCTTATCAAACTCTTCAATGGAAATTTTTCTTGGGTGAGCATATCTATGTTACCTTTCAACATTTGCATGTCATCCCCTTCACAAATTAGAGTTTCTTGAGACTCAATCACTTCATTTGCTTGAGAGGATGGTATTCATGATGTCATAAGTAGTTCGTACCAAAGTTCAGTGGTAGTTATTGGCAATGATGTGGATGCATCATTGGTAAGGTTATGTTCATGTGATTGGGGATATGTTTTCTTGGTGTAGGGTGTTATTGTATTATCTCATGGTTTACTCTTGATATGCATTTAGAGTTTGGAATAGTTCTCTTGATACTAGGATGTTTATATATGTTATGATGCATGAGATCTCCTAGGAGGAGATGGTAAGATCATGGATGTCATGTTTATGTTCCTAATTCATGATTGGCTTTGACATTGATCATAGTAGTTGGCTTATGTATTGGGTACATTAATTATTTCCTTGATTACTTCATGATAGTGCTATCTTGCATTTGGAGTTTGGCATGGATTGGTTGGTTACAAGTCCTCATGGATACTTGGAAACATAGGTGATGCTTTGGTTTTCTTATGGTTAGAGACATGTGTTGGAATGGTTACTTGTAAGAAATTTTTTTTTTTTAATAGAGAAGTATAAGGATTGGACATGAGCTCAACACACTCGATGGTTACACATGCCTCCAAAGAGGCATTTTGGTTACAAATTCTTTGGTAAAGGAGTTATTGTTCTTCCTTTGGAGAGGATGTAGTTCTTTTTGGTTTTGAGTAGTAATCATTCGCTTGGAGCTTCATGATTATGTAGGTTGCATTTTAATTTGGCATAGATTGATTGGTGGGTGCTCATGGATACTAGAGAGACTTGGGTTATCATGGATATTTCTTATGTTAAGAGATATGTGTTGGAATGGTTACTTTTTATAGAAGTTTTTCAACAGTAAAGACTGAGAAACCTACACCTAGAAATGGATGTGATTCCATCATAGACCTAATGAAAAGGTTCTATATTAATGATTTCTTGTTTAGAATAATTGCAATGTATGATTTCAAGTGGGATAATGTTGGGAATAGGATTCCATTTAATTGTAATCCTAAACATATTTAATGTATCTCCTAAGTCCTTGGAAAGTGTTCCCCAACACTAGGATTAGTAAGAGATTAAATTTGAATGAAATGAACATGCAAATTGACATTTGTAATTATTCCTAAATGATAAGAACATGTGGGTATGCCTAAGTTGAGATACTACAAAATAGGAGCACATGGGATGCTCACATGGAAGGTGGGACCCACCTTGCTTCAGTTAACTATTTGGTGGATTGATAACTCTAAAGTAATGCATCTCTGGTTCCTAAAAAATAGGTATTAGATAATTACAATGTATGTGGAGTGGCACTATCAATTCAGTTTCAGTTTAGTTCAGTTCAGTTTTAGTTTCAGTTTTAGTTAAGTTAAGTTCAATTCAATTCAATTCAGTTATGGTTCAATCATCTTCAGTTGCATGTTAGTTATTTTGAGTTGCATGGCTAATGACTTAAGTTGCATGACAGATAATAGGTTGATACTTTCAATTAACAAGGGATGAAATTCATGCCTGATGTTTGCATGAAAGGTGGAGAGATATATTTTAGTTAACAAAGACTGATGGTTTGTGCAGGATCATCATGGAAAAAACAAGCTCGTAAGTGCTGAAAATTTAGAAAAATTAGAGTTATGAAACTTGACATAAAAATTTGAATGTCTATATTATTTCAAAAATATGTAAGAATAGAATCTGTAGAAAATTGAATGTACCTTCTAAACTACTAGGTTTATTGAAAAAGAAAAATCTATTTGCTAAAAATTTGAAATTTCAATGCAATAGTACTTAAATTTCAAGAAAAAAATAAGAAGTAGGTGTTTGTCTGACCACCCTAACCAAAATAAAATGAAAATATTTTTTTATATTTTTTTAGATATAAGTATAGGACTCATGTTTTTATGTGATGCATATTTTTTTGTAATTTTTTTCAAAGTCAATAATTAATTATAATTTTTTTTATTACAACTTTTAAAAAATATATAAACTTGTATGTTTGGCCACCTTAACTTGGTCAAAACTTCATGAAGTTCATTTATTTTAATCCTATAGCATGTGCAACATAGAATGTGATGCATGCTTTAGATTCAAAAAATATGATACTATTTGAAAGCTATATATGTTTTTCAATCAGCCTATCAATTAGTACTTTAGTCGTAATTCAAATAGAAAATGAATAATAATTATTTATTAAATTCAGAGTAAAGCATAATTTATATTGCTGGAAAGGTGAGAATCTCCTTTAAAAAAACTTTTTGTTTCATCAATTTTGGGTAAAATAAAATTCACTAGCTACATACCATACACATACCCATTATATTGCCACTTTTTGGTCCATCATGATCTTGCACATACCCTTGACTTGGACCCACTTTGGGTACCCAAGTTGGCATCTTGGAGTTAACACTTTTACATGAGAAGATATTTACAAGGATTAGTTAAGTGGGGCCCATTTCTGGGTGCCAAATTTGAGGATAAGCTTCTAAGATATCTTTGTAATCATCAATCAATTAAGACTTTAGTTTGGGATGCCCAAATTCATGAAGGGCTTGGTTTGACATTGTTTTTCATGTAGAAAATCTACTTACACCATTATGGCATAGATATTTGTGAGGATATTTATCCTCTTGTAATTTTCAACTCTTTGGGGTTTACAAGGAAGATATTTGTCTATTTAATTGTAGCAAGTTGAAGAGAGTTCGATTGGATTTTATTGCAGGTTGTGAAGAAGCAAGTTGAAGGAAAAGGAAGAAAACAAAGAAAAGATTGATATAATATTATTGTAATCTTGTTCTAAGATTAAATAATACAAGCACTATTGATTTTGGTGGTGGATTTTTTCCCCAAAATGGTTTCTCCATGTATATGTTGTGTAACTTCTATCTTCTTATCTCATTCTTCTAAAATCTTTTCTCCACTTATACAATTGGTTAAAATGAATTAATAAGATTAATCACCCACAAAGAAATTGTGATATAGAATACTTTGTTTAATCTACAATCTCATAGGATTACAAGTTTAAAGATACAAAATTCACCTTTAATTTTCAACATAAGGTATAGGGTTAAGGGTTGAGAGTGTAGGGTTTAGGGTTTAAGTATAGGGTTGAGGGTATAGAGTTGAGGGATAATGTTTAGGATTTAGAGTATAAGGTTGAGGGTGTATTGGTTATGGTTTAAGGTATAGGATCAAGGATTGAGGGATAGTGTTCAAGGTTGATGGTATAGGGTATAGGGATTAGGGTTTAGAATATTGGTTATAGGGTTGAGGGTATTGGGTACAAGGTTGAATGTAGGGTTTACAATTTAAGTATAGGGTTGAAAGATAATGTTTAGGGTTTAGGTTATAAGATTGAGGGTATAGGGAATAGGGATGAGGGTTGAGGGTACATGGTTAAGTGTATAGGTCACATTGATTAGGGTATATGGTTGAGGGTATTTAGTTTAGGGTACAAGGTTTAATGTAAGGTTTAGGGTTTAATTAGAGTGTTTAGGGTTGAGGGTGTAGGGTTTAGGGTTTAAGGTATAAGCTTGAGCTATATAAGGGTTTGGGGTATAATCTTGAGGTATAGGGTATAGGGATGAGGGTTGAGAGTGTAGGGTAGGGTTTAGGGCAAGGTATAGATATTTAGAGCAGTTTGGGGATATTCAATATAGGTTTTGAGAGAGACGAAGATATAATTGTGAGACGAATAGTAGAGAAGGAAGGAGAGAGTGAGAGAGAAAGATATGAAAGGAAGCGAGAGAGAGAAATATAGAGGGAAGGAGTAAGATTGGGAGATTGAGAGAGGGAGAGAGGGAAGGAGGGAGAGGTAGGGATGGAGAGAGAGATAGAAACAAAGAGAGGAGGAAGGTTGGGAGGGAGAGGGAGAGAGGGAGGAGATGGGGAAGGAGAGGAGGGATGGAGGGAGGGAGTGGGGAGTGGATATAGGATAGAGGGAGGGAGAGAGAGGGAGAATGGAGGAAGGTATATGGAAATGGAGGAGGATACAGGTGCACTAACTCTCCTGAAAGACAACTTCCTACAAACAAGTTGAAAAAAATTATACCAAGGTCTCTTGAGCATCAAGTCATGATGATGCTTGGAATGTCTCGGTTGGTTGATGTAATTTTATGGTAATCACAAGGAAACATTATTTTTTACTATGTTAGAAGGAGATTGGATCCTTGAAATGGAGTTTTTGATAATCTAGAAGTGAATTGTAATTACTAGAAGTTCAAAACATCATTCTAAAACTCCATGTTCAACATCATATTTTGCTTTACAATAATGCTAGAAATTTTCATGATCTACTATTTCAAAGAAAGGTCAAAAGGGAAAGGGGAGATGAGGGTTCCTAGACCTACAACTACTAATGAACAGTGATAATGGAGGATTCTATAGTGGACAACCTTCCTATAACTGAGTTTCATTTAACCAAATCATCTAATAGTCTCATGAAACTAGTTCTATCTTCCAAGGTATATAGATTTTCAACTGTTCATTCACCATAAATCATGAATAAAAGATCAAATTTAAGTGTAGCAATAGATTAATTGTTCATACTAGCTTTACACTATTGTTCATCATCAACAACCAAAAAAAAGTATGAACATAGAAAGCATCAACACAATAGAATTCTTCAAAATCAACAATAGCATTCCTCAAAATCAATGGAAAAAGAGAGAGACAGAGAGAGAGAGAGAAGGGGGGGAATGAGGGAGGAAGAAGTAGATATGGAAATAGAGAGAAGTATATAGAGAAGGAGAGATAGAGAGGGAGAAGTAGAAAGAGAGAGAATGGTGAGATAAAGAGTAGAGACAGAAGTAGAGAGTGAGAGACAATGCACAGGTACACTAACTCTCTTGAAAGACAACTTCCTACAAACAAGTTGAAAAAAATTATACCAAGGTCTCTTGAGTGTCAGGTCATGACAATGCTTGGAATGTCTCGGTTGGTTGATGTAATTTTCTAGTAATCACAAGGAAACCTTATTTTTTACTATTTTAGAAGGAGATTGGATCCTTGAAATGTAGTTTTTGATATTCTAGAAGTGAATTGTAATTGTTGGAAGTTCAAAACATCATTCTAAAACTCCATGTTCAACATCATATTTGGCTTTACAATAATGTTGGAAATTTTCCTGATCTGCTATTTCAAAGAAAGGTCAAAAAGGAAAGGGGAGATGAGGGTTCCTAGACTTGTAACTACTAATGAAAAATGATAATGGAGGAGTCTATAATGGACAACCTTCCTATAACTGAGTTCAATTTAACCAAATCAGCTAATAGTCTCATGAAACTAGTTCTATCTTCCAAGGTCTATATATTTTCAACTGTTCATTCACCATAAATCATGAATAAAAGATGAAATTTAAGTATAGCAATAGATTAATTGTTTAGACTAGCTTTACACTATTTTTCATCATCAACAACCAACAAAAATTATGAACATGGAAAGCATCAACACAATAGAATTCTTCAAAATCAACAATAGCATTCTTCAAAATCAATGGAGAGAGAGAGAGAGAGAGAGAGAGAGAGAGAGAGAACAAGGGGGAATGAGGGAGGAAGAAGTAGATATGGAAATAGAGAGAAGTATATAGGGAAGGAGATTTAGAGAGGGAGAAGCAGAAAGAGAGAGAATGGTGAGATAAAGAGTAGAGACAGGAGTAGAGAGTGAGAGACAATGCACAGGTGCACTAACTCTCTCAAAAGACAACTTCCTACAAACAAGTTAAAAAAATTATCCCAAGGTCTCTCGAGTGTCAGGTCATGATGATGCTCGGAATGTCTCAGTTGGTTGATGTGATTTATTGGTAATCACAGGGTAGCCTTATTTTTTACTATGTTAGAAGGAGATTGGATCCTTGAAATGGAGTTTCTGAGATTCTGGAAGTGAATTGTAATTGCTGGAAGTTCAAAACATCATTCTAAAACTCCATGTTCAACATCGGATTTGGCTTTACAATAATGCTAGAAATTTTCCTAATCTACTATTTCAAAGAAAGGTCCAAAGGGAAAGGGGAGATGAGGGTCCCTAGACTGCAACTACTAATGAACAGTGATAATGGAGGATGCTATAGTGGACAACCTTCCTATAACTGAGTTCTACTTAACCAAATTAGCTAATAGTCTCATGAAACTAGTTCTATCTTGTAAGGTCTATAGATTTTCAACTGTTCATTCACCATAAATCATTAATAAAAAATGAAATTTAAGTGCAGTAATAGATTAATTGTTCAAAATAGCTTTACACTGTTGTTCATCATCAACAACCAACAAAAAGTATAAACATGGAAAGCATCAACATAATAGAATTCTTCAAACTCAACAATGGAATTCTTCAAAATCAATGGAAAACATGAACTAAACTACTAAAGCTACTTAAATCTATCAAATATGAGGAGAAGAATCATGCAACATGAGAGAAACTCAAGAATCCACCAAAAGAAATGAAGTTCTATTAAAATTTCCTACAGCATGTCATTACAACTCAACTCTCTCATTTTAATGAGAGGAGACCCCCCATATTTACAGTTTTCAAAAGGTGAAATGAATGTCCAAGATTAAATCTCATTTTGTGGCCAAGATTCATTTTACATTAGGGTTTCACCTACCCCCAAAATTTACTAATATAAAGTACATTCTTGTCTTTTTCCCTATTTTGTCATGTAGTGTGCTGACATTGTACCAGTTTTTTCTTGTAGTGGCCTACCCTTTGGATGCAACTTATATTGTCAGGAGCTCATCATCTATCAATATATTTCCTTCATTCTTCTAGAGAGTGGAATACTCCATAAATTTTATGATCAATGCCTGGAGCTTGTTTCATTCCATGATATCAGATTGAAGAACTTGGAAGGTCAACTTTTTTGATTTTTTGGTATCCCAATTCTTTGTGCATTTTGGCATAGCCTTGACCACCTGCTCTGACTGGATGAAAGCTCTAGCAACTAAATCCATAAAATATGGCATTAAGTTATCCACTACCCCTTCCTCCACCTTATGGAATAATGGCCTAATCTTCTCTCAGTCTATCTCTACGATGGGCATGTCATAGTTACTCATTAGCTTCAAATAATCCTCATCATCTACCCTATGCTCCTTGGACCATTCAAGGTCAAGCTTGAACTCATATATCAATCTTTCGAATACCTCTCTCTTGTGGACCAGGGCCACTTTCTATGTTTCCACTAGCTAGTGGTCATCCTTTATAAGGGCCAACTCCTTCTCCCATGTATTTTCATGTTAGATGTTGTGGTTATGTTGCTGATATGTGGCTTTCATTGATGTTAACACTATTAGAATTTATGTATTGAAGGTTGTATATGTCGAGGATATTGAGAAATTTTTTGAAGAAGAAGTTGTAGGTTGACAAAGGTACAATGAAGTTCATATTAGTTTCTTTCTTAGTATGATGAGGATCAAATGTTGTGGATTAAAGGGTTTATTATTGAGTGTATCTAATTTTTCCACCAAAATTTTATGAGGTTCACATGAAGATTTGATTGTGTTATGAATAGTTGTGTTCTAACAATTTTTTGGTGGCTTCAACTAGTGTTCCTAATTGAAGTTGGTGTAATTTTAGTAAGTTTAGTTGTTGTGGATGCATCTTTGATGATTCGTGATGCTCCTGGTTGTTTCAAGATCACACTCTATCTTTTTTTCACGTTAGTGAACTAATCGGTGTGCTCGTGGTTGGTGATTTTTTCCGTTGCATGTTCTTGGCTGACATGGTGGTTGTAATGTATTATAGATCCTTGGAGATTGAAATTTGAATGTTTGGCATGCTTGAGGATATTTTTTTAGGTCTTCTTTTATGTTGTGGTTGACAGTGTTAGATTTGCATTGAAAATTTATTTGTAAATTTGGGCTAACATTGCATATGTGTTTTATATTTTCATATTTTATTTTGGCTGATGTATTTTTTGATGTAATTCCACGTAGAAGATATATAAGAGTGATTGTTTGAGTGAAATGCATAGAGAAGAAGTGCAAAAATAAAGTGAAAGTGTGCAATTTTTTTCCTAATCATTTGATTACAGAGTAGAGTGTGAAGAAGAGTGAGCAAAGTGTGAAAGAGTGTTTTTGTGCTTAACTAGAATTGTAATCAGGGTTTTGCATAAGCTATTTTCTTAGTTCATACCTTGTGGATCTAATCCAAATCTCTATAAGAAAGTGTGTCTTCTTTGGGAAGTGAGCCATCTCATATTTGAGTAGTGAGCTCTAGGCAGTGTGCCTAAATGCATGTGCATTCCCATTATTCTTCATTATACTTTTAACAGGGTATAATATTGTGGACTGGCATCCACCATGGTTTTTTCCCTAACAGGGTTTCCATGTAAAAAATATTGGTGTTCTTTGTGTTTGTGATGTCTTGATTGTTTATGGTTTATTTTTCATTCATAAAATTTGAGAATAAGTTAAGAAACGAATAATAAGTTTGAAATTTTGTGACAATTGATTCACCCCCCTCTTAGTTGTCTATCCTTGTTTTTCCAAAAATTTGTATCAAAGTAGGTTCCTTTGAAGAAGTTTAATAGCTTGAGGTGATCTGAGATGCATCATACAAGGATAGTCCTAGATTCAATAGAACAAAATACTCTCTCTGGAAGGCTAAAATGGAATGCCATTTAAGATGTATTGGTGAACCCTTATGGAAGATTACAAAGAACAAATATGTTATTCCTTAGAATGGTCCTACTAATCTTGATGAGATCAAAGAAGTTGAATATAACATTAGGGCTATAGAAGCATTTTTTAGTGCTTTGAGGGGTTTGAAGATGACTAATGTGATGGATCTAAAGACAACTCATGAGATTTGGAAGGAGCTAGAAACTTTGTGTGAAGGAGATGCACTTGTGAAGGTCCCTAAGCTACATAGTCTGAAAGGAAAGTATGAAACCTTGAAGATGGGTGAAGATGAAAATATTTCTTATTTTATGCAAAGAGTAAATGAACTTGTGATGGGTATCAGATGTGTCGGTGGTACCTTGGATGAACTAGAAATTGTAGCTAAAGTGCTTAGATCATTGCCTGCTTCTTACAAGTCAAATTATCATGCTATTGAAGAGCCTAGAATAGTAACAAATGTGACTAGAGATATGTTGATTGGTAAACTTGATTCCTTTGAGTTGAGTGAATTTGGTGACTCTATCCCTAAGACTGAATCTACATTTAAGGCATCTCTATCTAGAAGAAACAAGCAAAGATATGATTCGGGAGAGAGTTCTAGAAAGACATTCAAGTGTGAGGAAGAGATGAAATAGCTTGAAGATGAAGAGAGAGGTAGAAGAGTTGGAAGCACTAATTTTCAAAAGAGAAGCCAGAGGAAAAGGTAAGTACAAAGGAAAGTTTCCTATTAAATTTTTTTCCTACAGCAAAATAGGTCATTTTGCTTCAACGTGTTCTGAAAGAGTTCCTAGGTCTAAACCTAACAAGTCTATATTTCAAAAGAAATGTTATTTTGATGAAGAAGGTGTGACTGATGAATAATCTAATAAATAAAATGGAAATGAGGATGAATGGGTTTTCATTACTATCAAGGAAAATGGTCTGGTGGCTATTGAATATGCTAATAATCAGAATGTTGAGAAAGCTCTTGCAGTATGAATTGAAGAAAAGGATGAGTGGGTTATTGAAAATAGATTCTCACATTATATGACTGGTGACAAAATAAAATTTGTAACTCTGGATAAATATGATGGTGGGGTTGTAAGATTATGAGATAACAATGCTGGTGTGATTTTTGGGAGAGGATCTATTTTTCTTGGTGGTAAACATAACACTGATGATGTCCTTTATATTGAAGTTTTGAAGCATTATCTTTTGAGTGTTAGATAGATGGTGGAAAAAGGTTATTATCTTCAATTCAAATATGGAAAGTGTAGGATACTTGGAAGTTATAGAAATTTAATTGCTTTAGGTACAAAGACAAGAGGTAATAATTTTCACTTGAGTGTTGCTAATGAAAGTTGTTTAATTTCTCAAGTAGAGGTTACCTTGGTCATGTGAATTTTGATAGCATTTTCAAGGTAATATCCACTGAAGCAGTAAGAGATCTACCTAAATTGGTTAATCCTACTAACACAATATGCAAGGAATTTCAAATGGGAAAGTAGACTAGAGTTTCTTTTTAGAGAAAACAACATCATTATAATGGAGTACTGGAGATGGTGCAAACTGATCTATGTGGTCCCTCTACAGTCAGAAGTCTACAAGGAGAAAGGTAATTTATGTTGCATATTGATTGTTACTCTAGGATGATATGGGTTTCTTTCTTAAGAGAAAAATGTGAAGCATTAGAGAATTTCAAAAGTTTCAAAGCTACGGTAGAGAATGAGACAAGCTTGAAGATCAAATGCTTAAGATCAGATAGAGCTGGTGAGTTCACTTCCTAGGAGTTCAATTATTTTTGGTGAAAGTGTTGGTGTAATTAAATGTCTTGTACCTTGTCCTAGGTCATGATTACACCTTAGTTAAGTTTACTTAGGGACCACATAGGAGGTTGTTGGAGATTTTCCACTTTTGGTGGACTTGACATGTCATTACCACATCACTTCCACCTTTTGTGGACACATCATGTGATTATCTCTCCACCTTTTGTGGTAATTATCACATTATCCTTTTCCACTTTAGGTGGAGTGATAACTTTTCATAGTTGTCTCATGTCATAAGATTACGACACTTTTCATAATCTTATGCCCTTCTATGTTCTCACCTTGGCTATATATCCAAGGGGTCTCCTATGTACTATTTGCTCATTACATTCTATTATATTGACAGAATACAGTTCATTCTTGTCATCTTGTTTCTATCTCTCTTATGCTTTTTCTTTCTATTAGGCCTCTAGATCTTGGGTGGCTACCTTCATAGCCAATTCTTACATGATATCAGAGCTTTTGGAGAGATTCTTGGAGGGTTCCATTTTTGGCCTTGTATTGCAGGTGCATTTTGGGAGCTTGTTGCATCAGATCTAAGCTTTCCATTGCGTTTGGAGTGTCCGAGATAGTCAGATTTTCCTTTTGTTTCGTCTTAGTTGGACATCAGAGGCCAAATCTGCAAAGGGTTGAAGATTAAAGGTGGTCGCCAGATCCAGGAGGTAGCTACCACTTTAGTGCATTTTCAGCTGAAAAGGACATTGTCATTGCATCCAGAAGGGCCAAAAACCCCTAAATCGACTGCCAATTCATCCAAATTGGAGCAAATTGTTCGTCGAGGCAAAAAATTTTAACTGGCCGAGCTGTACGACCCAGCCATTATTGCAGTCGAGTACAATTTTTTTTTAAAAAAAAATATTTATTTATGTGAATGTTTTTTTAAATAAAATACTGTAGTTTTATTTTATTTTAAAAGTTTTTATAAAAATAAAAAATAAAAAATATTAAAAAAAAATTGCACTTTGACGCAAAATATGCAGCCAAGTTCAGCGTGGCATCCGTAGTATACCGAAAGCGGCTGACCGGCAAGACCACCACCGCCACGGGCCATGGTCGAAGGGGACCCCGCCCCTTCTTTTAATTTTTTTAATTTACTTTTTAAAAATAAAACATTTTATTAAAGTTTTTAAATAAAACTTTTTAAAGTTTTTCTTTAATTAAAGTTTTAAATAAATAAAAGTTTTAAAAGTTTTTCTTAATTTTTATTTTTTATTTTTAATAATAAAAACTAAGGTTTTCTTTGTTATTTTTAATAAAGTTTTTTATATAAAAATAAAAAATTTTGATTTTTTTAAAGTTTTTATCATAAGAAAATTTAATTTTCTTTATTATTTTAATAATAAAGTTTTTTGATAAATAAGTTTTTAAATTAAATTTTTTAATTAAGTTTTTTTAAAAACAAAATCATGCATTAATAAGTAAATTTGGGAAAATTATTTTGCCTCCGATCGAGCCTTGTCTTGGACCATTTTCTCCTCTAATCGGCAGTCAAATAGGGGTCAGTTGCTCCTACCGACATCCACTTGGAGGGCTTTCTTCATGATCTTCTGCTTCGAGGCACTTTGGTTGGCTTCTTCATCAGCATTTCCAGTTTTGCATCATGTTGATTGTAGTTCTCCTCTTTCTAATGTTGTAATCGCACTAAAATAAAGTGCCACAATCTTCTATTTCAGTGTACTATGTCATGTTTTGTATGCTTCTTTGGATTGATCTATGTTTCTAGTGTTAGTTCCTATATACTCAGCGTATGCAGTGGCTGGTTACCCATGCATTTCGGTGAGATGGACTAATCACCATATAGACTCCTATTTTGGAAGCACTCTACCTATTTTTAGAAGTATGGTTCTTCATCCAGAGACTTGGTGCATGGCTCCAATGAGACATGGATTGTACCAATCTGCTATTGATGGGCATTCAGTTGATGCTCACGCAGTTGTCTTCTTGGTTTCGACCTTATTCCTGTTGCAGGTGTGGATTCTTCTACAGTTCTTCATTGACAGATTCTGTAGTTACTCTTGAGTTGACATATTTAGCTCAGTCACCAGTTATGTGGCATCTTCTGCAGTTGTACCTAATTCCTTCTATCAGTGCTTTGCACAGTTTGGCATTTTTTTTGGAACAACATTTGGAGGACTCATCATCATCCTTGGTTCACTCTACTTCAGCGTTCACATTGTTCTACATTCTCTCCTTCTTCAATTTAGATTGGAGACTCTTGGCATTGTGACCTTTGAGCGTGACTCTCCATTGAGGGGGGGTTGCATGGACTATCTCTTAGGGGGGGACTTTTTCCTCACTTGAGGTTTTATCCTTCCTAGAGCATGATTCTTATTTTGTATCTCTCTTTTAGGGGGTAGGTTTTTCCCACTAGGTTTTTCTATCTTTACTCCACTTGTGAGAGATTTCATTGCATTTGTACATGGGTACCTAACATGGCATAATAGCCGGGACCCATCTTGCATTGTTTGCATTTGTGCACATTCTCCCTAAGTTGCACTTAAGGGGGGGTGTTGGTGTAATTAAATGTCTTGTACCTTGTCCTAGGTCATGATTACACCTTAGTTAAGTTTACTTAGGGACCACATAGGAGGTTGTTGGAGATTTTTCACTTTTGGTGGACTTGACATGTCATTACCACATCACTTCCACCTTTTGTGGACACATCATGTGATTATCTCTCCACCTTTTGTGGGTGATCCACCTTTTGTGGTGATTATCACATTATCCTTTCCCACTTTAGGTGGAGTGATAAATTTTCATAGTTGTCTCATGTCATAAGATTATGACACTTGTCATAATCTTATGCCCTTCTATGTTCTCACCTTGGCTATATATCCAAGGGGTCTCCTATGTACTATTTGCTCATTACATTCTATTATATTGACAGAATACAATTAATTCTTGTCATCTTGTTTCTATCTCTCTTATGCTTGTGCTTTCTATTAGGCCTCTAGATCTTGGGTGGCTACCTTCATAGCCAATTCTTACAGAAAGTATGGAATCAAAAGATAGTTATCTGCTCCATGGACCCCCCAATGGAATGGAGTTGTAGAGAGAAAGAATAGAACAATTATGGATATTGCTAGAACAATGATGTTGGAAGGAAATGTGTCTAACATCTATTGGAGAGAAGCTATAAGAATTGTTGTGTACACTATTCTCTAGGTAAATGTCAATGGTATTTTTGGTAAGAATCCTTTTGAGTTGTGGTGTGGTTATAAGCCTACTGTTAAAAATTTTAAGATCTTTGGAAGCAAGTGTTATATCAAGAGAGATGAAGAAATAGGCAAGTTTGATGCAAGGAGTGACGAGGGAATCTTTTTGGGTTACTCTACTAAAAGAAAGGCCTACTGGTGATATAATAGAAGATTGAGAAAAATGGTTGAAAGTGAAAATGTTAGAGTTGATGAGGACTCTGCTAGATCATCTAGGTACTCTCTATCTTTTTTGCACATTTATGTTTATTGTTGTGCTCATGATTTTTTCCTTTGTGTGTTCGGTTTTTCATGTTCTTGGCCAACATGGTGATTGTAGTGTATTGTGGATCCTTGGAGATTGAAATTTGAATGTTTGGAATGCTCAAGGATATTCTTTTAGGTCTAAATTATGTTATGGCTGATGGTGTTAGATTCACATTGAAAATTTATTTGTAAATTTGGGTTGACATTATGTATATGTTTTATATTTTCATATTTTATTTTGGCCGACAAAGTTGTTGATGTAATTCCATGTAGTGGATATATAAGAGTGATTGTTTGAGCGAAGTGGATAGAGAAGAAGTGAAAAATGAAAGTGAAAGTGTGAAAATAGTTTCCTAATCATTCGATTGCAGAGCAGAGTGTGAAGAAGAGTGAGTGAAGTGTGAAGGAGTGTTTATGTGCTTAACTGAAACTATAAGCAGGCTTTTGTAGAAGCTATTTTCTCAGTTCATACCCTACGGATCTAATCCAAATCTCTATAAGATAGTTTTTTTCTTTGGGAAGTGATCCCTCTTGTATTTGAGTAGTGAGCTCTAGGCAGTGTGCCTAAATGCATGTGCATTCCCATTATTCTTCATTATACTTTTAACAGGGTAAAATATTATGGGTTGACATCCACTGTGGTTTTTCCCCTAATAAGGTTTCCATATAAAAAATCTTGGTGTTCTTTGTGTTTCTGATGTGTTCATTGTTTATGGTTTATTTTTCAATCATCAGATATGAGAATAAGTTAAGAAAAGATTAATAAGTTTGAAATTCTGTGACAACTGATTTGACCCCCCACTTAGTTGTCTTTCCTTATTCTTCCAATATTTTAGGCATCTTAAGAATGGCCTCAAGCTTAGGATAGGTGATCCTATATAGCTTAGTAAAGTGATGACATATCTTTTCCATGCCCTCTAGCTATTTCTACATGTCTTAGAATTTGTTGGCCATTTGGATGGTGTGGCCTATCCCCATATCACTATTGTAAAGCACCCATCTAAACCAATCTACTATAGCCTTGGTCCAATTTTTCCTTTACTCCATTTTGTCTAGAACACCTTTAGAGAGCAGCGAAGGCAGTGCTAAAGATATCATTAGAGCTTCCTTAGTGAGCATCCATTTCTAAATGTAGGTGGTGAGACCCACCACTTGTGTCTTTAACTCTTCCTTGGAAGATTGATCTTTATTCATCTGTTGGATGATCATCGACACTGACCCCTAGATTTGGTCGATCTTCTGATCTCTTGTAGTAGGACCCAATTCAATGGTGGAAATATTGTAACTAACACCCTCCCCTTTACTTATCATTGGGGTGGAAATTTGTGTGGTCCTTGATCTTGAAGTATTGATTGTGATATTAGATCAGACTCTTGGCTTCTTTTCTTAGTTTTTGTTTGTGCTCGCGCCAAGATAGCCTCAAGTCTAGTCTTTGGATTAACGAGGATAGGGGTTTTCCTCTGTAGCTTCTTCTCCAACCAATTAGCTAGTTGAGACTCCCATTTTGTTGATTCATGGTCACCTTCCACTCTTTTTTAAAGTTGGAGCTACTTCTCCTCATGAGCTGAGGCTTCTTTCTTTGTCCTCTCTTCTTCTTCATTTGAGTCCTAAATTAACATAGCCTTTTCTTTGTCTGACTTAGTTGTGGCTATGTTTTCCTTAGGTTTATCTTCCTTCTCAGGCATTCTTTATTTCTCTTGCTTGAGCTTTGTATGATGTTTCGGGTTGAGGCTCTTTTAAGGCTCAACTTCTTCTTCACCTTTGTCTTCTTCTTCTTCCATTTCAACTTCATTTTCTCCTATCTTTTTAGGAGGTATCTCCTCCTCTTGAATAGGTCCTTTTTCTTTCCCAACCAATGGAGGCTCTTCTATAATCTCCATAGTGGTAGCTACATTTTCCTTAGGGTATTCTTCCTTATTAGGTGTTCTTTCTTTCTCTTGCTTGAGTTCCATATGATGTTCCAGCTCAGGGATCTTTTTAGGCTTATCTTCTTCTTTACCTTTGTCTTCTTCTTCTTCTATTTCAACTTCCTTTTCTCATTTTTTACGAGTTATCTCCTCTTTCTAAATAGGGCCTTTGTCTTGACCAACCAATGGACCCTCTTCTAGACTCTCCATATTAACATTAGTGTCATCCTTTTCCTTGGAAGGATAAATTTTAGTTTCAACCTCTTCCTCTACATCCTTGAGCTGTTGGGACAACTCTTCTTTGAACTATTGATTGAAGGTTTCAATTACATATCTTTTGATGAGACCAGAATATGCTCATAATTTGGGTATCATAGTGTAATTTTGCTACTCTCACCCTTGTTGTTCATGGTTGTTTAACTCTTTAATAAACCTTTTATTGGGGGTATCCTATAGCAATACACTTCCATATTCCTGCAGCCTATCATGTTCATGTGTTTATATTTATTACCTTGTTTGACTCCCCAAATGATTGGTATAATGCATGTAGTTTTTGACTGATGAAATAGATTTAAATATGTGATTAATGAATGGATATTGTGTATGTTCCATGCATTTTTCTTTCGCATCTATTACCTTGTGTTTCGTAGGTTATTGAAGAAAGTATGATCGAGTCAAGTGCAGCTGATATCGGCCTTGCAGTAAAGTCCATTTCCTGCATGACTTTGAGGGAGTTCTGATGAAGACTCTTTGACTAAAACTGTTGGGAAGGAATTTAAATGTCAATTAATCTGGAAAGAGTGGGGTGCTAGATTCCCTCTAGATCGGGTTGAATGGATAAACTCATTTATGAAGTATGTTCCTAGATTTTGGGATACATTTTACATCCACGTCTTTCTCTGTTAGGGTTAGTTAGTTAGTTATTTTTCCTAATTTAAATAAGTATTCCTCCTGCACAGGTGAACAAGAAGGAAGGAGATAGGAAAATATAAAATAGATAGAGAATGAGATTATGTAATAGTTAGATTCATAATATGAATTAGAGTTTTTGTTAGTTTCTTGAAGCAGAACAATCGATGTAAATGATTTCATGTTATGAATAGAAGTTGATGGAGTTCTGAGTACAATATTTTGTGTAAATTAGTTGATGCTTGCTAAGGGGGCCCACTTAGTAAGTATCTGTAGGAGAGTATTTGTCTATCTTTTGTTAATTCAAATTAGATTTCATTTCAGAAAGTTTTAGTACAAGCTCAATCTTAAACTGTTCCTGCAGCATTGAGAATCCATCCATGTGTTTGTTCCTGCAGCATAAGGGCAGTTTATAGTTTGTTTCTCAGTTGTAGCTATTACATTTTCTATTTTGGTTAAATTATGGTTGAGTTAAGAGAACTTTGCAGTACCTTCCTATAGAATAGGTAGAATTTCTTTCTAAGCATTTATTTTCAATAGGTCATGACTGAAACTAGTTCTTAGTGCACATATAGTGCCGCTCCATTTAAAGTATATGTTCCCTAGTTTGAAAAGTAAATGAACGACCATGAAAAGATATTAGTCGACTGTTAGAATGTCCAATTCCCAGGATAGTTTTTTTCATGATTTTCATATCCTTTTGTCGGCGTGACCATTTTTGGCGCCGTTGCCAGGGATGGTGTCAATCTAAGAACTTGCTATAGTCATTGTTAGCAGTAGTTTAGTCAGTTATTCAAGTATTTTCAAATTCCTTTAAAAATACCATTCATTTTTGTTGCATGCATAGAAGAAGAGATGCTCAGGGAAGATTTCTCCCTAACCTACCATTCACTGCTAAGAAAAATGAACCAGCTTATAGCCTATTTGAGGACAAAGTAGACTCAGATATTGACCCATTTGTTGAAGATTTGTGTGCTGACTTGCTATTCGGCCCAACTGACAAAGAACTTGAAGAAGATCCATTTGATTTTATACTCCCTCAAGTTAACATGGCTTGTAATCCACCTAATCGACCTCCTACTTTTGAATTCCCCATTATTGCTCAATACGAAAATGACAACCTTAAGAATATTCCTTCTTCATTACTTCCCAAGTTCTATGCCTTAGTTACAGAAAACCCAAAAACCTTTTTGTTTGAGTTTGATATCCTCTGTTGTAGTTATGACTACACTTCAGATGCTCACAAACTAAAGTTGTTTCCTGCTACCTTGAAGGAGGGAGCTCTCAGATGGTTCATGAGTTTGGGAAGGGGAGTTGTTGATAGTTGGGCAGCCATGCAAACAAAATTTCTTGAGAAATACAAGGAATATTGTAAGAGTGGTAGTAAGGGTGATGATATATTCAGAATTCAACAGAAGGAGGATGAAAGCCTGGAGAATTATATATCAAGATTCTTGTTTTCACTGAAGAAGAATTCAGACCATACTCTTAATAAAGAATCTTAGAAATTACTTTTTCTAAGGGGAATCAATGATACCTATATAGATGCCCTGGACTTGATGGGAGGAAGAGATCTCACCCAAGCATCTTGGGATGATATCAAGAAGATATGTCTCAATTACTCCCGAGCAAATGTGAAGAAGGGTAGAGGACATTAGGCTACAGTGGAAAAGTCTTCTTCCAATGGAGTCTCACGGATGGAGATTACAAATCTGTTGTCTGATTTCAAGCAAAATATCATAAATAACATGGCAACACAGTTGGATACCATGCAAGTTCGCAAGAAACATGAAGAGGCTGAGGCAATTCTACCTGAGTTATGTCCACATTGTAGACAGAAGAAACATGACTGCAGATGCAAGATGGTGGTCAATCTGGAGGCTAAGCAGTTACCTACTGATTACAAGATGATAGAAGGTGATGATGACCAACTTTTCTTTGTTGCACAAAGGAAACCATGGGCTCCAAGACAAGGTATGCCTCAAGATCCTCTGACTTTTGGTAATCCTTGCTCTAATTATAATAACCAATGACAACCTACATATGGCCCATCTCCACCTTGGAATACTCCTCAACCATACTAGCCTAACTATCAGAGCCCTCAATGGAAACCCCCTCAAGGAGGTTGGCAGTAGCCACAAGGACAATGGACTCCACCTCTAGGCAACTAGCAATAGAACCCTCAATAGAGAAGTTATCAACAATGACAGAACCAATCCCCTGGATTCCTACAGCCTCAGTAGCCACAACCTCTGGCCATTATGCCTCCTCCTGTAGCACCTACAGCAAATAATGGCCCTTCAAAATCACTGCCTATGCCTGCTCAACCATTGCCAAATCCTAATAATAAGCAGCATCAATAATAACAACCCATGTATTTTGTAGAAGCCAACCAGTATCCAACTTATTCCCTGAATATTAATGATATCCATCTCAGGTCTAGAACCACTCTCCCTACTCCACAGCCACCTATAATTACAGAGATGCCAGAATTTGCTGCTGAACAACCTATTGATCTTGAAGAAGATACACTTGTATCAACTACTGCCTCTAAGGAACCTATCTTGCAGCCTCAGGCTACACCACCTTTTCCTTAGAAATTGCAAATTACTACACCTAAGACCATCAAAGAGCATACCTTTGATATTGAAGACCAGTTAAAGAATGTACAAATCCAAATTCCTCTTTTTCAAGCTATTAAAGATGTTTCAATTTATGGAAAAGACATTAGAGAGGCTTGTTTAAAGAAACAAGGAAAAAATAAAAATGATCCCCAAACTATCCATATTCTAGGATAGTTAGCTGATATTATGTTGGGGAAGGTTGTCATTCCAAAATATACTGACCCTGGAAGTCTTGTAGTACAAATAAATATCAATGGTCAAGTAGTAAGGAATATTTGATTGACCTTAGTGTAGCCATTAATGTAATGACCAAGCACACTATGGAATGTTTGAATATCCCAAACATTTGGTCTACATTGACTGTCCTGCAGTTTGTTGATAGTTCCACAGTTACACCTGATGGAGTAATAGAAGATGTCATTGTTACCCTTGAATCTTGGGAATACCCTGCTGATTTCACCATATTGTCCACTAAGGAAACCTTAGGAGGATATCCTATTATCCTAGGTAGACCCTAGTTAGCTATAGCTAATGCCCTTATAGGATGTCGTTTAGGGGACATGACAATTTTTGATGGTCAGTCGAGAAATAAATTGGCTTTATACCCACTTGCACAACCTCTACCATATTTGTTCCAATCAATTTGGCCAGATTTAGGAGAAGAAACTAAAGAAGCCAATTCATTAGCTCATTTAATGATGCTATAAACTGATCCATTTTCTCAGCTTCAGAGTGAAGATAACCTACTTCTACACATTTGGTAGTTTAGCTCTAGTTTGAATAGCCCATCTGTTTTAGATAGCCATTCTCAGCAATGTTTCCTGCAACAACTAAATCCTACGAGCCATCATGACTTGCTATTATGTGATATACAGACACCACCATTCTCAGCAACCTCACTACATGATCTCACCAAATAGATAGAAGTATCTCCAGGCTGCTATCTACATATTAATAATAAGTTACCTCCATCTCAACAAACTGCCCTAGCCATAATGCTGCACACCCACCATAGGGCTTTTGCATGGGACTATGGGGATATGAAGGGTTTAAACCCAAAATTCTATGCACATCGCATATATATTAACAATGAGTCTAGACCTGTCACGTAGCCTCAAAGAAGAATTAATCCAACTTTGAGAGAAATTGTTAAGGAAGAATTATAGAAACTATTAACAACTGGCTTTATTTACCCAATCTCAGATAGTTAGTGGGTTTTCCCATTGGTTATTGTTCCTAAGAAAGGAGGAAAATGGAGGGTATGTGTAGATTACAAAGAACTCAACTTGGCAATAAAGAAAGATTACTTTCCTCTTCCATTCATTGATCAAGTTCTAGATAATTTAGCTGGGAAAAAGTACTTCTCATTCTTAGATGGTTTCAGTGGGTACAATCAAATCAAGATTGCTCTGGAAGATCAAGAAAAGACCTCTTTTACATGCCCTTGGGGAACATTTTTCTATTCAGTTATGCCTTTTGCTCTTTGTAATGCTCCTGCAACTTTCTAAAGGGCAGTCATAAGTATCTTCTCAGACATCTCATATGATTGCATGGAAATATATATGGATGACTTTACTGTTTATGGTACAACATTTGAGGAAGCTCAAGCTAACTTGGAGAAAGTACTACAAAGATGTGAAGATCACAATCTATCACTGAATAGTCAAAAGTGCTTCATGATGATGCAGGAGGGAAGAGTGCTTGGCTACTATATTTTTGTTGTAGGAATTCAAGTTGATCCTACTAAAATTGAGGTCATCTCTAAGCTACCCTTTCCTACTAAGAAAAAAGAAGTAAGGAGCTTTCTAGGCTATGCTCGATATTACAGAAGGTTCATTAAGGACTTCAGCCAAATAGTAGGCCCCTTATACAGACTGCTAAAGAAAGATGCATATTTTTCATGGACAGAAGAATGTGAAAAAGCATTCCTTGATTTAAAAGTCGCCCTTACAAAGGCACCTATTCTGAAAGGACCTGATTGGTCACTTCCATTTCATATTCATACTGATGCATTGGATTATGCCATTGGAGTAGTGTTAGGGCAGAAGGATGGTTTGATAGAACATGCACTCTACTACATAAGCAAAATCTGCAAGGTGCTGAATTAAACTACACTGTTACAGAAAAAGAAATGTTGGCAATCATCTATGCTCTCAATAAATTTAGGAATTATATCATTGGTTATCATATATTTTTCCACACTGACCATGCAACAATCTGGTATCTCATGAACAAGGGCTCAATATCCGAGAGACTGGCCAGATGGCTGTTGCTGATGCAGGAATTTGACATTACAATTATTGACAAGCCAGGTAGAACCAATGTGGTTGTTGATTTCCTTTCTAGAATTCAAAGTCAAGATGACTCTACACTTATTGAAGACTCATTTCCTAATGAGAACCTATTTGCAATCAAGGTTATTCACCCATGGTATGCTGATATAGCAAATTATCTGGCCACAGGAAGAACTCCTCCTCAATTCTCCCCTAAGGAAAAGAGGTTATTGGTAGATAAAAACTTTAACTTTTCTTGGATTGCAAACTGCATGTTTTATACAGGGCCAGATCAAGTTATGAGGAGATGTGTACAAGAGGAGGACACTCATGATATACTGCATGCAATCCATGATGAGCCATGTGGTGGACATTTTGCTGCCAAAAGAACAACAATGAAAATTCTAAATTCTGGTTACTATTGGCCAACCCTGCATAGAGATACAACCAAATATACCAAGAGATGTGACAGATGCCAAAGGATGGGAAGACTAACTTGATTTGAGGAGATTCCTATATTTCCACAAGTTGTAGTTACACCCTTCGACAAATGGGGATTGGATTTTGTAGGACCAATTGATCCACCTTCCAATGGTAAGTCCTACATCCTTATATGCACAGATTATGTCATACAATGGGTAGAGGTTAAACCTATGAAACATGCTAGGGATAATAAAGTGGCTAAATTCCTCTATGAGGAAATATTTACTAGGTTTGGTGTCCCTAGGTAAATAGTGATAGATCAAGGAGCACAATTTACTTCTACACTTATCACAGCTTTAGTAAATGAATAGAATATATGGCATAGGAAATCAACTCCTTATCACCCCCAGGCCAATGGCCAGGTTGAGGTCACCAATAGGGACATAGAGGCCATTTTGACTAAAACTGTAGATTTGCATAGGAATGACTGGGCCGCAAGGTTACTAGAAGCTATATGGGCCTACCGTACTACATGTAAGACTGCTACAGGATATACACCTTTTGAAATGGTGTATGGTAAAATAGTTGTGATTCCAATAGAATTTGAACATAAGACTCTAAGAACAACATTAGAGATAAACATGGACTTAAAAAATGCATAAAAGAACAGAGTCATGCAACTCAATGCTCTGGATGAGCTCCGAAAGAATGCCCTGCAGCACACTGAGATGATACAAAATCAGAGAATGAGGTGGCATGATAAATACATCAAGGAAAAGAAATTAAAAGTAGGAGAATGGGCTCTTCTTTATGACTCACGCTATAAGGACAGTCCAGGAAAATTACAAACCAGATGGTTGGGCCTATATGAAATTGAGAATGTATTTGATAATGGCTTAGTTCAGCTTGTTACAATTGATCCTGTTAGATTCAAGTTGTTGGTTAATGGACACCACCTCTGGTTGTACCATAAACCAATCTCAAAAGAAGAATTCATGCAGTAGTTCATTCAAGATCCTGCCACTAATCTTCCTATAGCCAAAGGCTTTGGCCTTTCTCCTCTAGCTTCACTGTAATTTTGTAATGCATGCTCATAATAAAGGTTTCCTTTTTAAGGAAACCCTTTTTTCTTCATTTCCACTTGTCGCCACATGTCACTTCTTTATCTTCCATCCATTTCATCCATTCATCTCATCTGTCCATGTCACCCATCCACCGCATTCATCTGCACCACCCTTAATTATGGTTCCATTTCCAACTGTTATCTCATGCTAATGCCATCATCTTTCTCAGCACGTATAAGCAATTATTGAAAGGTATGCAATATCTTTTGTTATCGCATCTTTGATTTATTTCATTTTATTCATTTACTACTATCTATGTATCAGTCATTATTACCCGATCTCCGCCTATTCTTTAGTACATGTGTGTACACATGTCATACTTTAAGTAGGGGGTGGGATAATCCACTGTTAAACCTGTCGCAACTGCTCAGATAATCTTTCTTTATTATTTTCTGGTACTTTCAAAATATGACTGCATGTGTTCATTGTAAATCAATTAAAATTGCTTGATTATGTAGTTCATTTTTGGAAAAGAAGGGAAGAGTGATGGCAGGACAGAAAGAACCAGGATAGAAAGGGATTTTTTTTGGATTTTTAGAAAAGATTTGAGTTCAGCTAAGATAAAACTATGATTATGGGTGGTCAATTGGTAAGACATGAGCCTATATCTCATGAGTTATTAATGCAAAATCCTTAAGTAATCTAAGCATTTAGCCTCTGTGGTTGGCTGAATTACTTTTTGAGTTTAAATACTCTCAATTAGGAGGCTTCAAGTGAATTTTTAAGAACCCTTTCTAAAGGAGAGGCTACAATATGGGGTCTAACAGTAGCTGTAACTGAGGAAAGAATTGTAGAGGTAATCGGGCTTCCAGTCGTAGGAGAGAATTTTTCTTCGGATGTTGTCTCTGTAAGGGCAGAAATCACAATACCCATTGATGGGCCCTTGGAAGTCTCTAAGTAGGGATACAACCAAGTGTTGTTGCCTCCTCCATACCTAGAATACGCTACTTTCATAATCAGGTATTTAACATGTGAAGGCCATTTTTCTTACCTGCATTCTTACCATTTCAAATTGTTGAGTCATATGAGGCATGGGTTAGCTATTAATGTTCTAAAAATTTTGTTAAAATTTCTGGAACAATGTACCCAAGGCCTCAGAAAAAGAAAAAGGAAATAGAATCTACCAGTAGGAGAACAAGGCAAGTGTCATTTGCTCCTGCAACACCTTCTCCTATAGCTCTCACATCAGAGTCCTCTGCCCGAGTGCAAACTAGGTTTGCTAGTAGGAGGGAAAAAAGAAAAGCAAAGGCAGGAGAGTCATCTGGGGCAAAACAAACCCCAGAATTTGACCCTCATCCTTAGAAAAAGCAAAGCTCTTTTTCTACAACATCTTCCCCTACAGCAATTTCTCCTACAACAATGCCTGTTGCCATCACCAGTTCACCATCGTCCCCTGATAAGATAGAATCCTCTCATAAATTCAGAAAGAGGAAAGATACAGGAGCACTTCCGGTAGCTGCAACCTTACCAAGAAAAGGCTCAACAAGAAAACAATGTAAAGTCTCCCCTGCTTCACCGCAACCTGAGGTTATTATAATTTTAGAAGAATTTGTAGAGTCTGAATATGATGTTTCTCAAAATGTGTTTGAGAGTGCTACATAGAGTCCATTTGTTATCCCTAAAGAAGTACAAATTGAGACAAGGGAAGTTGAGCATAGTAAAGGGGGGTACCAAGTCTTGATGACTTGGTTGTTGTGGCTATACACATTTCAGAGAAAGTACAGTCTTCTCCACTACAACAACAAGAATTCATCCTACAGCAAGAGGAAGAACAACCTAAACAATTGGAAGTGGCCAATAAAGCTTCATTACCTCCTACAACTTGTCAAGCCATTGTTGTCTACAAAAAGACATTTTTGATTGAATTTTTTGAATATTTCAAAGCCACATGGAGACCAGTTACATTGCAAACCCTAAGTTTCTACCACCTAGCCAAGACTGAAATGCAACAAAGTCATTGGCAGGAAGAAAAGAAGAAACTGGAAAGGGAAATTGAAAGGCAGAAACAGGAAATTCAGGAATTAAAGGAGAAAATGGACAAAATGCTGAAGGTAGCTGGTTAGATCATGGAATACAGACCACCACCTAGAGTTTATGCTCTATGCCTCAAGGAATTTTTTTTGTGGTTCCAACTAATGAGAATTTCTAGGAATCTAGATCCTATTATTCACACTGCTAAAGAACTCTATGATGCATACCAGGCAGCTCCCAATTGGCTAAGGAATTATTTGTGTGAATTTTATTTACATGGTTTTATAATTCCCTTTGAAACAGAGTGGAATCCTCTTTTGTACATTGGCAACATCCATTTGAGATCACTTATGTCTTGGGAATCAAACGAAGCAAATTATGGTAGGCAACTGGAAGCATATGAAGAAGCCAAAAGGAATGAGCCTATTCCATTATGCCCCGAGAGTTCAGACCTCTATACACTGTTGAAAACCTAGTTTATTGTAGCATATGGCTTCAATAATAATACAGTCAGGGTGAAAATATTTGATCTCAAAAAATAGGTGTATAATGAGTTTCAAGAGCAGACATACTCATTTTGGAAGTTGTCATACTCCAGGATTAAGCAGAGATGGGAGAGGTTGACTGTTGGACTGAAAAGGTCTGAACCTCACAGTCCCCTGAATTTTACGGCCGCTCTCAGATGATCAAGCAAATGCATTCAGTTAGGTCTTCAAGAGAGGTTTGAATTGTGGTTGCCCTTAAAATTCTGACCTCCTATGATGATGTGGCCCCTTTATCCCTACCAAGCAACAAATATTAATGAAGATACAAAAGCTCATAGGTATGAACGGTGGCAGAATTTTAGAGGT
This sequence comes from Sequoia sempervirens, assembly GCA_007258455.2. NCBI lineage: Eukaryota > Viridiplantae > Streptophyta > Pinopsida > Cupressales > Cupressaceae > Sequoia > Sequoia sempervirens. Next base: position 954,375,264 of record VDFB02271358.1, read on the forward strand.
TTTTATTAAAAATTTGGAACTCCATTTCAAATTCATGCTTCAACCACTAATTTCAGAGAAACCACCAAAAAATTCAATGCTGGAGGACCAACATTAAGTTAAGTAGGGGGTAGATGATGAGCCCAAAATATGGTCATAATTTGGGTATCATAGTGTACTTTTGCTACTCTCACCCTTGTTGTTCATGGTTGTTTAACTCTTTAAGAAACCTTTTATTGGGGGTATCCTGTAGCAATACACTTTCATGTTCCTGCAACCTATCATGTTGATGTGTTTATATTTATTACCCTATTTGACTCCCCAAATGACTGGTATAACGCATGTAGTTTTTGAATGATGAAATAGATTTAAATATGTGACTAATGAATGGACATTGTGTATGTTCCATGCATTTTTCTTTCACATCTGTTACCTTGCGTTTTACAGGTTGTTGAAGAAAGTATGATCGAGTCAAGCCCAGATGATCTCGGCCTTGCAGTAAATTCTATTTCCTGCACAACTTCGAGGGAGTTCTAGCAAAGAATCTTTGACCAAAACTGTTGGGAAGGAATTTAAATGTCAATTAATTTGGAAAGAGTGGAGTGCTAGATTCCCTCTAGATTGGGTTGAACGAATAAACTCATTTATGAAGTTTGTTCCTCAATTTTAGGATACATTTTACATCCACGTCTTTCTCTGTTAGGGTTAGTTAGTTAGTTGTTTTTCCTGATTTAAACAAGTGTTCCTCCTGCGTGGGTGAACAAGAAGGAAGGAGATAGGAAAATAGAAAATAGATAGAGAAGTAGATTATGTAATAGTTAGAGTCATAATATGAATTAGAGTTTTTGTTAGTTTCTTGGAGCAGAACAATCGGTGTAAATGATTTCATGTTATGAATAGAAGTTGATGGAGTTTTGAGTACAATATTTTGTGTAAATTAGTTGATGCTTGCTAAGGGGGCCCACTTAGTAAGTATCTATAGGAGAGTAGTTGTTTATCTTTTGTTAATTCAAGTTAGATTTCATTTCAGAAAGTTTCAGTACAAGCTTAGTCTTAAACCGTTCATGCAACAGTGAGAATCCATCCCTGTGTCTATTCTTGTAGCATAAGACCAGTTTATAGTTTGTTTCCCAGTTGTAGTTGTTACAATTTCTATTTTGGTTAAATTATGGTTGAGTTAAGAGAACTTTGCAGTACCTTCTTGTAGCATAGGTAGAATTTCTTTCCAAGCATTTATTTTCAATAGGTCATGACTGAAACTGGTTCTTATTGCACATATAGTGCCGCTCCATTTAAAGTATATGTTCCCTGGTTTGACAAGTAAATGAACGACCATGAAAAGATATTAGTCGACTGCTGGAATGTACAATTCCTAGGATAGGTTTTGCCGCAATTTTCATATCATTTTATGGGCATGACTATCTTTCATTGAGTGCCTCTATACCATCCTCTGAAGAATGTGACTCTTCCACTTCATATGCTACTTATTATATAGTCATATTTAATCAACCCTTAGTGTGCTTTTAATAGTCATCCTTAAAATGATCTTCAAACTCTTCAACTATTCTTTTAGTAGCCTCCATTTCCTCTTATATCTACATGGTGGCTTCCATCTTTGGCAACTCTATTAGAGGAGGGATGGGGAGGCTAGAAAGAGCTTGAGCCAAAGAAACTTGTATGGAAACATTCATCAACACCCCAGAGAGTTCAACAAATATCTTTTACATATTCTTTGCAAAGGCTTCTAGTAGGGTGAGAGAAGGCATAGTTGTTGTGGTAGATGAGGGGATTGCAATGGAAGGAGACAATGAGAAGGATGATAATGGAGAGGTTGTGGTGGATGAGGAATCCCCCACCATAATTAGGTTTTTTGGTGAGGGGGAAAAAATGAGGATAGATATTTCCATAGCAGTCGGAGATGAGACAGGAAACACCTAAGATACAGGAAGAAGAGGACTAGTGAGGGTAGTGGTGGTACTGGTAGGATCAGAGGTGGTAGGTGGTGACTATGGTCGCTTGGCCTCTTCCCCTCCTTCATGTAGTGAGTCTTCTTCAATAGTTGGCATCTCAGAGAATCCTCCTAACCTCCTTTCCTTCTTCAAGGTTTCCCCTTCTGTAGTCTTTTTCTTATAAACTTTATCCTTGGGTTAGCATTCTAGGGCATCCTTTTTCTTTTCCTTGTTGTTGGGGGAGACTTGGGTTCCTTTTTAGTTGCAATAGCTGTCCCACTATCAGTTTCACTTTTGAGCTCATCTTAGAGCTCACCATATGTCAGTACAACTCCTTGTAGCTTGAGTTGATTTATTTGGGAATCAATCCATTGTCTTTTTCTTTTTCCCACTGTCTTGGTTATAATATCAAGGTCATTGACCTCATCCTCATTCCAATCTATTATTAGTAGTGGTAATTCAGCCACATCATCAAACCTTGGATCAAGAATGGTGTCATCTTCTTCCATAATCTAGTCAGGAACTAAGAAAAAATTGATTGATTTTGCAAATCAGGTGGTCATGCACATGTAATTCCTCATATGTTCCTCCTTATCATCTTGGAAACTAGCCCAAAAGTCTTAAATCTGGTGTAGGTGCAAATATTGTTTGTTAACCATCCTCTTTAGTTTTTCATATGCATCCATTCTCGATCGAGCAATATAGCAATCCAGGTTGTATTCTATAATATCCTTCTCTAAGTAGTCTATGCTTTGGGAAACTGGGATGGTGTACATTCGTTTCCTGAACATGAGGGGATAGGGGATCCCTACTCAATGCTTGTCACTCAGTAAGGCACATGAATTTTGTAGTTGTCTAGAGACTTATAGTATAATTGGCTAGTCGTTGGGGTACTACAGTAGCTTGTAGGGTTTTTCTAAGAAGCCCTCTATCCTAATGCAAGTGAATTTTGGGAACTGTATAAATAGATACCCGAATCTATTGATAAATGCACAAGCATTTTGTGAAACTGTTCTTTCAAAATCCCCTCCAAGAAATCTAATAATATGCCCAATAAATGCATCATTTACTCTATTGTACTTCTTGAAGTTTTGGTATTGTAGCTATGGGTACTGTTGTGCCCTTAGCACACACGCCCCGTTTAGAATGGGGACCCTCTTTTCTTTCGCCTTGTCGGGTCTTTCAGGGCTACCTCATTTTGTGTGCCCCACTTTTTTTTATGTTCTGCATAGTCGATGTTGCTCTAGGGTTTCATCATAAATTGACCATGCCTCTGGTATTTTTGGTTCTTGCTGCCCTCTGGGGACTCGCGGGTTCCCTTATCGGGCTTCCCCTTTGCGTTTTCCGCCCTTTGCGGCATTTCCCGGGTGTCTTTCTACCCCTTGGGGCCTGCCCTGCCTTCTTCCGTTTGAAATCTGGCAAAAATCTCCCAGGCAGCGCATGCCCCTTCAGGCCCTAGGAACTGGAAGTTCGCCCTTGGACTTCTGCCTCGGGCTCGCCGTCTGTGAGGGTGAGCCTCCGGCGGTCGCCCGCCCCTCGGGCACCGAGCTACTCGCCGCTGCCGTCACCCAAGAAACACGAAGAAACCTTCGCCGGCGAGTTCCTTCCAGCCTCCTACAGACCTCTCTTCACTGTGGCCATTCAAAGTTGTCAAAAATCAAACGGCGGCCATCGCTCCACGTCTTTCCGGCTGTCGGGTCCCGGAGTCTCCGCCGCCGCCGCCGACTCAATTCTAATTTCACCAACTTTTGGCGCGGTCGTACCTGCAATTAATGTGCATATTAATGGCAGTTGGGGTATATAATGCCCGACCTGCCAACGTCATTTTCACAATCTGAATTGCAGCGAGTTGGAGCGGTAATTATCTGGAGCCCATCACGATTGATAGCATCACGACCGTCGCCATCAGCTTCACTTCGTCGATCCCCGGTGAATTCCGCATTAGCCCATTGAGCGCTTTCGAGGTAGGCAATCCCCGCTTTCCCTCCCATCTTTTTTTGTCATTTTGAAAGATTTAAATGGATTAAATAATTGGTTAGGGTGAAATAGGTGGAAGAGCACTGAATTGCACTCATAATCCATATGATAAAAACTGTTAAAACCATCGCAATTGCCCTCCACGCCATTTCGGGACTTCTCCTTGCCGTGGTAGTTCTTCACGCAGGGAAGGTGTCCTTCCCGGGCCCGGAACCCGCCTTCGCTGTCAGATTTTGAGCTCCAAACCTCCCGACAGCAATCCTATCCTCCAGGCCCGGCTATCGGGGTTTCCTATCTCGGATTTCCATTCGCGTTTCGCCGGGTTCTAATTGCAAACCTAACCCCTCCTCCCAGCTTCCGGGCCCTGGCGTGTTCGTCGCCATTTACGCTTAAAGATGGAGCATCTGTCCTTTTGTGGCATCGGGCCCCGAACCCCAGGGTTCCATCCCTGGAATTCTCCCAGTATTTGCCGGCTCTGAAGGAATTTCTGCCCTGAATTTTCGCGCACCAGACTCCGCCATTAGCCTCACCGTTAAATCTTGGGCGGCGTCAAACTGTTGCGTCTTTTCCGCCTTCATCCCCCAAATGTCAAGCCTCCGCTCCTCATTTTCTGCCGTTTCGGATCTCCGAGGTCTTCCGGTGATGGCTCCGCCGCCTTCCAAGATCTGGACCCTGGGCCGCCCTTCGTTGTCGCCGTCTTCTTCTGAAACGGTCGCTTTCGCGTCTCCAGGTCCCACCTACCGGACTTCCATTCACGAAAGTCCGTGCAAACTCTGATGACGGAGTTTTCGTCCTGTCCTCCCAGACCCCGGGCCCCAGACCTCCATTCACCGTTTGATTTTGCAAAGCTCTCCGCTGCCATGGGGCCCTCTGGGCCCGCCTTACCAGAGTTCCATTCGTGGAACTCCATGGCGGTTTTGTCGTGGCCTCCGGCGGGACTCCGGCGGCCGTCTGCCCTTCAGACCCCGGGGCACACCTCGTCGTCGCCGCTGAATACCTTGCAAATCTTGTGACGGCGAACCCCTGCCGGCTTCCCGCCGTCTAGGCCCCGGGCCTCTCCTCGCCACCGCCATT
>VDFB02271358.1:954380342-954465847 GCA_007258455.2 Sequoia sempervirens
CAACTATGTTATGTTTTTGTTTCTATGTTTCTCCATGAATAAAATGTTGTTCTAAGTTGAGCATTTGAATTTTTAATAGTTTTAGAGATTCTCATCCAAGGGGGGCCACTTAGTGAGTAATTTTTTCTCTTAGAGTAGATAGTTTAGTTGTCATTTTATGTGATGCATTTAGTTAGAAATTTGGCTTTGTCTATTCCTATAGCAACTGGAATTCTTCTTGTAGCCAAAGAAAACAATATAGTTTTATGTTAGATTTCCTATATCTTTACTCCTATTATGCATTTTAGTTCAGTAGAATTATTAGTTGATGCTCAGTATTGTTTCCTTTCTTTCCATGCAATTTACTTTCCAATATTTTGATTTTCTTAGCCATAGGGTAGAGTGGTTACCTTAAAGTTCCTAGTGTACATACATTGCCGACGCATTTCAAGTTCACGTCCTTGGGTTGAAAATTTAAATGCACCTTCATAATGACTGAGATAGTTGTTTAGTTCATTATGTCCAATCTCTAAATAATAGTCATAGAGGTTTAGTTATTGAATCATTATAGGAGGCCAACAATGATTATAAGATTTCTTACATGTAGGAGAAGGAAGAAAAATCAAGTAGGCTTTTAGAAGCAACAAAAAGATATGTTCTTGCTTAGATAGAGGATGAGGAGCAGGAATCAAGCCTTTCTCTTGTGGAGAAAAGATTGACTGCTTACAAGAAGAAGGCTTGAAGATAACAAACAAAGCAGGGACCAATCCACAAGAATGAGATTGAGTGGAATTCATGTCACCATTCAACTATGGTTTCTGTTTATATTATTCATCCAAGCAATCAAGTGATAAATTGTGTTTACGCTATGTGAATTCTATATGGACCTAAATTCCTTGTTCATTATGCCCACAACCTTTACGCCCATAGCCATATTTAGAGGCAAGACTAAAGCTAAACCATAACATGTTTTCCAATCTTGAGAAGGAGGAGAATCATCATAGAGAGCATTTTTCCAACAATGGGGATTATGCTCCTCTATGGGATCGCTATCATCCTTATTAATAGGACTACCAACATTATCCTCTCTAGTATAAGTGTAATAATTTTCCTTGGGAGGAGGATCAACACTAATAAAATTACAATTTATGCTCACACTATCCCATGATAGAAAAGAATAATCATCTTTGATAGTAGGTGCGAATGATGTTATCAAAAACTTTAAGTGGATTGGGTCAAATTTATGTTCCCCACTAAAGAAATTTGTAAAGACTATAAATCCCCAATCATCACCAAGACACGCATCCTTTTGAGAAGAGGTGGAAGGAGAAAACTCAATAATTCTTTCTTCAGAAGGATTTTTTTTAGGGAGATCTATCTTGAGAGTATCCTTTGTAGTAGGTACTATTGGAGTAAAAATTTGACATTGGAAGACACAAAATGAATAAGAGAAGGAACAATTGAAACCTTACCAACAATTGCCATCTCACATAAGTGTAAAGCCTCAAGGTTACCATTGACTATGACTACTTTACAAGTTACAAATAAAATTAATAGATTTATGCAAGGTAGACAGGACTACACCCATAACATGAATCCACAATCTACCAAGAAGAAGGTTATATGGTAATTTTTCTAGGATAACATATAAAAAAGGTGGGTACAGTAACAGGTCCCAACCTCAAAGGAAAGACTATCATGCCTAGGGCTTGTCAATCGATATTATTAAACCCACAAATGTCAACATAGGAAGCATTAACAAAATTTGAATTAACATTAATCTTAGGAAATAGATCAAAGATACATACATTGAGTGTCAAACCAACATCAACAAGAGTACATCTAATTCTGATATTATTAATATTAACTATAATCATCAAAGTGTCCTCTTACTTTTGTGCATTCAAGGGAAAAATTTCTTGTGGATAGAATGTGAGATTTGGCCAATTTGCACAAATATGAACCATCAACACATTAACATCCATCGACCTATTAGAGGTAGGAAAGAGGATATTTTTCAAGGCTTCTTGAAGCATACCTTGGTAAACCAGAGAAAACTAAATCAAGTCTCATGGTGAAATCTTAGATAGAGTAACATGAAGTTGCTCGACAAAATAATAATTAGAAAGTGATTTAGTTGTAGGTTTAGAAGCTTGAAGAAGACTTGGTTGTTTATTCATTCTCATAAGTATGGGCTACCACCCTATAAGAGGGAGTCATATAAAGATCAAGATAATCACTATCAAATGGGACACCATCAATAGAAAAAATACTTTTAGGAGAAGGACTAGCTGGAGTCACACAAATGACTAGTCTCTTAGGCATTTGACAAGTAGTAAGGAAATATATTACATTTACAAAATAATCACAACTAGTAGAATAATTATTTGAAGACATATTCTCAACATCAACCCAAGGAGGTTCAGGTGTGGAAGGAGACTCATCATTGACTAATGCATCATCTCTAGAAGAGAGTGCATTGGAATGAAGAGTAGACTCCTCATTCACTAATGTATCATCTCTAGAAGAGAGTGCATTGGAATGGAGAAAAGGTAGAGTAACATTAAGAAAGGTATCAATTATTTCATCTTCTTACAACAAGATATCTTACAAGGCAAGAGGAATCTCATGAGAAGGATCAAAAATACCAAGTGACATGGGAAAAGACAAGTCACTATCACATGCATGAAATGGAGCATCATTAATTCTTTGAATAAAATAAGATATTTAACTAACAAAAGAGGATGCTAAATTCATTTTGGTGATAGAACTAAGAAAAATCAAAAATCTAGATTTTTCAAAATTTTTGGTATTTCTAGGTTCTAGTAATTTGCATTTTTAGAGGTCTTAAGAAAAAATTTGGGGTCCAAACTTGTGTTGGTCCTTAAAATTTTTCTATCGAAAGAATAATATTATAGGGATTGAATTAGTCCTCTTAGAGACATTTCTAATGGCATAAACATTTTTGAATTCCAAGCACCAAGTCAAAAGTTATGACCCCAACAAGTTGGGGTAAATAAAATCCTAGTGTTTTGAAAAATATTGTGGTTCACATTGAGTTCACCAAAATGTAGAGAAGGGGGATTCACTAATCATGATTTCTCTTCATTTAGAGAGCCTCACGGGATGAACTACCCTAAACAACCTCAAGGAACACAATGAGAGAGTTCTAGAATCAAAAAGAGCAAGTCACGATATTTTTTTGGACAAACTAACAAACTCTTGACCAAAGGATAAAAGCATGGGTCTAGGACAACAACACGGTGCACTAGAGTCTCTCTAGCATGTTAGCATTCATATAGACTAGAAAGTGAGAATGTCACATAAAATAGCTTAGTGACTACTAGCAATTTAATTACTGAGAACTTCAAAAATACTGGAAATTAATAGAATGTGATAAAGCTAAAACAAAGTGAAATAGAAATGATAAAGATAATATGAGGTAGAAAGGAAATTACCACAATCATGCAAGTGGTGAAGCCTCTAGCATGTGAATCTCATCAATAACTACATGTGTAAGATCTAGAGAAAGTGTTGGAGTTGTATAGGGGTTTTCCTCAATCAAACCTACATTTTGGTGTTCCCAGCTCCATAGACAACCAAATAGATAGAGATAAATGAACAAAGGAGTGATAAAAGCAATCCAAACTTGAGGAGGAGGACATGTATCATAAAGTATAAGTGATAAAAGCAATCCCCACTCAAGGAGAACCCGTATCACAAAATTTAGATTAAATAGATAGAGGATGTGTGAAATCCCAGGATGCTTGCAAGCACAAGGTGATGGAGATAGAGCTACAATCCTTAAGGAAGCCAAGGAGGGAAACAAAGAGATTTGCAAGAGCAAAGGGTGTTGCAAACAGTGTTGAAAGGATGTGAGAGTTCAAGGTAGAATCCAAGGAGCCAAAGCCAGAGAGAAGTTAGAGTGAATCTAGTGAGAATTTGGAAGCACAAATGAATTGAAAAGATAACATTTAAAGAAGGAAAATAAGTAAAAGGAAGCTTCTTGGGTGATTATAAGGCATCCTAAGCCATTACCACCAAAAAAATTGGTTGACAAGTGGAAAACATGCACATAAATGGCTATTTGAACATTGAAACATCATAGGACACTAGTGCAGTGTGTAGACATCTATGGAGCATGCTAGTGTCTGAACGCATCATGCTACAAAATAAGAAGAATGGTAAAGCAAAAGGTTCGACACAAAGTTGGCATGCAATGGTAGTTTCTGAAAAAGGGGTTTTGAGCATCCTGAGAGGGGAAAAAGGTTAATGCAGGGGCTAAAATGAGTCTACACAAGTTCTAGGGGAGTGGACACTAAAGTGGATGCAACAATGTAAGTGAAATTTCAAGGGGTGCAATTTTATGCCATTACAGTCATATCTTATATTGGTGGAAAGCTCACAATTTTATCAAGAAACCCTTTTCATTTCATCAAATTCAGATAAAAAATGTCATCAGCCACTTTTGGGTCATACCATCACTTTTTGGACCCCCATGATCCCATAGTCACCCAATCACCTTTCTAATTAATTTTATTTTAACACTTTTCCAAAATCTCTTTCTTGAGATCTTTCTTCAATTATGATCCCTTGATCTTTAAAATTCATATTAGCCCTTCATTCCTCACACAAAAAGTATATAAGTTGAATGCCTCTCATCCAATGTGATGATATTCTAACATCATATCCTTATTTTTCATTTATTTGATATATCCATCTTAATCCTAACATCATGCTTTAGGTTTATTAAGCAAAAATATTCTATCCATCACCACATAAAAAAATTGAAGAATAAGTGGAGAATTTAGTCCAACTCTTCTTTTGGATCAAATGAAAGAGAAAAAGTGAGAAACAAGGTAAAGGGTTCTATTTACATGTTGAATTTTTCTTTACCCTTATTTATTTTCTTATCTTCAACCACTAAAGTAAAATAGAATATAATTCATGTATAGAAGGGAAATTTCAAAAGATAAACATTTTGATAAATTATTCTTTAATTGTTTATGATTTATGAATGTCTATAGGGTAACAAAAATTAATGATGAACATGGATTGAACTAATTTAATCATAAAATTTTATAACAAAATGTAATAAAGAAAATAAAAAATGAAAAGCACTCAAAAATCACCTCATTTAGGTCAAAAATACTGAGTGATCTTCTCCACTACTACCCGCTAGCATCCCTTCTTCCTGTATTTCTTGGGCTACAACACAGTGATATGGGGAATGTGGCCCATCACAACCTTCACACAAAAAATTAAAATTCCTTAATGGATCAGGTGTTTCTTTTTTCTTGGGTCTATCCATTATAGGTTTTCCATCCTTCCAATTTGTATTGTAAGGCATGTCATGTAATTGAGGCCTCATTCCTGTACATGTTATCCTATTTGTACTGATAATTATTGGCATGCTGAAGAACCCTAGGATTGTCTCTCTTATTGATCATCCCAATAGCTTCCCTATTGTTTTCAATAGTCAGTGTTTTCTTTTGGGCTTCAGCCAAATCCCTTGGAAACCTATTTCTTAATTCATACCCTATTTTTGGATCAAATGCATTCAAATAAATACTCAATGCTACAAAGTCTAGAAACTTTGAGCCAGGTGGTTTCTTATTATGCAATTTGTTGAATCTCTGGTTAAAATTATAAATTGACTCATTCTAATTGTTTTGAATCCATACTAGTTCATGTAAAGACACATCTAGTGCACATGGATTTCCATATTGTTCAATAAATCAATCCTAAAATTCTTGAATAGAATCAACAAAAGCTATTGTTGGGCCATTGAACCTCCCTAGCTTCTTCGGTGAGTGACATCACGAATAAAATCATATGTAAATATTCATATGCTATATCCAATTCCTGAAATGATCTTCAACAGTAATTGCACTTGTGTATTAGAATATATGTTATCAAATGAAAACAATAAACACAAATAATAGAACTTTAAACTGAAAGAAAGCTAATTAATTTGAAAGAGTAACAAATGAAGCTTCCTCAGAGGCATTCCATCTTTCTCTATCTTCAGAGATTTGTTTGAAGCTGTTGCTCTTAGATTGTGTAAGCTTGGCTTCTCCAAATGGAAATCTGTAGAATGAGTATGCAAAATGATAAAGCTTCTATATGTTGTATGCTAATGAAATGAAAGTTCCAACACGGATATGCACAGGGGTAATAGATTATGAATGCTATGGTATGCAATGGATATGCCATGATATGATTCTATGTTATACTATGATGCTTGAATACTATGAATGCTAAAAGGCTTATGAAAATTGGCTATAGTTATTCTATTGAAAGCTTCTGTGTGATTTGCAAAGACCCGACAATCCTATTTATAGCTTTTTGCAGGCACAATCCTAGCTGGCAAAGATCAACGGCTATGAAATTGTCTAGTAAAATTGAAAGGTGAAAGATGGAGAGGTTGGGAAGAAGATGGAGAATGTTGGGAGGTTGGAGAGAAGAATGGAAGGCTATCTTCAACCCATGGGAACAAGCTCGCACATGAATAGAGAAATTTAATTTTTCTATTTTGGCAGTTTGTTTCACGGTTGTTGAAGATAATCCCCAAATTAATTAAATAAATCAATTTATTTAATTTCATTTATTGAGTTTGATTTTTGATTTTAGAACTATAGAAGATTTAATTAAATATTTTAGAATATTTAATTGTGATATGACTTTAGAAGAATTAATTAAATATTTTGAAATATTTAATTACAAATGGATATTAGAAGAATTACATTAAATATTTAGAATATTTAATGATGAATGAACATTTAGAAGAATATAATTAAAAGAGAGGAATATTTAATCTTTATTTGAATAAAATATCCAAGCCAAGATTAAATAATAATTAATATAAATAAATCGTAATGTTTATTTAATTAATTGAGAGATGGATAAGAAAAGTGATTTAATTGAAATGAAAGAATGAACAATATAAATGAATTATTTAAATTTATTTATATGTACATCGAATTCAGAGATTTTAATTAAATATTAAAAATATTTAATTAATTACTAGACTATGTGATGTGACCATTTTTAGGTGTATACATCTTTACCCTCTTTGAAGTGATGTGTTTTACACATTGCTTCAAAGAATTTTGAAAATTTCCCCAGATTTTGACTGTCGAATGTTGATAGGTATATGCCCTCTCGAACGATGAATCGATAAGATTTTGATTTTTGTGATTTATTATTTTATTTTTTTTTTGAATTTAAAGATGTCGATTCATCGTTTGAAAATTATGATGTGAAAAAAATGACTTAAAAAGATGTGAAATGAAAAATTGATGACCTAAATTGCCCTTGCTGTGTTAAAATGTGATAAAATGCCCCAATTTTACCATTAAATAGGTTTAAAATGTCATTTTCCATGTCATTTTCCATTTTAACCTAGTAAAATTTGTAAACTTTGAGCTCTGGTTTGATAATTATGGCACTTCCGATTCACCAGCACTGTTTCGAGCGTATCCGACAACATCAGCGGCTGACATACTATGGACCCCCAGTATGTACCCCGTGAAACTCCTGCTTTTTGAAAATTTTCCATTTGTTGCACATTTTTTGATGTTTTGATTGTGAAATATTGTGTTTTAGCGCCTGTAATGATTTTCATAGTGCCTTTGATTAGTTCTGTAGCACATTTGTTTCCGTAGTGCCTTTGATAAATTCCGTAGCACCCTTAATAATTTGTGTAGCGCATTTGATCCTGTAGTGCCCTTGATGAAAATGGTAGTGCCCTTAATCATTTTTGTAGTGCATTTGATATAGTAGCGCTTGTGATAAAAAGCATAGTGCCCATGATGCTTTCTATAGAGCCTTTGATTATATGTTGTTGTCAGTGATAAATTTGTTCCCAAAGTTGTTGAAAAAGAAATAATAACTGATAAATTTGCTTTTAAAGTTGTTAAAAACAAATAGGATTGATAAGTTTGCTTCTAAAGTTGTTAAAAATAAACGTGATTTTGATTATCTGCTTTCATAAAAATGAAAAAAAAATAGTTTGATTGATTTGTTTGCTTCTAAGGTTGTTAAAACAAACATGATTTTGATTATCTTCTTTCCATGATGATGAAAAACAAATAGTTTGATATTTAGATTTGATTGATAAATCTTGATGATTTGATATTGATTTTGCTTTGATGATTTGTCAACAGGAGAGATTAGGCATTTTGCAGTCACGGGAGACATTCCCAAGTACATGGAAATTGATTCCACATCTGTTACAGCCAGATCAAGATGTGATTGAGGCTTGTGGATTGAGTTCATTGCTGGACATGCCTAAGGTGCGCCTCAATAGGGCTTTATTGACAACACTCGCAGAGCAGTGGCATAGTGATACCAACACCTTTCATTTACCAACTAGAGAGATTACATTGACCCCTGAGGATGTATATCGCATCTTGAGGATCCCAGTGATGGGAGAGATAGTGGTGTTTGATAGCCAAGAGGCTAGAGGCACTGATGCGTTGAGGAGGATTTTCAGAGATGATCATATTGTTGGATACTTCATCCCATGGGGCGATATGGTAGATTCATATCCACCCTTACCATCTGTATTGGCTGGTTTCATTGGAGGTGTTTTATGCCCCGACCATAGGTCGAAGGGGTTTGCAGTTAGGTGGGGTCGAGTGCTGGAGAGTATGGTGATGTAGGGGACACGGTATGTGTGGGGGACATGCATGCTTGCACACTTGTATGATGAGTTACATCATATTGTTTATGGTAGAGGCCAGAGTTTTGTTGTTGGTTGTTCATTGCTATAGATATGGGCATGGGAGCACTTTTCCATTTTGCAACCATTGACTCGAGGATAGCGACCAGCCGGTCGATCATACAAATGGAGATATGCCAATATTATTGCTCAGCCGAGACTGGGAAAACTGGAGCATTGGCAGCGTCTCTTAGATGATCTGGATATAGTATGTTTGCAGCCATATTTAGATTGTGAGGCATGGCTAGAGGATGCGAGGGAGATGCCTTATGTTTGTACGTCCAGATATCTGATTGGGCGTACTTCATGGATTATTGAGAGATTTCTTACTGGACGAGTATGTCGGTAGTTTGGACGGATTAAGGGTATGCCTACGGGTTCTGCTATTTATGCACGGTGACAGCTAGAGCTTGCAGTATGGGGTCCATGGATTTCATATGAGGCAGCGATTACAGAGTTCACCAGTTTAGGAGTGGTGATGTGGGATTACCGAGTTGAAGTCCTTGACGCATGGACGACACCAGAGTATAGCCAGTATGTATTAGAACATCCTGCACCACGTATGTTTGATCCTGATGAGCCTATTGCACCAATTACTGTATAGTGACCACAAAAAGGTAGTTAAAGACGATGGAGAGAGGCAGCTGCAGAGGGTGATGATTCAGAGGGAGGTGATGATGATGAGAGTGGAGATAGTGATGACTATTCAGAGGGAGATGATGACGATTCAAGGAGGGTGGAGGTAGGGGTGGTGATGGTAGGGGTGTTGATAGAGGTGGTAGGAGAGGTGGTAGGAGAGGTGGCAGAGGTGGACCACAGATGAGACATATGGATCCATCACCTTTAGTAGATCTAGTGATGTCAGGTCAGATATCCTCTCTATAGAGTACAATGCAAAGCTTATAGAGTCAGCTAGCACAGGCACAGACCCTTATTACATAGCTTCAGGGACAGTTGACTTCAGTTACTGCTGAGAGGGATACAGCCAGACAGTGGGGTGAGTAGGCCATTGCTTTAGTGGATAGTCTATAGAGCGTGGCAGCGAGTACTCTACCTGGTGACATGATGAGAGAGGTGACCGGAGCCACCTGGGAGGCCGAGTTTTATAGGACCAGATATCATGATGTTGTTCCACCTGAGTGAAGGGAGAGTTTTACATAGTCACGGTCTACTCATAGTCGCTCTCGTACCACCAGTAGAGGTGTGACACAACCATTACCTCCAAGAGGGCCATCAGGGACAGGTGGAGTAGGTCCATCAGGTGCAGGTGGTACAGGTCCTAGACCAGCACCATCAGAGGATAGCACTGCCTAGTGCATTGTAGATGATGTTTTATGATACTCTTTTGAGACATTTGTATACACCCTGAGATGATCTCATTTTTGATGATGTTATATCATGTGTAGTTGACATCCTTGTACATTTTGACATTCATTTTTGAGATATATGAAATGTAGCGATGATTTATGATATGATGAATGTATCTATTTTCTATATGCGTGATGTTTATGATATGATTATTTCCCAATGTTTTTGAATGTATCTATATTTATACATGATTTATGAGATGAGTGAAAATCTACTAATGCATGATTGTATGAACATGATGGATAATATAATTTTATACATGTTTATGAATCTTTATAATGTATGCTTTGTTTTGTATGATTTTGTAATGCAAATATGTATGAAATGATGTATGAAATGTTGTTTTATCAATGTCAAAATATACTCAGTCATGTAGTCAAAAAGATATTAACCATTTGATACTTTGCCAGCTTTTTGGGAAAATCTATGAATGCAAAATGCAGATCCTAATATGAATGCAATCTATACTAACCATGTAGGATATTTATACAATATTTCCATTTGGAGAGCTTATTTGTTGCTTTTTGTATCATCATATAGCATTGAAATTTTGAAAGTTAATACAAGCATCAAAGGGTATGTTAGCACCAGTGATGACCTGAGTATTGCTTTCATGAACAAACAAGAGTTAACCCTTTTCCCATGCAAATTCTGAAATTTCATCCATGATACATAGTAGAGCATGTCTCATGACCAATTTGCATAGTACTAATGATTTCCTCACAAATAGCAGACAAATAAAAAATCATACTCCTTCCTTGCTTTTCTAGTTCAATACATCATTGAATTGCTCCAGAGATATGAAAGAAAATCAAAACAACCATTCAAATTTTACTTAAAATATTTCAAACATTATTCAGATTAAAATCATCCATGTTGATTATCATCATTGATAGTCTGCTTTGATGTTTGTTTGAATCATGTTGTTTCGATTTCCATTGGCATTGAATAAGCATGTTGCGGTTAATTTGATACGTCAATGTTTGTTGCATTTTGACAAACCGTCTTGCATCTGTTTGTGATGTTTGAAAAGCTCGTTGCCCCTCTCTTGTTTAGTCTATATTTCAACTTTTTCCCCCAGTGTAAACACAACCTAAAGATTATGGATATATACAAATTTCATCAAGCCATGATGAAACATAAGGATCCCGTCATAAGATGTGGATATGTACAGATGATAGATATAAACGGATGATGCCGAAAGTGAATGCAAGACATAAACTAATAAATGGAGAAGCCCATTTTGATCACAAGTAGCGCCTGTTTGCCAGATTTTCACCACTTGTTTTTATTGCACTTTTTCAAGATTTTTCTAGTTTTTTTGGATTTTTTAGGACTTTTTATGATTTTCTTTTGATTTTTTTTAGGACTTTTTATGATTTCAGACAGATTTTTTTCAAATGAATGCTATTGATTGGATCTTCAAACAGGTCCCCTTCTAATGTAGATAACTGATATGCACCAGAACCATATGCTGAATTGATGACAAATGGACCAAGCCAGTTTGGTTCAAATTTCCCTTTCTTTTCTCTATCTTGCTGATTACATGGATTTTCTCTTAAGACTAAGTCACCTAATTGAAATGTTTGTGATTTAACTCTGTGATTGTAGCTACGATACATAACCTATTGATAACCCTTCAAATGATCAGCTGCATGTTGACGTCTTTCATCTAATAGTTCCAACTCTTGCAGACGAGAAACTTTGTAGTCTTCATCACTTATCAATCCCTTGAGTGAGACTCTAAGCGAAGGTATTTCAACCTCTAGTGGTAAGATTGCTTCTACTCCATAGACCAAGGAATATGGTGTAGCTCCTGGTTGTGTGCAAATGCTGGTTCTATATGCCCACAAAGCTGGATTTAATTGGACATGCCAATCACGACTGGCGTCATTTACCGTCTTCTTCAAGATCTTCAGGATTGTTTTATTGGAAGCTTATGCTTGACCATTGCCTTGCGGATAATAAGGTGTAGAGAACCTATGTTGGATATGAAATCTTTCACAAAGTTCATCAACATCCTGATTCTTAAAAGGCCTTCCATTATCAATGATGATAGAATTAGGAATTCCATATCTACAAATGATGTAATTCAGAGTAAATGAAGATATTTGTTTACCAGTCAAAGTTGTCAAAGGAACAACTTTAATCCATTTTGTAAAATATTCTGTAGCTGTGATGATAAATTTATGGCCATTTGATGATGAAGGATGAATTTTACCAACAAGATCTAGTCCCCACTGAGAAAAAGGCCATGTCGGAGTGAAAGGTTTCAATTCCTATGTAGGTGCATGAATAAGTTTCTCCATGGTAGGCCAATAATATCCCATTCTGACAAGTTTCTTGGCTAAGGTCAAACCACTCGAATGAGTTCCATAAATACCACCATGAACCTCTTGTAAGGCTTTTTTAAATTCATCACATTCAAGATATCAAAGGAGTGTACCATCAAGACCAGGTTGGTAAAGGATGTCAGCGATCAAAGTATAACAAGATGATTGGCATATAAAGTTCCTTTTTTGGTTTCAAGATAAATCTGAAGGTAAGATGTTATCTTTCAAATAGGTATAAGTCTTGCCATATAAAGGTGAATCAGAACTAGTTAAATGACATATGACTTGGGTCTCAGGATTTTCATAGGCAGGAGAAAACAATTGTTCCACCAAGAATTCATGCTTGGTTTGATCTTCTGATAGTTGTAATAAGGAAGCAATGGTAGCCATTGCATCTACAGCTTTATTATCAATCCTTAATATTTGTGAAAACTTGATTGACACAAAATACTTTTTATAATCATCCACCATGTTTTTGTAAGGTAGCAACTTATCATCTTTAGTCTGATAATCATCATTAATTTGATTAATGACAAGTTGTGAATCACCGTAAACTTGCAACTCTATAATCTGCCATTCCAATGCTATTTTCAATCCTATGAGCAATGCCTCATATTTAGCTATGTTATTTGTGCAAGGAAACATCAACCGATATGATCATGAAATGGTATGTCCTTCAGGTGTAACAAAGAGAATCCTTGCCCCCGAGCCATATTGTGTATAAGATTCATCAAAGTACAATATCCATAATTTCTGAATTGTTGCTGTGAAGACATCTGCATCAGGAAAATCAATGTGCATTGGATTTTCTTCTTGTAAAGGTGCTTCGGCCAACTGATCTGCAATGACCTATCCTTTAAAGTGAATGTCAAACTCACTTAAGATCATTACCCATTTTGCAAGTCTTCCTATTAAAGTATCTCTGCTTAATAGGTATTTTAGTGGATCAATCTTGGTTATTAGCTTAACTGTATGAGCCAACATATAGTGTCACAACTTTTGAGAAGCAAACACCACTGCGAGGAAATCTTTTTCTATGAAAGTGTAGTTTAATTCATGACTTGTTAGAGTTTTGCTGATATAGTATATGAACCTTTCTTTGCCTGTAGAATCTTCTTGCGCTAGCAATGCTCCCAAGGATACTTCTGTTGCTGAAATATAGAGTATGAGTGGCTCTCCTGGAATGGGTGGAATTAAAACTAGTGGGTGCATAAGATATTGCTTGATCTGATTGAATGCTGCTTCACATTTGTTTTCCCATTTGAATGAGACATTTTTATGCATTAAATGTGTAAATGGTAAGCTTTTGTCTACCAGTTGAGCTATAAACCTTCGGATGGACTATAGTCACCCTTGTAATGATCGAAGATGACTGATATTTCATGGTGGTGGCATGTCCATTATAGCTTGTACTTATTCTGGATCAACCTGTATGCCCTTTTCTGAAACAATGTATCCTAGGAGTTTTCTAGATGTAATGCTGAAGACACATTTCTTTGGATTGAGTCAAACATTGAACTTCTCCATTCTAGTAAAGATTTTTTATAAGATTTCTAGATGTTCTTCTCGTGTGTGAGATTTGGCAAGTAAATCATCAACATAATCTTCCATGAATGTGTGCATCATATCATGAAAAATTGTCGTCATTGCTCTTTGATAAGTGGCTCTTGCATTCTTTAACCCAAATGGCATTACATTCCAGCAATAGGTACCCCAAGGGCATGTAAACGCTATTTTATCTTGATCCTCTGGTGCAATTTTTATCTGGTTGTATCCTGAAAATCCATCCATTAATGAATACATTGCATGGCCAGTAGTTAAATCAACAATCATATCTATGTTGGGCAAAGGAAAGTCATCTTTGGGACAAACCTTATTCAAATCTCTGAAATCTATACAAAATCTGATCCTTCCATCTGGCTTTGAAACAGGTACAATATTGGAAATCCATTCTGCATAGTCAATAGTCCGAATGAATCCAACATCCAAAAGCTTCTTTAATTCCTCTTTGACCAATAATGCAACATGTGGATGCATTTTTTTGAGTTTTTACTTCACAGGTTTTGCCCCTGCTTTGATAGATAAATGATGCATTATTAGATTAGGATATAACCCTGGCATATTAGCATATGACCAAGCAAAGTTGATTTGATTCTCTTTCAAGAATTCCATGAATTTAAGGACTTCTTCAATTGTTAATGATGCTGCAAGTTGCAATATTTTTGGCTGCTCTACTGTACTTATGTTAATGGATTCTATTGGTTCGATCAAAATAAAAGATCTTTCATGATAATACTTGGGAAGAGTGTCAAGTTCCTCATCCTTGAGTGCCTTAGAAAGGTTTTCACTATCAGATTCACTCTTTATTTTTCTCTTGTTGTGATCTACCACTGCCATTTTTCGGTTTTCACCAATAGATCCATCTTTTATTTCATTTATTTTGCAGCTAAGAGACTTGACACCCTCCTTATCAAAATCATGAGTATGAAATTCTTGGATGAAACAATTGTTTTCGTCATTAGAGGAACAAAGGAAATTTATAATGTCCTCATCATCATGGAATGTAGGGATATGGATAGGCGTGTCATTGTCCCAATCAATAAGTTCTTGATAAACTAAAGGCATGGGATCATTAGGCTGGGTAAAGTCTTGAATTGTCAAAGTCATGATGTGGTTATCATTTTCACGGTAGACAAGGTCTATGATGGTATTCTCCTGTTGATCTTCAATCTTGTTAAAATCTGAATCATCCTCACTTGAGTCATGATCGCTTTGTAAAACATAATCAAGTGGAGGCCTTGAACCTTCTCCTTGTATGAGAATAGGTGCATATTTGTGTATGGTATCAACATGTTTATCTCTCCAAAATTCATCATTATAAATTGTGTCCCATTCATATTCATTAGAATCAGTATCTGAACTATTCTGCAATTGGAAAACTGATTCATGAGGTTTATTTGACATTGATCCTCCTTCATGAGTTGATTGTGCTTGCTATGAAGTAGATTCTTCTATATCTTTACCATATCCAAGTCCTGTTTTATCACTTGGATGTATTGAAATAGGTTGAATTGGTTCCACGATTCCTTCTCTTCTTTTTCCTATAGGACCATTTCCTTCATAGCCCATTTTCTATATGATAGCGTATCCCTTACTATATTGTTCTGTAGGTAACTTAATGTGCAAGAGAGATTCATCTTCATCTTTGTATAACCAATTTAGGATGTCCCTATCTTCAGCTTCTTCCTCAGTGGTGTTGGATTTAATGAATTGTCCATCAAACTTTGTGATTGGCATAGAAGCTTGGGATGTAGAGGTTGTTGCAATCATTTGATTTGATAATGTTGGTTGACCATGTGATCTCGGAGAAGGAGGTAAGGTAGAAAGAGATAGTGAATATTCACCTACCCCTTTGCCTTTAAAATTTAGCTTAGTATCAATATTCTTTGTCAATTCTTGTAGTTGGCCTTGTAGATTGGAAGAAGAAACAACAAGAGCCTCCCTATTATGTGGTACAAAGGCATCTTGAGCTGCTCAAAGATTTGAAGAAGTTTGGGTACTATTGTAATCAGCTTGTATAGTTATTTCCTATCCATCATATGGAAACTTAATGCATTGATGATATGCTGATGGTACTGCCTGCATATCATGAATCCATGGATGACCCAAAAGTATGTTAAAGGAAAGATCCTGATCTAGAACCTGACAAAATGTGTTCTTCACAATAGGTCCCACTCTAATAGGTAGCAATATTAATCCTTTAGAAGCTCTTTCTTCATCATCATATGCCTTGATAGTTATTTTCCTTTGTGGATCAATAGAATTTTCTGAAATTCCCAAGGCATGTATTAGCTTTAAGGTACAAATGTTTAAACCAGCTCCTCCATCTATTAAGACATGTCTAATTCGGTGTTTATGGATCATGACTTCAAGATAGAGCGAGGAATTATGTGGATGTGTCATAGAGGCATCATCTTTGTCAGAAAATGAAAGACAAGTGGGGGAAGAAAAATGCCCCACCATAGCTTGAAATTTGTTTATATCCAGATCAATATCAATAGTTGTGTTTACAAGAGCTTCTTCTAAAATATTCTTGTGTATGGGGGATATTTTGAGAAGTTCAAGGATGGAGATTTGAGCTAATGTTTTTCTCAATTGATCAACTAGATTATATTGACTTGAAGGTGAAATAGTTTTTTTAGATGAACTTCCTTTTAAAATAACCTTTGCTTGTCCTCTCATAGTCACATTAACTTGTTGAAATTCTTGTTTTCCCTTGATTTTGATAACATTAAGCCTTTGATCATTGGCATAGATGTGATGGATTATATTGTCTTCAACATTATGTATGCTTTTGGCTTTTGTATCTGATGTTTCCCCCTTTTGATAGTTTGGTAAAGGGTCTTTGAATGCTTGATGATCATCATTGGTATGGTGTCCTTCAATTGTAATGGTGCCATTGTCAATTAAATCTTGTACTAGATTTTTCAAAGCTTGACAATTATTTGTTCTATGACCTTTACATTGATGATAATTGGAATAATACAAGTCATTCCATGATGGTGGTTTGACTCGTGGCTCATAATCTCTTTGTGGTGGTAAGGTGATAACCTTATTATCAAGGAGCTCTTTGAGAGCAGACTCAAGAGATTGACCCAATGTGGTAAAATTATGTTGATTTGAAAAGAATGGAGATCTAGACGGATTTGATGTTTTGGTATTGCCAAGATTTTTATTGAAATTACCACGATTATCCTTGGTTTTTTGATTGGTCATACTTTCTTGATTGGAGTTTTGTCCTTGTTGTTTGTTGTTTCCTTGTTGGTTGGCATTTTCTTGTTGATTGTTTCATGGAGCACTTGATAGATTAAAGATAGATGGTCTTGTTCGTAGATTATTTGCATCCACTATACTGTCATTGACAACATTTTTGTTTTTGTTCCAAAACCTTGTTTTATCGTTGTTGTTTTGGTTTGATGTACTTGGATTATCAAGTTTTATCACTCCTCGTTTAACCAATGCCCCTTTAATGGTGATTGCATTTTCAATCAATGTTTCAAAGTTATGAGGGCAATGAAGGTTAAGCCTATAGCTTAATTCTTGATCTAGGCTATTGATGAAGATATCCATCTTTTCCTTTTCAGGAATAGGATGGGAATATCATGCAAATAACCTTCTCCACCTTTGCAGGAACGTAGTGAAGGGTTCTCCTACCTTTTGTTTCACTTTACAAAGATCAAGCATTGTTATCTGGTGTTGGATGTTGTAGGAGTATTGTGATATAAACTGATTTATTAACTCCTCAAAGGTTTTGATGGGTGGAGTGATCTTAGAAAGCCACTCCATGGATTGTACACCTAGACTTCGTGGAAATAATCACATTAAGTATGTGTCATCATAGGCGAATTCTAGACTCATATTTCAAAAATCCCTCACATGGTCAATGGGATCAGTTTTTCCATTGTACCTATCATATTTAGGGATTTTGCAATGTTTTGGAAAAGGAATCATTTGAAGACTCCTATCGAATGGATAAGGAGATATGTCTTCCAAAACATACTTCTTTGTCGTACCCCCTTGCATCTCCTTTATTTGCCCTTGTAATTCTTTTATCTGTTGAGTAAGGGCATTAAAGTCAGTAGGAGGAGTTTCAGGATTTTGTTTAATCCCTTCTATATCGAAATTGTAAGGTAACTTAGCTCCTTGATTAGCTAATGAAAGAAAATATCTTTCTTTGTTTCGTTCTAAAATCCTTTCCATAAGAGTATGGAATTGGGGATCTTGCTCTGCTTCTTGAATCTTTTTTTCTGTTAATTCATCAACATTAAATGTATCCTCTTCTTTCTTAGTATGATCACCCATTTTTCTTGTGGTAGTTTCTCCCTTGTCTTTTTCCATGTGTTTTTGAGATCTCATGAAGACAAGCATAAGTTTTGTTCCAAATTCTACTAACTTTTGATCAAATGGGTGAAATAGTGCAATTTGTGATGGATATGAAAGTCAAGATAGAATGAAGATTCTATGACTTAAAAAGGTTTCTAATCTTTAGCTTATGTTGTTCCCTAATTGAAAGGATGAAAATCCTGTTGATGGGAATTTAAACAAAAGATCAAGAAAATGATGATTTTGCACTTTATGAAGTTTTGATCATAGTTTTGTAAAAGGATGGATTTTGTGATTGATGCCTAATGTGATTGAGTTCTCTATTGCAAAATTTGATTTGGATGAGTAGAATATTCAATTGCAGGTTGGGGAATATAACTAAAACGAATACGTTGACTATGGTTATGCCTTTGAGAAAGGGCTCTTATTTGAAAGAAAGCTTGTGAGTACAAAGGTTCTATAGCATAATCATCAGAAAAACCTCTAACACAATCATGATACCTATGAAGAAAGGTTCTATATTTGAGTAAAACTTTTCGGCTTTGATACAAGAATCGTCTTTTCTTCAATAATTTCTTGTAGCTAAGGGGTTTCTTTGGCTTTTTGATTCTTTTGAAAATGGACTTCTTAACAAAGGTTGTGGATTTCCAATCTCTTAACATGGGAGTAATCAATGTGATTGTGAGTTTTGGATGATCTTATCTGAATTAGTGTATAGAAAACACATCAAACAATTTGTAGAATAGTTATTTTAAGTCCTATGCTAAACATCAAGTGTATGATCAAAATGTTGTTCAAAAATTGTTTTAACAGGATTTACACACGATAAGCATTTCAAACAGACTCACTCTTAGTTCTCAAGTAGGTCATCATAGTAATCAACAACCCACATCTTAAAACTGTGTTGACTCACACAGCCATGTCACCCCCGAAAGGGCGCCTGTGTTTTTTTCTTTTCTAGGTGCGTACTCAGAGTGACGGAAGTGGATACCGGATCCCCTGAGCAAACAATCCTTGGTAGTTATATGGTGAGTATCTTAGGGGTAGATTCTCCCCTCCCCTGCACTATGATTATTATGATGTTCGGAAATTGATAAGTTAGATACTACACTAGGTTCGTAGTAAGGGTTTCCGTTCGGTGCAGAAAATGATAGACTCCCTCGAGAGACCTCCCTACCTTTAGAACAAAGGCTTTGGGGATGGTTATCAATGCACACTACCGTCAAAAGAGGGTTTCCCCAAAAAAAATTTAAATTTTAGAGTGGGGTGAAATAGCCTAGCTTTGGCTTGAACCCACTTGAGTCGTTCCTCTTGGGTGAGTACTTTTTCCCACAAGAGCAGGCTCTCTAAAAGGATTTAACAAAACTAGAAATTGCATCAAGTAAAATAGGTGAGTTTGGCATTTTGATCACCCAGTTAAGGGGAGAGCATAGGCCTATCACCATTTAAGCAAAGCAATCAAAGATTCAATTTTAAGCCCAAAATAAAATTTACTATGCTAGGTGAAGATTTGGCTTCACAAAAATATGAAATTATTTTTAGCCCAAAATCAAATATGAAGTGACTATCCTAGGATTGCTTAATTCCATTTATGTGTCTACCCTAGGATTGCTTCATTTTAATTATATGACTACCCTAGGATTGCTTTGTTTTAATTTATAGTTATTGGCTGTCCGCGGTTGCATCAAATTTAGTCAAGCTGTATTTAAATTACAAATTATAGTTTGCAGGTTTTCTAAAAATGCACTATAACAGTCTTCACGGGCACTGTAGGATTTTTTATGGGGACTGTAGAAGTATTCATGGGCGCTACAGAAGTCTTTATGGGCACTGTAGAAGTCTTTATGGGCATTGCAGGAGTCTTGACGGGCGTTGCAGAAGTCTTTATGGGCACTACAGAAGTCTTTATGGGCGCTGCAGGAGTCTTCACAGGCACTGCAAAAGTATTCATGGGCGCTACAGGAGTCTTCATGGGCATTGTACTGGGTATAACTTTTGTTGAAGCATGTTTCTTGCTCTGATCCGTTGTTTTTGACCGTAACCTGTCAAGAAAACCTGCAAAAAGATGTGAGAATAGGGGCAAGAGCCCCACGGTGGGCACCAAAAATGTGTATTAGAATATATGTTATCAAAATGAAAAAAGTAAACACAAATAATAGAACTTTAAACTGAAAGAAAGCTAATTAATTTGAAAGAGAAACAAATGAAGCTTCCTCAGAGGTGTTCCATCTTTCTCTATCTCTAGAGATTTGTTCGAAGCTACTGCTCTCAGATTGTGTAAGCTTGGCTTCTCCAAATGGCAATCTGTAGAATGAGTATGCAAAATGATAAAGCTTCTATATGTTGTATGCTAATGAAATGAAAGTTCTGACATGGGTATGCACAGGGGTAATGGATTATGCACAGGGGTAACAAATTATGAATGCTATGGTATGAAATGGATATGCCATGATATGATTCTATGTTATACTATGATGCTTGAATACTGTGAATACTAAAAGGATTATGCAAATTGGCTATAGTTATTCTATTGAAAGCTTCTGTGTGATTTGCAAAGACTCGACAGTCCTATTTATAGCTTTTTGCAGGCACAATCCTGGCTGGCAAAGATCAACGACTATGAAATTGTCTAGTAAAATTGAAAGGTGAAAGATGGAGAGGTTGAGAAGAATATGGAGAATGTTGGGAGGTTGGAGAGAAGAATGGAAGGCTATCTTCAACCCATGGGAACAAGCTCGCACAGGAACAGAGAAATTTAATTTTTCTGTTTTGGCAGTTTCTTTCATGGTTGTTGAAGATAATCCCCAAATTAATTAAATAAATAAATTTATTTAATTTGAATTATTGAGTTTAATTTTTGATTTTAGAACTATAGAAGATTTAATTAAATATTTTTGAATATTTAATTGTGATATGACTTTAGAAGAACTAATTAAATATTTTGAAATATTTAATTGCAAATGGATATTAGAAGAATTACATTAAATATTTAGAATATTTAATGATGAATGAACATTTAGAAGAATATAATTAAAAGAGAGGAATATTTAATCTTTATTTGAATAAAATATACAAGCCAATATTAAATAATAATTAATATAAATAAATCGTAATGTTTATTTATTTAATTAAGAGATGGATAAGAAAAGTGATTTAATTGAAATGAAAGAATGAACAATATAAATAAATTATTTAAATTTATTTATATAGATCAAATTCAGAGATTTTAATTAAATATTAAAAATATTTAATTAATTACTAGACTATATGATGTGACCATTTTTAGGTGTATACAACACTGCTCCCTGTAAACTTAGGAACAAGAATTCTCCAACTGTTGTCCATAGGGTAAGGGTATAATTGAAACCCTTTCAAATCAAATTGTCTGAGCATTGTTGTGTATTGTTGAGGGGGAGGGTTATGTACATGTTGATACATGTACATTGGATTATTGTATTGTGCATGAAGATATGGCACATATTGCTGACCATGAGGTTGTTGTAGATTTGTATGTTGTGATGCAATATACGATGGATGGTTTGGCTGCTTGTATTTATTTCTCATATGTGTTTGAAGGCCCTGTATTATCATTTCCTTGCCTATGAGGTGGTACATACTTTGAAAAACCAGTTGTCTGAGCATCAATTTGGCTTTTTTTAATTTCAAGTCTTGTATTGCTTTTATCATTTGTGCCCTCTCCTATTTAGCCTTTGCTCTTTCTACTTCCTGTTTATGAAACTCGAACTGTGCTTCCACTTCTTGATGAGTTGAGAACTCATAATTTCTTGAGGAATGACATGGTCAATAGGCTCATTTTGATTACCCTCCATTCTTTGATCATATTCTTGTTGAATTCTAATTTGTTCAGTTTCAAGTTTGGCATCGAACTCTGTCAATCTCTGAGGATTATAAAAAGGATTTCTTTGTTCTTCATGAGTACAAGGTTCTACACTTTAATTATCTCTCCATGTATCATAATGGTCATATGTATCACAATGTGGTCTTGATGCTTTGTCTTTGTTTGTTATGCACATGTAATCCTCTTTCTTCTTACCCTTATTATCCTTATCACCCTTATGTGTTCACTTACTATTGCCAGTAGGACCTCTAGAAGGACCTACTTTGTATTGGGACCTTCTACCATTCATGTTGAATTGATGCAATTTCTTTGTTAGAGTCACCACTCACTTTGTGAAAAGTGAGAAAAATGAAACTATTCTTGATTGTACCCCCAGCGGAATCGCTTTTTCTGAAATTTCTGAAATTACAATTTTTTCTTCAATGACTTTGTATGATGATCTTCAACTGGATATCTTGCAATAACTCCCCAGCAAAGTCGCCAATTTGTTAGCTCTCAAAAAAGTAGGTGAAATACCTCAAGAGGTTGCCAATCTCTTAATACGTTTCAGGGTAACAGACAAGGCCAAAAGATTTAGACCTTCTACTCTTTAGGTGCTACTAGACCTAGGTGGGTGTACCTAAGATAATGAAGTAGACTTGACCAATTTTTATTTCCTAAAGAAATTTACCCACATTGGCAAATAGGAGTGGATAAATGAGTTTAAATTTGGTATAAATTGTATAAGCAATATCAAGGAAAAAATTTAATATGATATGTAAAAA
This sequence comes from Sequoia sempervirens, assembly GCA_007258455.2. Classification (NCBI taxonomy): domain Eukaryota; kingdom Viridiplantae; phylum Streptophyta; class Pinopsida; order Cupressales; family Cupressaceae; genus Sequoia; species Sequoia sempervirens. The sequence continues at coordinate 954,403,254 of VDFB02271358.1, forward strand.
TGAATGAAATTAAATAGAAAAATGGTAGAGACTAGTGCCTTATTGGGTATACAGAGTTCAAGTTATAATCTGAAATGAATAACCTTTTTAGCAGAAACTCAAATTGTTTGGCATATGAGTTTAAGTTTATAACTAGTATAAACATGCAGGAATATGACTACTAAGTTCTTCTTAATGAGCCAAATGAGATTCCCTAATTAATACGATTGTTTTAAAGGATTTAATATTTCCTTGAAAGACCCAATTAATCCAACCATACAGTTACAACAAATGTGCACTGATAAACTAAAAAATATCCTTGATATTATCAGTTTAGACAATTAGGAAATATCAACCTTGGAGACAACTTCAACAATACTTTTAGTTATCACAAACAACAACTGAAACCAGAAAAATTCCACCAAATTAGATGAATTCAATTGAAATCTCCATCATTTTTTTGACATGCATCATAGTCTCAAAATTCAAAATTTTGATCTACTATGTCTTCCTTTTCTCTCTCTGTCTACTGTTGTAAAAAATGGGTTTTATATATTGGCCACATGAATAGTCGTGTCCATTCGAATTCACATCCAGGTAGTTATTTCATTCAGGCCCTTTTCAAACATTCACCAAACATCGACTATGATGTCCTATAGTCACACCGATACTCTAAGTCCTCCCAATAATCAATATATCACATATCGCTATGGATTCATGTAGTTACACCAACGACTTAAATATCCCCAATGGTTATTCCTTCAGTCTAAGTGTATCGCTATGACTTAAGGGGTCAACAAAATGTTTAAAAGCTCAATTTATGTCTTACCAAAATGTTTCTTTCAGTTTACCTTTTGATTGCCAAGACATATTAGTTTCTCCTACCAATGGAACCTCATTCGACACTACTCTCATAGCTCTCACTTATGAAACCTATCTCACCGAATCTATCTCCAAGTCTAAATCTTGTTGCCATGACATAGAGGTCGGTAGGACTCCCTGATTTCATTCCAATGGTGACAATGGGACCCACATCCTGCTTTATCAGCAAGACCAAATGGATGCTATGGGACATTACACCAACGGCCTATGTCTGGCCAATATAGCCTTTTGTGTTTCAATTGGTAAAAATCTTATGTGCCCGATATGACTCACTCTGAGGATTGTTGTCTTAATGATAAGATCACTTTCTATTCTGATCGATATGACTTACAATTGCTCATTATGACATATACCGATAACCATTGTCTTGCTGATAGAATCCTTCTATCGCTAAGACAATGAATTGCATCATGCTGATATGAATTCTTTTATCGATGAAACATTTCCAACCTTTTGCCGATATTCTACAAAAAGAAAAACATTAGTAAAAAATACTTCTTGGATCGGTGAGACATGTATTACGTCTTGTCGATATGCTTCATACATTGAAATTCTCAGGGCCAAGTGAATTCTATAGGACCAAATGATAGAATATGGGAAAAATTGATATGCAAAGCGGATGGTATGGGTATTTTTTGGGAATTAATGAGTATGTGCAGCCATAAAATTTTCAAAATTTTACATTTCTAATGAGTTCATCAAGTTTGGCTGAGCTTGCTTTGAATTTCTCCTTATACTCATTTGCAGTAGCAAGTTCATCTCTAAGATCATCATGTTATTTTTCAAGCTCCTCTTCATTGCTCTTGGATTTCTCCAATTCATTATCTATTCAACTGCATTGTTCAGATTTTTCTTTCAAATATTGTGCAAGATTTTCTTCATTCTTCTTCCTTTCCTCAATCTCCTTGGTCATTCTCATCATGATAGATTCCATCTCACACTTCAAGGTAGAATTCTCTTGGGAAAAAATTTCACATTCTTCACTTTTCTCTTTCAGAGCCTAACTGAGTTGTTCATCTTCCATGGTTTTGTTCTTCTATTTGAGTTGACCACATAATTCCTTGTTTTTCTCCCTTGATTCATTGATCTTTTCTTTCAATTATTGGATGTTTTTTTTTGCATTCTCAAGATTTTCTTGAAGTTCCCAAATTTCAGATTTTGACTGGTCAAGATCATTGAAAGCCACCATAAGTTTCTATTGAAGACTACTTGGATCAATTGAGAACACTCTCCAGGATCTCCCCAATTTGTTATACTTATTTTGAGGAACTAGCTCTAATACCAATTGTTGGAAACAAGCAACACTGAGAGGGGGTTGAATTAGTGTTCTACAAAAATTAACTTTATTATTCTGATCTTTAATCCACTTAAAATATTTAATCAAAAGTAATATGTAGAAAAAAAAAAGCAAGCAACCATACAAACATAACACCATTACACAAGGATTTTTATGTTCAAACCCTATTAGGAGAAAAACCATAGTGGATGGCCAATCCACAATAAGTTCTAAGTATACCCAAAATAAATATTATAAAATGGGAATGCACTTGCATTCAGGCTCACTGCCTAGAGCTCACTGCTCAAGAGAATAGGCTCACTTCCCTAAAAAAATTTGGAATAGATCCAAAATAAATGAACTAAATGGATAGCATCTACTAATGCTTGATTATAGTTTTGATTAGGCTCTAATGATGGTCTTCTGTAATTTTGACTGATACTGAACTTCTACTTTGCTTTGCTCAAGTTCACACAAATTATTATGCGCAAGTGAAATTGCACATGATATCGCTCTAATACTCTTTATATATTTGAAACATACATCAATATGCCTCTTTCATTACACCAAATGATATAATCGATCATCTAAATATATCTGCGACTAAGGATTTAATCACTACAAGTCAGCTTAATAAAACTTAAGAATATTTGCAACTTGACGGCCCAAATCATGAAATTTTTTGATGCATATCCAAACAAGTTAGGTAGTCCATAGCTAGGACCCATAATTATCCAAACAAGCCAGCTAGTCCATAGCTAGGACCCATAATTAAATATTCAAACATAAAAACATCTTAAATAATTTCACTTTACACATCCACAACATGCCACATTTATTGAGTCGGCTACAACAAAGTAAATAGAAAATATCCTACCGGACCTCCAAACTTGTACTGCAACTAATGCAACACCACAAAACTCAATAATAAGATAATCAATGTGCTCATCAACAAATTCAAAGGAACCACAACACAAAATGATGATCCGGTTAAGTTGTTTGACAGGATACCCTGTTCTTCACGTATTCTGTCGGTAATACACAATATTTCACTTTATCTACTGGTATGATTAGATACTGGGTTGCGGACCATGGAGATGACTTTAGTTGCCATCAATGACAATACTAGAAGCCATATGCCAAAAGAATTGATAGTTAAGCTAGCTAAATGGGTTATGATCCTAAGTGAATATGACATCAATTAAGTTGATCGTAAAGTAGAGCATCTTTTGGTATCTAACTTCCCAGATGAATCAATCCTTGTCATAGATACACCATAAATATTGAAGTTATAGGGTATGTGCAGGATCATCATTGAAAAAATAGGCCCTTAAGTGGCAAAAAATTCAAAAAAATCATAGTTAGGCAACTTGATGTAAAAATTTGAAAATGTTATCTATATTATTTAAAAAATATGTAAGAATAGAATCTATAGAAAATTGAATGTAGTTTCTAAACTACTAGGTTTATTTAAAAAGAAAAATCTATTTGGTGAAAATTTGAAATTTCAATGCAGTAGTACTTAAATTTCAAGAGAAAAAATAAGTAGGTGTCTATCTAACCACCCTAACCACAATAAAATGATGATATTTTTTATAATATTTTAGATATAAGTAGAGGACTCATGTCCCGATGTGATGCATATGTTTTTGAAATTTTTTTCCAAGTAAATAATTAATTATGATTTTTTTATTACAACTTATAGAAAATATAAAAACTCATATGTCTAACCACCTTAACTTGGTCAAAACTTCATGAAATTCGATTCTTTTTTTAATACTATAGTATGCAAAGCATAGAATGTGGTGCATGTTTTGGATTCAAAAAATGTGACACCCTTTGAAAGCTATAGATATTTTGCAATTAGCCTATCAACCAAGGCTTTAGTCTTAATTCAAATAGAAAATGAATAATAATTATTTATTAAATTCAAAGTAAAGTATAATTTATATTGGTGGAAAGCTGAGAATCTCCTTCAAAAACCCTTTTTATTTCATCAATTTTGGGTAGAAAAAAGTTTCCAACAACATACCCTACACATACCCATCATATTGCTACTTTTTGGCCCATCATGATCCTACACATACCCTATATTTTGATGGATATTATATAAGTCATGGATCAGGGGCCAATATTTTATTTATCACACCTTAGGGGGACTCTATTCCTAAGTAAATTTAAATAGCATTTTCATGTACAAACAACATGGTTTAATATGAAGCACTATTGAAAAGACTCTGAATGGAAATTAATTAGAAAATCAAGGACCTTCAAGTCTATGGTGACTCCCAATTACTTATTAAACAAGTTAATGATGACTATGACACCAAGGATGAGAAATTGATCTCCTAAAAATGCATGGTAGATAGCTTCAGACTATAATTTGATAATATTTATTTTGAAAAAATACGAAGAAACAAAAATAAAGTAGTTGGTGCAATGACTACAATTGAATCTCTCTTGGACATTCCAAACAATGCCTCACAACATGAGTTCTTGGTGGAACAACTGTTGATCCCCGCATTCGATGTCCCCAATGTAACGCCCTGCCGTGCGAACCCCAAAGGACAATAACATAATAATTATGGCACAATTTTTTTTTTAATGACATAACATACATGTAGTACACATTAAGTCAAGACATTAATTTTATTTAAGTAGATTCACTAACACATACATGCCTTGGGGTACACGAAGAGTCATTACACAACTAAGATCCACACAACAAAAATAAAGAATAAAATCCAAAAATATAATCCATAACAAATTAAACATTAACAATATAACACATACATGATAAATCTTTGATAAGAACCATTTGCGTAAATAAATACAACATATGCATGATTAACTTAACACATTAAATACAACTACCATGGCCAATATCCACACAAGAATTATCGTTACATTACAATACAATGTTCTGGAGATACAATGATACAACAGAGTTTCTGAACATGAACAAAATCCATACAACAAGGATCAGGATACAAATGAATAGATGAATACACAATATCATATTTGGCTCCAAAACAAATACAACTCTAGAGTCGCTGCAACAGCACCAATCCACACCTCTTGATCCTCGACTAGGGACCCAATGGGGTGCTTAGCACGATCCACCCGACCATGTGAGTCCGAAGACCCACCCCCCGTGCTAAGAGGCTGACAAGAAAGAGACCATACCCAAGAACATCCAAATAGGGAACCACAAGACTCAACAACATACAAAAGTATCATAAAACTCAAGGATTACAAGAGTCAACATAATAACTTAAATTCATAGAACCCATCACATAAATCAAAATGATAACCAGTAACAAGTAACCAAAGGATGATCATTAGACACTTCCAAATCAAACTGAATAAACATAATACAATTTCAAATTACAATTAAGCAATACAATAGCATCATAACACAATACCATAAAAGTACAAGGTCATAAATCAAATATCATTGAGATCATACAAGACCACAAAGTACACCAAAGATGCATCAAGGCAATAATCACAACTCAATATAAATCCATATATCAACAATCTAAACCAACTCCCACGACCTACTTCCAGAGGAACACAATAAAGTCAAACACATGGGAAACTAGGGGAGAGTGTCATCACATAGCCTACATGGCTTATCCTGGCCCTTCCTCCACACTGAGGCGCCGGCCCCCATCTATGGATCTCCTGGCCCTTCCTCCTACTTGAGGCGCCGACACCATAGGGTAGCTCATGCGGACCCGTAGACCTCTCATGAGGACGAGGTCATGACCTTGCCAACCACGGCCTTCTCAGCCTTCCATTAGTCTGTGGAAGCACTAATGAAGATGAGGTATCCATATTTTAAATCTTGTAATGATATTACTACCCAACCCTCCTAAGTTAATTATTAGGTTATCACTTGTTTACTAACTCACTCATGGGTTATCCTATGTCGTTCCCCTTAAACGGGGTGCCGGCCCCCACGAAGAGTCACTCTCCCTAGAGACCCAACAACATAAAAACCAAGGGTTGTACCATCATAATTGAACAAAGAATCATAAAAGCGTCTGAGGCATTACCCATCTCGCTAACAAGTACAAAACCAGAGTCTCACAAATTTTCGTACAAACCCTTTTCAAAATAATGATATCAATACACTTGCCACATGAGAGTTCCAAAAGAATGACTCTCCACAAACGAGAGTAAAGAAAAACAATGTAGTTCCAACAAGAAAACTTAATAATTGAAAAACTCCTCAATGAAAGGCAAAATAATGAGGAACCATCAAAATCAGCCATTAAGATAAAAATCTAGGCAAAATGGATCAATAAAGAAACAATAAGAAACAAGTACTCCCTTGCCTCTGGAAGATTTCCCATTCAAAGGATTAACAACAGTAACAAGACCCCAAGGAACGAGTCAACAGACATAAGGTAGTGAGTGGAAACATCCCACAAAATCATCACAATTAAATTAAATACACTTTCGACCGGTATCCAAGGGAGACCTCTATTTCTCCTCCTAGGTTACCCAACCATACAATACTCAACAATCATACAATTTGACTCATAACAACTCAAACCAAATCAATAACTAATACAATAGAATAATCAACCAAAGGCACAAACCTAATACGAAAATTACTCCTCTCAAATGAGGAAATCAATCCAACTCCGGTGTTCTATCTAACTATCCCTATAAAATACTTACCATCAACAATTAAAGGAGTACAAGAGAGATCAACATTTAAAAGATCATCTAATTTTTACTTACTTAGAGAAAGCACCCAAAAGAACAAGGCATCCATAACATACAAACTCGACTTTTCATTATTTCTAATTTAACTATTCCCCTTGAAACTAACCAAATTAAGAATAAACTAATCTATCAATGTTACATAGATTATCAAAAATTAACATAAGAAAACTCTCTCTCTAATCACTTTACTAACTTACTCATTAACGCATCACATTATACTCTCAACTTAACAACCTAATAAATCTAATATATTTCTTTGCACTATAATTCACAGGTAATCGTAGCAATATTTATTCTAAGTAACCAACTACATAAAGAGTCTACAAGATATTAAAATATGGCGAGATTTTACTATACAGGTTAAAACGTGAAAAATAAAACATATAAGAAATACTAAAGAAATACATTCCTCTATCATTTTAACAAATAAACATACTTAGATTTGTCTAATTGAATGTATAAAAAGTATGTACCTTCATGCCCTTTGTCAACTCGCCTTAGTAGCGATACATATAAGTTGTCAAGGTTAGATGGTAAAAAGAAGAAGCAAAATAAAATTAACACCAATAAAATCTAATCATCCCTTAGTAGAACATAATTGGCTTAGTTCCCCATTATCTAGTCTTAGCCCCATCCTTATATTTATTTAATAAGATCAAGGCCTTTTATTAATGAATTATAGATAAGTAAATCTTCCTCAAAATAACATAACCTAATAAATAAATATAGTTATATTTTTATTATAACTTAGTCCCATTTAATAACTAATTCTCCTTCATAGAGAATGACTTAAATCCAAACATTATATCAATACAAAAGCAATACAACTTAAAGATCAAAAGCATCCTCTAACAATCAATCCAAAAGAATAAATAAGAATGAAGACTCACTTCAAGGAACAATTTGTGTTCATTGACTACCATAATTAGATCAACAGAGTTTACTACAATACTTAACCATGGTAAAAGATATACAATTGTATTATTTATGAATTTAATACAAATGTGATACTCAACATTTAGAATTATAAGGAATTCAACAATCTATACCTTTCTACTCTATGCTATTTATTAAATAAATTCTTCTTTGGCTACATATAAATTAAAATCAATTTTCTTTTATTCCTACTAATTTTAAAATCCATTAACTACATCCTTAATTAAATACTAGTCCACACTAAACATTTCTCATAATTTAAGAAACAAGCATTCATATATATATATATATAACACCTACTTGAGTTCGCAATCATTTAATTCAAAACTCCTAAATTGAATCATAATTCCCTTAATGCACACCGCAAGGAGAACAACATATGTTAATTCAGCAACTATGGAAGAGTCCGCAGTTTATCAAGGGAGAGTAATTCTAAATTACTTAGTGAAAAATTCTTCTAAATTGGATCCACTAATTTGAACAAAAGCTGAGATAGGCTGACAATAAAATTAGAGAGATTATTTAAACTGTTAAACTTCCTGTTATGTTCAAGTGCGTGGCAGAGATAGGTGGACAATGAAAATCAGAGAAGTTATTAAATTTACTACCCCTATGCAAGTCTAAGAGTTGCAGCTGTAACGGGTTGCCAATGGTTTCAGGGAGACTATTTAAATTTATACACGATCCAAGGACTAAACACTGCAGCTGTGATAGGTTGCCAATGGTATCAGGGAGATTATATAAATTTAGATTTGCAGACTATGTGAAGGAGCTCAACTAAACACTGTATCCAATAACATCAATTTCTCTCAACTTCGACTGAACGGAGGTAATTGGCAAAGGCTTGAAACATTGCGCAGACCAAGAGAATTAAATAATCTGCTCATTGGTCCTCAATTTCTTCACTTGAACAATCTGCTCATGACGACATCAGAGAAGACACACGAACCAAGCTTCCTCCAAGTTTGAGATGGTTACGATTGCAAAAACGCGAGAAGCTATTTTCCTTCAGTCTTGCGGATAAAATTTGGGATTTGATAATAAAATCAGAGAGTTTATTTAAATCTATACACCCTACCATAAATTTGATGCAGGAAGAAACTACAGGAAACTTCAAATCCCATCCACACAATTTGAAGTTCAAAGAAAATTTATCTCATTTTGAAAACATTCGAGTGACAATCTGTGCATAATTTCTTTTCTCTATTGCATTTTGCGCCTAAGTTTTTTTTTTTTTTTTGTGATGGTTGTGTCAAACAAAAATGCGGCAAATTCAAAAAGAGAAAGTCGTACATTAATTCTCTTACTCATAAGTTGTGTATTTGCACCTCACCTTCCTCCTTCTCTTTTTCCCACCACTACGAGGATGACGACTTCTAGTTAGGCACTCGTAGCAAAACGCCAGTCTCCCTCTTCGCAGGTTGCCAATGATATTAGAAAGTGAATATTGAAAGTTGGAAATATCGCCATCTCCTTGCTTACTATAATTATTTTCAAGAGTTGCACCTGCGATAGATTTTCTGAAGAATCAAGCAGGCTATTTAAAATTCCCTATTAGGTTTAAGTGCTACGGTTGGAACTAGATGACAATGAAATCAGAGAGATTACTTCTGGTTTCTTTCCTTCCCTCCCCACTATAAAAATAATTGAATCTTGTGATTGGAAACAGAGTTAGAGTCTCCATCACGTGGTTTCTCCAACAATCAATTAAACCCACAAATAGCTTTTTGGAAATTGCAGAGTAAGGAAGCAATTAATGACAAGGATCCCCTGATTAGGCCCCTATTCTCAGAATTTAATGAAGAGGCTTAGAATTTTGAGAGACATTCCTAATTCTTTTCCAGCTTTTCTTGCTTTAAAACACTTCAGCTTCGTATCCCCTTAACCAATTAAATTCCTTATTAAAATAATTATCTTTTCATCATTATTAAATTATAAATCACATTATTTTCCTATATATAATATTTATACCCCACAAGATAATTAATTTAATTATTTAAAATTAACGTGTAAATATTATTTCACAATTTACAATTTTACTTCTAATTTTATTTAAATTACTTCATCAATATGTTTAATATAGTAATTTATTTAACTCATCCTTAAATGACAAAATTTCTACAATTAATTCAATTAACTCGCTTAACAGAGTCAATAAAATCTTACTTTAATCACATGAACCGACCAAATAACCAACAAGACAATAAAACACACGCAAATATCCAGGAGGGCCACAATGGACGAGGCACTACATCCTCCCCCTCTAGGCTTCGACTTACTCCTGGAAGTCGAGCTCAAGCACAAACATGGTAACACCATAAACCAACAATAATAGTAACAATCATAGACACATCAAGACCACAAGTTAAATCATCAATTAAATGTCACCAGGTAAGCAATGAAAATTAACCACATAAAAAAATAAAATAAAGAATTGATACCAAACAAAAGTGGTGACGAGGTTGCAAACAGACCAATTTGACAAACACAAGGACATATGACGAACTAGGTTGGGGAAACTTTCTTGTCAGTTCCTATTTTCCACATCAATCCCATTGGGTGTTTATGATGCTCGCCCTGTCCTGACAATGCAGGTGGAATCGAGACTTAGTTCCTACAATCCTGCATGCAAACAAACGTTGTGCACAATACATGTATATATCACAAATACATTGTGAGGGGAACTCCCAGCATAGTAGGGCACTCACGAGCGAGTGATACCACACTGTCCCTCCCACTAAACAACACATAATAGTCAAAACAACTCATAAACAATTTGCTTCTTATTAGTTAGGAATTATTCGTATAAGGATACTAACCATAAATCTAATTCCTATACTGTATCAAAATTAATTACTTCTTGACATTATAAGTATCTATACCTGCATATTACAATTACATTACCTTCGTCACTATGCTTTCTGAAGCCCACTTCCTGTAAGTCAAAAGCTACCATAGAGCAATGCACATTAATACCAATAATTCAAGTTACATCTTACCCTCAAGATACTATATTATGCTAAAATCATAGAATAATTATCCACAAAACCTTACAATTTCGTTAAAACTCATAATTTTCACACAAAGAACTCCACTTTAACCATTATTCAACACCAAAATTCACATCAATTTCAATAAAAAGGGTAAAATTTTACACCTTCACAGATTCAAGAAAACATAACTCATCACTCAAGGACAACAAAATCACAAATTCCACACACTTGACATATTCACATAAATAAAACACATCACCAAGAAACACATCACACTAAAACTCAAGGGTCCATAGAGCATCCCTGACAGGAAGGATATCGATGCATTGCGCATTACACCGCGGGTCCTACCTTTCCCATCGACCCGACAACAGAAAACAAAAGAAACTCAGGTCCACAACAATGACAGCAGAAAAGTGGAACTCAAGACTCACAGGTCTAAGTGCAAGGTTACATAGTGAGCACACATAGTGCCCAGTGTATGAACCTGGCTCTGATACCAATGTTGTAACGCCCCGCCGTGCGAACCCCAAAGGACAATAACATAATAATTATGATACAATTTTTTTTTTTTAATGACATAACATACATGTAGTACACATTAAGTGAAGACATGAATTTTATTTAAGTATATTCACTAACACATACATCCCTTGGGGTACACGAAGAGTCATTACGTGACTAAGATCCACACAACAACAATAAAGAATAAAATCCAAAAATATAATCCATAACAAATTAAACATTAACAATATAACACATACATGATAAATCTTTGATAAGAACCATTTGCATAAATAAATACAACAAATGCATGATTAACTTAACACATTAAATACAACTACCATGGCCAATATCCACACAAGAATTATCGTTACATTACAATACAATGTTCTGGAGATACAACGATACAACAGAGTTTTCGAACATGAACATAATCCATACAACAAGGATCGGGATACAAATGAATAGATGAATACACAATATCATATTTGGCTCCAAAACAAATACAACTCTGGAGTCGCTGTAACAGCACCAATCCGCACCTCTCGATCCTTGACTAGGGACCCAATGGGGTGCTTAGCACGATCCACCCGACCATGTGAGTCCGAAGACCCACCCCCTGTGCTCAGGGGCTGACAAGAAAGAGACCACACCCAAGAAAATCCAAACAGGGAACTACAAGACTCAACAACATACAAAAGTATCATAAAACTCAAGGATTACAAGAGTCAACATAATAACTTAAATTCATAGAACCCATCACATAAATCAAAATGATAACCAGTAACAAGTAACCAAAGGATGATCAGTAGACACTTCCAAATCAAACTGAATAAACATAATACAATTTCAAATTACAATTAAGCAATACAATAGCATCATAACACAGTACCATAAAAGTACAAGGTCATAAATCAAATATCATTGAGATCATACAAGACCACAAAGTACACTAAAGATGCATCAAGGCAATAATCACAACTCAATATAAATCCATATATCAACAATCTAAACCAACTCCCACGACCTACTTCTAGAGGAACACAATAAAGTAAAACACATGGGAAACTAGGGGAGAGTGTCATCACATAGCCTACATGGGTTATCCTGGCCCTTCCTCCAAATTTAGGCACCGGCCCCCATCTATGGATCTCCTGGCCCTTCCTCCTACCTAAGGCGCCGACACCATTGGGTAGCTCATGCGGAGCCGTAGACCTCTCGTGAGGACGAGGTCACGACCTTGCCAACCACGGCCTTCTCAGCCTTCCATTAGTCTGCGGAAGCACTAATGAAGACGAGGTATCCATATTTTAAATCTTGTAATGATATTACTACCCAACCCTCCTAAGTTAATTATTAGGTTATCACTTGTTTACTAACTCACTCGTGGGATATCATGTGCCCTTCCCCTTAAATGGGGCGCCGGCCCCCACGAGGAGCCACTCTTCCTAGAGACCCAACAACATAAAAACCAAGGGTTGTACCATCATAATTGAACAAAGAATCATAAAAGCGTGCGAGGCATTACCCATCTCGCTAACAAGTACAAAACCAGAGTCTCACAAAGTTTCGTACAACCCTTTTCAAAATAATGATATCAATACACTTGCCACATGGAAGTTCCAAAAGAATGACTCTCCACAAACGAGAGTAAAGAAAAACAATGTAGTTCCAAAAAGAAAACTTAACAATTGAAAAACTCCACGAAAGGCAAAATAATGAGGAACCATCAAAATCAACCATTAAGATAAAAATCTCAGCAAGATGGATCAATAAATAAACAATAAGAAACAAGTACTCCCTTGCCTCTGGAAGATTTCCCATTCAAAGGACTAACAACAGTAACAAGACCCCAAGGAACGAGTCAACAGACATAAGGTAGTGAGTGGAAACATCCCACAAAATCATCACAATTAAATTTAATACACTTTCGACCGGTATCCAAGGGAGACCTCTATTTCTCCTCCTAGGTTACCCAACCATACAATACTCAACAATCATACAATTTGAATCATAACAACTCAAACCAAATCAATAACTAATACAATAGAACAATCAACCAAAGGCACAAACCTAATACAAAAATTACTCCTCTCAAATGAGGAAATCAATCCAACTCCGGTGTTCTATCTAACTATCCCTATAAAATACTTACCATCAACAATTAAAGGAGTACAAAAGAGATCAACATTTAAAAGATCATCTAATTTTTACTTACTTAGAGCAAGCACCCAAAAGAACAAGGCATCCATAACATACAAACTCGACTTTTCATTATTTCTAATTTAACTATTCCCCTTGAAACTAACCAAATTAAGAATAAACTAATCTATCAATGTTACACAGATTATCAAAAATTAACATAAGAAAACTCTCTCTCTAATCACTTTACTAACTTACTCATTAACACATCACATTATACTCTCAACTTAACAACCTAATAAATCTAATTTTTTCCTTTGCACTATAATTCACAAGTAATTGTAGCAATATTTATTCTAAGTAACCAACTACGTAAAGAGTCTACAAGATATTAAAATATGGCGAGATTTTACTATACAGGTTAAAACATGAAAAATAAAACATATAAGAAATACTAAAGAAATACATTCCTCTATCATTTTAACAAATAAACATACTTAGATTTGTCTAATTGAACGTATAAAAAGTACGTACCTTCATGCCCTTTGTCAACTCGCCTTAGTAGCGATACATATAAGTTGTCAGGGTTAGATGGTAAAAAGAAGAAGCAAAATACAATTAACACCAATAAAATCTAATCATCCCTTAGTAGAACATAATTGGCTTAGTTCCCCATTATCTAGTCTTAGCCCCATCCTTATATTTATTTAATAAGATCAAGGCCTTTTATTAATGAATTATAGATAAGTAAATCTTCCTCAAAATAACATAACCTAATAAATAAATATAGTTATCTTTTTATTATAACTTAGTCCCATTTAATAACTAATTCTCCTTCATAGAGAATGACTTAAATCCAAACATTATATCAATACAAAAGCAATACAACTTAAAGATCAAAAGCATCCACTAACAATCAATCCAAAAGAATAAATAAGAATGAAGACTCACTTCAAGGAACAATTTGTGTTCATTGACTACCATAATTAGATCAACAGAGTTTACTACAATACTTAACCATGGTAAAAGATATACAATTGTATTATTTATGAATTTAATACAAATGTGATACTCAACATTTAGAATTATAAGGAATTCAACAATCTATACCTTTCTACTCTATGCTATTTATTAAATAAATTCTTCTTTGGCTACATATAAATTAAAATCAATTTTCTTTTATTCCTACTAATTTTAAAATCCATTAACTACATCCTTAATTAAATACTAGTCCACACTAAAAATTTCTCATAATTTAAGAAACAAGCATTCATATATATATATAACACCTACTTGAGTTCGCAATCGTTTAATTCAAAACTCCTAAATTGAATCATAATTCCCTTAATGCACACTGCAAGGAGAACAACATATGTTAATTCAGCAACTATGGAAGAGTCCGCAGTTTATCAACGGAGAGTAATTCTAAATTACTTAGTGAAAAATTCTTCTAAATTGGATCCACTAATTTGAACAAAAGCTGAGACAGGCTGACAATAAAATCAGAGAGATTATTTAAACCGTTAAACTTCCTATTATGTTCAAGTGCATGGTAGAGACAGGTGGACAATGAAAATCAGAGAAGTTATTAAATTTACTACCCCTATGCAAGTCTAAGAGTTGCAACTGTAACGGGTTGCCAATGGTTTCAGGGAGATTATTTAAATTTATACACGATCCAAGGACTAAACACTGCAGCTGTGATAGGTTGACAATGGTATCAGGGAGATTATATAAATTTAGATTTCCAGACTATGTGAAGGAGCTCAACTAAACACTGTAGCCAATAACATCAATTTCTCTCAACTTCAACTGAATGGAGGTAATTGGAAAAGGCTTGAAACATTGCGCAGACCAAGAGATTTAAATAATCTGCTCATTGGTCCTCAATTTCTTCACTTGAACAATTTGCTCATGACGACATCAGAGAAGACACACGAACCAAGCTTCCTCCAAGTTTGAGATGGATCTAAGGTGATACTTCCTATAGAGGTCAAGTTACCCTCTTTGAGAGTCTCTATGCAAGGATTGAATGATCAAGAAGAATATCATGTATCCCCTCTACATGAGCTAGAGTTATTGGATGAAAAGAGATAGAATTCTCTGACACATCTACAAGAATACCAAAATCACCTTTTTTGTAGGTACAATAAAAAGTTCCAACCCAAAATATTTGACATTAGTAACCTAGTCATGAAAGAAAACTTGAAGAATCAAGCATAAAGAGAAAAACTTGAAAATTTTGAACCTAATTGGTTGGGCCCTTGTATCATTACAACATCATATGGATTATGTGCTTATCAAATTTCTACTCCCTAAGGAGAGCCATTGTCTGAACCTATCAATAGCATGCACCTCCATGAGTATTACACTTGATTA
The DNA here is from genome assembly GCA_007258455.2 of Sequoia sempervirens. Taxonomy (NCBI): domain Eukaryota; kingdom Viridiplantae; phylum Streptophyta; class Pinopsida; order Cupressales; family Cupressaceae; genus Sequoia; species Sequoia sempervirens. The sequence continues at coordinate 954,419,085 of VDFB02271358.1, forward strand.
TCAGAGTATCCCCTTAAAAAGTCAAAAATACATAAAAAATCAAAAGAATAAAAAAATGGTCACCTTGATGAAAACTTGGCAACCAAGTGTATTTATGAGCTTTATTTCCCTTTATTGACCTCTTTAATTCAAATCCAAGCCTGATTAATTACATATTTCGAGGGATAAAACCCAACATTCATAAATAATATTACACAACACTTAATTTTACAAGGTATGTGACCTAGGTTAGTGACCTAGGATCCATTCACCCCCTTTTCACATATCATTTCACAATCTCTAAAGTGTGTCTTAGTTAAGTGTGTTAGGACCCATTCACCCTATGGAAAATAGGTCCTCACTTAACTCTAGAATCCCCCCTTGGAATATGTTTTTGGCATTATTTTAATGATTTAAAATCCTAGCTCTGATATCAAATTGTGTCATTTGAATTTTAAGAATGAAGAGTAAGATAAGTATAAATAAAAAGTTATTTTACTTGGTTTCACCTATATTTTCAAGAATTCAATTCCTAGAGAAAAAATTATGATCAAGAGTGTTTTCAAGACATTCAAGGGAAAATTATTGAAGTTTATTACAACAATCAAGATATCAATCATCCTTTCAAAGTCATCCATGTTGTTGAGCTAATGTGATGATGTAGCATTGGTGATCAAGTTCAAGTGTTCAAAGCCATTATCTTATGTCAAGTTCATGATCAAGATCTACACTCATTGAGGCCATTTCATGCTATGTTTTAGATTTGAAATCAAAGGTTGAATTGGGGATTGGTGAGTTGGGGCATTAAATTATTCATTCATCATTTCATTATGCATTGTTTCATTTCAAGGTTTAATTACCAAAATAGGGTTTGACCAAGGAAAACCCTTATTCCTCAACAATCAACATTTTTCTCCTCTTTGATGTCTGATTATGGGTTTTAGGTTGAAGATCAAGTGGAGAGAAAAATTTGTCAAAGTTGCAAATTTTCAAAGTTGTCACCTTACTTGCAAAATCATGGAAAGTATTCTACAAAATTTATTTTTTACTTTTGGGAGCTAAACACCTAGAGTTTGGAGCTATAGACATTGAAGGAAAGAGCCCAAAAATTGATTTTCCAAAACCCTAGCCAAGACTCTTTCGCCACTAGGCGAATGAATCCTTAGTGAGGCCTAAGAAAGAACTTTTTGCAATAGGTACACAACATTTGACCCTCTTAAAACCTTCCTTTTGATTGATATATTGGTTAGGTTTTATTTTTTATATTCATCTATACACAATTGAAGGAAATAACTAGTGAAAAGAGAGGTTAATCATCTTAATTACATTTTGGTTCATTCCTACCTCTCTCTTTTCATATGTTTCACCAACCTCGTCCCCTTATTTATGTGATGTAGGAGCATCCAGGTCCATAAGAGATTAACATCAACAAAAAAAAATGGTTTGGTTTTGTTTTTTTTTGTTTCGGTTTTCTTTGAATAGAGCAATTCAATTCATTTTTTTTTGTCATTGGCAAGGAGATGCAATGACATTTTGTCATAGAAATTGAAAAATTCCATATTTGGGTATGTGCAGGATCATGATGGGCCAAAAAGTGACAATATTATGGGTATTTGTAGGGTATGTGACTGACAACTTTCTTTTTACCCAAAATTGATGAAACGAAATGGGTTTTTAGAGGAGATTCTCAGATTTCCACCAATATAAATTATGCTTTAATTTGAATTTAATAAATAATTATTATTCATTTCCTATTAGAATTATGACTAAAGTTTTGATTGAAAAAAATCTATAATTTTCAAATGGTATCACATTTATTGAATCTGAAACATGCGTCACATTCTATGCTTCACATAATATAGGATTAAAAAAATAAAAAATAAATTTCATGAAGTTTTGACCAAGTTAAGGTGGTCAGACATACAAGTTTTTATATTTTAAAAAGTTGTAATAAAAAATTCATAATTAATTATTTACTTTGAAAAAAATTACAAAAAATATGCATCACATCTAGACGTGAGTTCTCTACTTATATATAAAATATTATAAAAAAATATTATCATTTTATTATGGTTAGGGCGGTCAGACATACACCTACTTCCTTTTTTTTTTGCCTGCAATTTAAGTACTATTGCATTGAAATTTCAAATTTTCACCAAATAGATTTTATTTATTTTTAAATAAACCTAGTAGTTTAGAAACTACATTCAATTTTCTACAAATTCTACTCTTACATATTTTTGAAATAATATAGATAACTTATTCAAATTTTTATGTCAAGTTGCCTAACACTAATTTTTCTGAATATTTTGCCACTTAAGGGCTTATTTTTTCCATGATGATCCTGCACATACCCATTTTATTATGCATTTTGAGTTCCATATATGAACATTTTATTGTAAATTCAAACATTTTGGATATATTCATTTTATCCAACATTGAAGTTTATTAAAAATAAACGAGTCTTTTATTTTACCAAGAATTGACAGAGTTGAACAGGGAGCTAAAAAGGTCACCTCATTTTGAGTTCAACATATATTGTTGATTTGAATGCTAGGGGTTGTAGCCTTGGTTATGGAAACACATAAATTTCCAAAACAATATGAGAGGGGGAACACCAAAAAGAAGACAAGGAGGCCACTAAGATAAAGGAGGATTGAGCAAAGGCCCAAATATCCACACTCTAATTTAATTGTTCAAAGTCAAGGGGGTGTGGTTTTAGCCAAGACAAAAGATACCTAAGGATTTTTCAGCTTCCTCTTGCTTCCTTTATGTATACAAAGTATCTATCTACTTACCCATATGGCTAAGTAGGTCAGTATTAAGATCCTCGAGTAACATATCCAATTTTCATTTTGTAACTCCAAATGTCCCTCTTAGAGAAACATGCTTCTTGACATACCCTCTAGATGAGCAGGTAGATATTGAATAATTCTTGTACAAATTAATACAAATATTGTCAAACCTCATTTTAGAAATATCACCTCCACCCATGAGATTTAAACTATCCAAATATGCATCTCTAATTATCCTAAGGAAAAGCATTTTTATGGTATCATGGGTCAACCCTATGTGTTTGGTTCTTTGTAGACCAAATAGGAAATATTACAAATAATCTTCTAAAGTTTCTTCCTTGCATTGCATGATGTGAAATGTCTCATAGATTTTGTTTCCTTAGTCCTATAGTACTCTTGGTATTTCTCCAAGAAATTGTTATTCATATTGTCCCAACTATGAATGGTTAGTCATCCTAGTCCCACAAACCAACTTAATGCTACATCCTTTAGAGTAGTCAGAAATAATTTCAAATTTTGTGCCTCAACATGATAATCATAGCTATAACATAAAATAAATTCAAAAAGGAACATATCATGGTCTTCAATCGAAAGACCTTGCAAGATGGGAAAAGATTAATACAAAATGTTCTTCATTGGGGTATCCTCTTCTTGATGTGCAATGGGAAATTAAAAAGTAATTGGGTTGTTGTTGGCCAATTCCCTTGCATTTTTGTTGTATCTTACATTGTTGTTGTCGTTATCCATGAATGCCCAAGGAGTCTAGACAATTATGGAAATTTTAGCATCACTTGAGGAATTTCCACTTCATACTCTATAAGATTCTTGAAATAGTTTACCAACCCTATTATAAAATTCTTCGAAAGACTCTTAATGGGTACTAGAATGGGTCTCAACAATGATAGACTCAATGACGCACTTTTCAATATCTGGTTTGACTAACTCTTTCTTAGATGATGTGTGCTCAACTAGTGTTTTTTATTTTAGTTTTTTTTTTCTTGTTGTGAACTACTTCCCTTACCCTTATTAACAAATCTTCCTCTACTATCTCTACTATGATTCATGCACCTCTATTATTCATAGTAGAGAAAATTAAGGGTAATTATTGAAATGAGGTTGACTATCATGTATAATTTTTCCTTAGCACACTAGTCCTACCTTAGTTCACTAGGCTAACAAGATTTTAACACCATTCCCTGACAATGGTGCCAAAATGATTGGATTAAAATGTGGATTGATATTCAAGATAAACTATCCTTGTAAGTCTATCAAATTGGTAAATGTATTTGGATCAATCTTAAGGAATTTCATGGTATTTCTCAATTTACTCCTAAGTGTCAATCTAGAAATCATAGAATTGTGAAGGGTGATGCAACAATTTTCCTAAGGGCTAAAATTAATGAACTAAGTGGGGATGGATGCAGCTAACACACAATTTGTATTCATTTAGAAATCTAGTTTTTAGACTTCCTGTCAATTTTATGACATGAACCTATGCTAGGGACAATTTACAATAAAGAAAGATTTATAATAGAGAAAAAAATAAAATTAATACTTCATATTGGGAATGAATTAACAAATTATAACCAAAAAATATAATTGAAGCCTAACACTTATGAAATAAAACATGCCAAACTAAACCCCCATGTATTAAAAAACACATCAATTAACATTTATGAAATATATTATGCTAAACTAAACCCACATATATTACAAAACATGATAATTAACCACAAATACAATAATTGTAAACTAACACAGTAATGATGATTAAAGATTAACTCATACAAATGGTATTTTAAATCACAGTCTTTTAAAAAAAATAAAAAATTATAGATTTATATAATCGATATGAATTTGAGTCTTAACATACATATTAATAGATATTATGAGCCATTAATTTTATAACTAATTCATATCAAAAATCATATAATTGTTTAGGTTGTTTTGACCTGTATCCAACAACCTTACAAGCTAATTAAAAATATATTAGAGACTTTTGATATTGTATCAAAACAAATTAACAACTTATAACATGCTTAGCAACTCATAATAAACTTATCAAAAATGACACATGAATTTGAATGGCTTCATCTCGACTCCATCAATGCTCTTGCTCCCATGTGATATCCACCTAATTATCCCCTACTATCATAATCATGAAGATAATCAATAAATGATTGAAGGTTTTATCTTTTCTTCACATTTTATAAAATATCTTTATTTCATTAATAAATAGTGATAGGAACAACAAATGATACTATAGAAATGAAAAGGTAAATTCAAATAAAAGGTAAAAATGATGACACATTTCACCCCCATTAGATGAGAGGAAAAAGGGAAATTTAAAATTCCTCAAAAATCTTCATGGGAAAAATGAAGAGAATTTAATATTCTTTTGTGAGGGGATGTGAGGAATTAAAAATTACTTCAAATGTTAAGTTGAGTACAAATTAGAATTTTAAATTCCAAAGGAGGCATGGGGTGAATTCTCTAAAAGGACAAAGTCATAAATAGGGTTGACCATGGGTGGGTGCCATAAGTGGAATAGGATTAGGTTAGGTTAAACCATGCATTTAGGTTGTGAAAATGTGAGGTTAGGTGAGTTAATGAGGATTAAGCATTCACTTGCATTTTATGGAGGATGTGACCTCAAGCTCAATTAAGGATGTTCACATCCTAATTAGAGATTAGGTGGGATAATCAAAATTAGAGGGAAATTATGGAGGATTTGGGATTGTAGTGTAGGAAAATGCATACCTTTGTATTTTCATACTTGTTTGGGATTTCCTTGCTTTTTTTATCCTTGTTTAGGTCTTAATTGGTCCTATTTTAATCCACAAGCCCTATGTCTGACATCTTTTTTTGGCTAATCCTGAGAAGTAGCAAATGATAAATGATTATTTAATGATTATGGTTATTTGTTCTTGGTTTTTGGATTGGGACTAAGTCACCACATAGGGTGTCTTAGTCCCCCAAAGGTCCTGGGACCCTAATTTCAAGTGTACCTTATTTAGGTCCCTTGTTCAATTTTGTGCCTCAATATTTGAGCCTCAGGACTAAGACACCACCTAGGGTCCTTGGCTTATTTTTGGGATTTAGCCTCCTTTAATTAATGATTTTAGATGTCAGCTTTTTGTGGTGTAATTTTAGGATATTAAGCATGGATAAGTATAAATACAAGGTTCCTTCACTCATTTTCACATCAAGACTTTTGTGAGAGCATTACTAATATCAAGTTGGAGTCCACAAGAGCAATTCTTCAAGCATTTGGAGCCATCATCAAGATTCAAGTATCATATCAAGGGTATTCTTGCATCATGTGTGTTTTTGTGCTAGCATTTGTGATGTAGGGTTTTGATTCAAGCAAGCAAAAAATTCAAGATTTATCAAGAATTCCTTTGATTCAAGATCCATATTAATTGTAGTCATTTCACACAAAGGGTTTGGTGATTTGTAACATTGCATGTTGTTCTTTCATCATTTCTCTCCTGTATTCAATTTCATTTCAAGGTTTAATTACCAACAAGGGGTTTGACCAAGGGAAACCCCCATTTACTAATAGTCAACAAGTTTTTCCTCTCTTGTGTGTTTGTGATTGTAGATTTAGGTTGAAGACTTGAATATCATTTGTAGTGAAAAGTTGCAAAGTTACACTACAAAGTTGTCATCTTCACAAAAAATCACTTACAGGCTAGATCTGGGAAGTTCAAAACCTAAGATCTCGAAAGAAGGAAGTACAAACCTTGGACCTCAAGACCACATTCAGACATTTCAAAAATTCCATATGAGACTATGTCACCACCTAGGGTGTCTTAGTCCTCCACAAGGTATTTTGTAGAGATTCTTTAGGATTCTATTTTGGCATCCGAAGATTCTACATCTACCCAAAAAATAGTAGTAGCACTAAGCCAATAGTAAGGGTGTCTTAGTCCTCCATAGAAAATTTTGACAACTTCTTTGCATTTCTAGAATCCTTGTGACATCTCTAGAATTTCCAGGTACATACATCCTAACTCCCTATTGCATAATTTCATCATTTGCACTCATTATTTGGCTTACATTACTAGGTTTTTGAGTTGAATGTTAAAGTGTCTTTTCCAAGAATTTCCTTGGTGGTGAACCCCTTAAATCTTAAAGAGCCCCCTCCTAGGTCTTCCTTGTTGAGAATTGACTCACCTTATGAGGTTGATAGTCAATATAAATAGGGTTACTAGGACATCTTTGAATCATAATAGGAGAATAGTGGTGTTCTATGACCTAGGTTATAAAGTACCCATTTTCCTATTGATCAGGGACAAATGAAGAGAGAAAAGGAAAAATAAAAAATTAATTTAATTCATATTGGATAAATGAATAAATTAAATAAATTGGTCTATTTATTTAATTTGGAGAAGAAGGTGATAAAGTATTTAGGTAGTCAATTAAAGACTTTAGTGGACATTAGGAATACGGAAAAATATTAATAAAATGATGAAATTATTTAATTAATATAGGTAAGAATAAGAAATAGAGGAAATAGGGAATAAATCTGACTACATGGGAATGGCCAAATTTAGATGTCTATGTTGTTTCCCTCTTTAAAATATCTTTAAAATAATGATGTTTCACAGAAAAATAAAATATTTAATTGACTTGATAGAAGAAAAATTATGCCTAGATGTCCCAGTATGGTAGGGAGAGGAATGTGAAGAAAAATAGAATATTGTGAAAATGAGTATTATGATTTTCACAAGATTAAAGGTCACTCCACTAATAAATTTCAAGGAATTAAAACTTATATCCAAGATCTTATAGATTGAGGTGATGTTATAGTGGATGCAAATCAGGCTGCATCATCTAATTCTCAATTACAGATACATCAAAATTCCTTCCCTAGGCACAATCAAGGTCCCATTACCTAAACTGCTAATATCGAGCCTAACAATAGCAACCAAAATAATAGCCTGAATAATTTTAGCTATAAGAATCTACCCTATAACTATGATGACATTTTTATGTGCATTAATCAAGTAGATCCACATTGTACCTGCTTATCCATTCCTAGGCCTTCCACTTCATCTCAACCTACTACTATGAGCTCACAATACAATATTCTTGACCATCTTGGAAAATACCCAACCCAAATATCCATTATGGATTCACTTAAGTCCTCCCCCATACATCAACAAATCCTCAGAAAATATCTATAAGATACACATGTGCCAAATGATATTGATCCTACCTAGTTCAAAGCTTTAGTAGGAAATTTTTCATGAACATACTAGCTAGGATTCATCCAAAATGATATGACTTGAATAATTAGACCATCACCATCAAAGCTTGTGACAACATAGAAAGGGACTCAAAAGGAATTATTTGTCTTCCTATTCATGTTGGCCCGATCATGCAGTACACTACATGCCATGTCCTTGATCTGGATTTTCCATACAACCTTCTCCTTGGCTACCCATGGATCCATTCCATGCAGGACATTCCATCGACCTATCAACAATGCTTGAATTTCCCATACAATGGGGTCAAAGTAACAATCCATGTAGACCCTCATCCCTTTGCATACTACCATGCTCTAGAGCCTTCTTTTCCCCACTCCTGATATTTTCTAGGAGTCAAAATGGGGGCACCTCAAGCATCACCTTCCAATCCATCCTCTAATCCATCATCGAAAAAATCATCCACTCCATCCACCATATCCAAATCCACCATTACCAAGGTCCAGATCATTGATAAAGTCTATGGAGAATATGAGATGTGAATAAATCTTAATGTGGCAACCATGCCTACTCTTCACACCTATGACCAACCTTCCTAGTTTGCACCAAAGGAAGAAACGAAGACAAAAAACTATCAGCTCTAAGAACGTGGGTTCTACCACTTTCTAGTCCCTAGGAATGCTAAAAGATCACATAGATGAGGACATCAGTCAATGGGTCTACAAAGAACTAGAGCCATGACGTCCTCTTATTGAATATTTCCAAGAGGTTTATCCCCATGCATCAAAGTTGGAAAAAATATATAATTATCAAGGGGAGGACTTGGTGTAGAGGAACATGGAAGATTACATACCATTGAGACACCTATAAAATGGACATGTTTAGTGTCAATGAAACCATAATTGATAGTGTTTTTGTTCTTGTTCTAGTAGCATGATTTATCTCTAGATGACTTATCATTATCTTGATTAAATATTTTGATTTGTCCCTTAGCAATGACGACCCTCTCAATGGTAGTTCCCTTCTCAACTAGAAAGGTGATAATGCAATGGAGGTATAGGTTATGGGTCATTTTAGGATGAGTGTTCGCAAGAAAGATGGTTACCAAATCCTTCTCATTGAGATTAGATTTTAGCTGACTAGCGAAGGCTCACCACCTTTGCAGGTAGCTTGCAAAGGTTTCTCCCTCACATTATTTATCTTTCAAGAGATCTAAAGTATCAATGTAGTCCAAATTGAAGGAGAAATGTTTAACAATTTTTTTTGAAAAATACAAGAAGGAAGAGATTGACCTCTTTGGAAGATCCATGAACTAGTATAAAGCTTGCCCCATTAGACTCCTAGGGAATAAATGCAAGAGATAATTTTCATTATGAAAGTATTCTTGGCAATGCATGTATAATTCTTGCAAGTGGTTTCTTTGGTCACCCATTCCTTTGTATTTATCAAATTTTGGTATTTCAAAATGCTTAGGGATGGGGACAAGTGATATGGAGGGATCAAAAGGATAAGGAAAAATCTCTTCAAATTTGAAGGATTTCTTGAATGTCCCCACTTGCAATTCTCTTAGCACCACTTTCATCTCTTCCCACTCCTTATTGAAGGGTGTTGATGGGCGAGGATTGGTCATATTGGACTAATCGTAAGGGAAATATTGTTGATATGAAAGAGGTGGAGTCAAAATGGTTTGATCATATGATGGTGGAGGTGGATATGGAGGAATTTTTTGGTATTGGCCAACATATGTGGATTGAGGGTTGATGTAAGTTTTTTGATATGATGGTGGGGCTTGGTAATAGGATGAAGAGGCACCCTACGGATATGTTGGTGGTTATTGGGAATAAAATGAATTGGATTGGTAGTTGTAAGTAGTTTGTTGTTGGGTATCATATGGAGGCTATTCTAGATTAGATTTCTAATAGTAGGTTTTTTGTTGCAATTTCTATGGATTCATATGAGATGGTTGTTGCTAGGATTGTTGTGGATTATACTAATAGTAATTGGTATTGGGTTTGGATGTAGTGGCTTGCGAATAATAGGTTCTTTGGGGATGATATAGGTACTGGGTAGTAGGGTTTCCTGGAATTTGTTGGGAGGATTTTTGTTAATGTTTTAGGATTTGTGAATGTTGAGGGGGTTGTTGGTCAGTTGGTGGTTGTTGTTGAGGAGGTTGAGATCAGATTTGGGATTGCTAAGGTAGCAATTGATAAGGGGATTTTTTGTTGAGGAGGTTAATAATAGGATGGTGTTTGTTGTTGAGGAGGGACCTTTGATTGATGAGGAGGTTAAGATAGATTTCCTTGAGGTTCGTGCAGAGGTGGTTGTTGATGTTGTGGTAGAATTTGAGTTTGTTGTGGAGGCTAAGATGCGGATTGTTGGTGAGGTGGTTGTGATGGTATTTTCTATGGACTACCTTGGGACTGATGCAAGGGTGGGAGATTTCCTTGAGGTTAATGTTGGGATGTAAATAGATGTGGTGGTATGTTTGATGTGTGTGTGGGACAAGGAGGTGGAGGTGGCACAATTAAAGGATTATAATCATTATCCTCGTATTGCCTGAAAGCTAACCCAATTGATTCAGTGGGAGAGGTGGTGTGGATGGTATAGGGGTTGGACCTTGTGGGATGTTCCTGCCTTGTGGATTTGGAGCACCTTGCAGATTACCAAGACTAGGGGGATTGTTAACATCAGGTGTTGCACCCATTATTGAAATATATGTTAGAGGTGGGAATATTTGATTATAGACATCATTATGAAAACTAGGTTGGTACCAAGTATCATGTGACGTAACCTAGGGGACTTGTGGAATTTATAAAGAGAATAGGAGGTAAAAAGGAAATTCCCACAACTATGCAAGTGATGAAGCCTCCAACATGTGAATGTCTTCAATACCTACATGCATAAGATATGGAGAAAGTGTTGGGGTTGTATAGGGATTTTCCTTAGTCAAACACTCGGTTTGGTGTTCTCACCTCCATGGACAACCAAATAGGTAGAGAGAAATGAATAAAAGATTGATAAAATCAATCTCCACTCAAGGAGAACCTATATCACAAAATATAGGCGATAAAAGCAATCTTTGCTCGAGGAGGAGAACCCATATCATAAAATGTAGATGCAATAGATAGAGGATGTGTGAAATATTAGGATGCTTGAAAGCACATGGTGAGGGAGATAGAGATGTAAGTCTTAAAGAAGTCAAGGAGGGAAAAAAAGAGATGCAAGAGCCAAAGGTGTTGCATAGAGTGTTGTAAGGATGTGAGAATTCAAGGTAGAACCCAAGGAGCCAAACCTAGAGAGAAGTTGGAAGCACAAATGAATTGAAAACATAACTTTTAAAGAAGGAAAAATAGTAAAAGGAAGCTTCTTGGGTGGTTACAAGGCATCCCAATCCATTACCACCGACAAGGTTGGATTACAAGTGGAAAACATGCACAAAAAGGGTCATTTGAACATTGAAATGTCAGAAAATGCTAGTGCTATGCACAAACATCTACATGACATGCCAGTGTCTGAATGCATCATGCTAGAAAATGACGAGAATGGGAAAAGAACAAACAAAAAGCTGATGTGTGAGGGTAGCTATGAAAAAGGGTTCTAAGCATCCTAAGAGGGGAAAGAGGCTAATGGAGGAGCTAAAATGAGCCTACAAAATTTCTAGGGGAGTCGACACTAAAGTGGATGCAACAATGTATGTGGAATTTTAAGGAGTGCAATTTTACGCCATTTCATTTTTCCCCCACTTTAGTAGGCATATGAATCTACACTAATATGCACACTAAAGGAAATCTACTAAACATAAATAACATCATAATGCCAAAAGGATAGTGTAGAGGAAGCATATAACTCTTCAAATGAAGGAAGCATGCCCCCAAGTTGAAGACTTGTAAAAATATACATTAGACAAGAAAAACCTACAAAAGACACCAATATTAGAAAATAAAGATACATACACACATGCACCTAACTAACTAAAGGATTTTAGTTAGCAAAGTGAAAGAGACCTCGACGTGGAAGGTTGTCTTAGTACTATGTGTCATCCCCAAATTAAAAATAATAACACATAGAAGAATTTTAAAATGAAGAGAAAAAGGGCATAAAATCAAGATGAAATATATGTAGATCTTTAATTCGATATACACAATTGCGAAGAGAAGAGAAATGAAGAGGCTCAAGAGAGAGAAAGGAGGAATGAAAATTCCAAGAGAGACGATTCTTCATTTGTCTTAATTATTAGATATAAAGAAACTAAGTGAATTCAAATAATGAAATTGTAGAGACCAGTGCCTTATTGGGTATGCAGAGTCAAATGAAACATAAGTGGGCAACTTATTCTAGCAGAAAATAAAATTGCAGGCATATGATTTGTTCATAACTTGTATAAACAATGTAAGACTATGACCACTGAACCCTTCTTTAATAATCTAGGTGAATCTTCCTGATTATTGTGATCAACGAAAAGGATTTAATCCCTACTTGAGAGAACTAGTCAATTAACCACACAAATACAGCAAATGTGCATTGAAAAAATGAAAGTAAACTTGTTACATTAATTTAAACAACCAGAAAGAATCAACTTGGAGACAACTTCAGCAATACTTTTCAATAAGTTCAACATACAATTGACATCAGAAATAACCTGCCACACTAGCTGATTTTCATTGAATTCGCCATTTGAAAACATGCACATAGTCTCTTCAATAAGAGAAAATTATTCTACTATAGCCATTCCTAATCTACCGTATATATTCTAAAATATGATTATCATCAATTACAATCAGGGTGTTTATTTATACACTAGCATATGAAAATAAAACACTTCAAAATCCATGTTGGCCACCATAGAATTCGGGAAAAACCCATGTCGGCCAGCAACAGTTAAAATTCCATATGTCAGCCCACAGTGTTTGAATATTAATCATCAATGGAACAGTCGCCAGGACAGCTAGCTAGTATGCTGAAGGAAAAATAACATCAATCGCTCCATCTCGTGCTCCTCTATTCACTGTGTTACTCGCTTTCACTGTGACCAACCCGAGTCGTGGATATATCATACAAAAATCACCACATTTCACTGAAAATACCTTTATCACTTGTATCGCTGTGACCCACTAGATTTCTCATCGATACACCATCCATCCCATGTCACTGTAACTTAATAACATCGGTGAGATGTCACATAGATTACTTTGTCGTGTTGAAACAACCAAGCATACCTAGATCACCAAGAGAACACAAAACTCTCACGAAAAGTTAGTTTCCCCACTGTCGGTCGGTGAGAAAATGTGAAGTCGTTATAACCCTTCACCGAAGTCCATGTCTGGTAGAAATGAAATCTAATGTGCCTGTCGGTAAGACAAAGAGGGTTTGTTAAGACCAAAGCTGATGAAAGATCTCACACCAATAACTGCTAATAGATGAAAACTCCAATCGCTGTGACAAAGGAAATGCCTTGCCAATAAGCAAATTAGACATTTGCACGTAGAAAACGGATTGGGGAGACCTAGAAATTTTCATGCTGATACAGATCAGAATGTGAAACATGCATAACACGATGGAAACACGGGATAAAGTATGCAAAATGTAAGTCAAATGTCATGATGGAAGGGAAAATGTGCTTATGATAAGGACTCATAAGGGACTTAGGGGGATGAAAATTTGTGAAATCAGGCAGAAATTTATAGTCCCAATTGTGGCTCCATCTGGGGATGAATGATAGTAAGATCATTGCAAGGATGCAAAATCCATGGGTGAGCAGACCAGACGCAAAATGAGCAAAATGAAAATGGACAAGAAGTAGATGGAATGAATGCAAGATGGAGATGAGCCAAAACCCTAAACTTAATGTGCATGGAAAAGAATTTTAAAGAGGAAAAACAAGAGTTGTCCATGCACTGGCAACCCTTAATCCTTTGTTTTGCTTCATCGATTTTGAGCTGTTACAGTCTAAAACTCAAACCAAGCTTTCCCCTATCAAACACCTGGTTTTGTATCAAGTTCATCAAATTCTTCTTGAAGATACTCACACAATATTTCTTGTCACTATATTTCCACGTTCTTAGAGTATCATCATGCTCGGTTTGGCCCAAAATCCCTACATCATCCTATAATTCAAATTCTTCAACATCTTGGGACAAACCCCTATTATTTTCAATACACAAAATCCATGCATATGAAATACAAATTTTTACATTATTTCTCTCACTATTATGAATTTGAAACATTCTCCCAGCTATATTGAAAATTCATCATCAAAGTGCTTCTCTTGAGAATCAAAAAATTTTGTTGTATCAATGCTATCTGAAACAAACAAATCTGAAACCCTTGGCATCTCTTTGATATCTCTATGACTCAAATCTTCAATATTAAGCATATATGAACCAATCAAATATGGAACACTATCATCCTTGGTATGCAAACAAATGTCTTCTTCACATGAGTTAGAAATTTCAAAATCACATACCTCCTTTTGAATAAACACAAACTTTTGATCAATACCAAAAGTTTCACCATCATTCCAAGAAATGCACAGGGAGTCATAAGAATCTTTACATAAGGATCTTTCACTGTCAAAACAAATGTAAGATGGAGAAAAAACTTCAAGATCACCTTCATGTGTATATCTCTGATATTCAAGAGTTAACAAATCCAAAATTTGCTCACGGCTGAGTAAACAAGTTTCCACATTTTGATTATTATGGTCATACTCATCACTTTTATCATCATCAAAAAGAGGCCCAGGATCATTAGAGAATGAAAAATTACCAGCACAGTCATTTGTTCCATAACTTGAGACATCCCTTTGTTTATCTAAAAATACCTCTTTCTCAACATTAAGTGGATCTGAAAATACCTGAAATTCATTCTGGGGAAATTTTTTGCAAAACATTATCTGATCCTCTTTTAAATCTTCATCATGCAATGGGCTTGAAAAATTTCAGAAACCATTTTCAAATTCACAACCCTCCTCCTCATCGAATGTATCTTTGTAGCTTTCAACTGCAGTTGGAGGTATTGTATACTCACTACCAAATGAATCAACATTTCCCATTGCTTCTTCATCCTGATCTTCATAAGAGGTAAGAGAATCCCTTGATTGCAGATCCTCTGATGCATCCTCACAATCTAAATACTCACTGAATTCCTCACAACACACACTGCCTTCCCTGTCATAGTCTATTATGCAAGAGAGATATCTTGTAACTTCATCTTCATTATGCAAGCCATCACATGAATCATCTTGACTTGCACATGTTTCATCTTCTCCAGGATGCATTGTTTGATCAACTCCTCTATCTTCATCTTCATATTTTTCCTATCTACAATATCAGCCCATTCAACCAGTTGATCTAAATAAATTGGTATATATGATTCAAGCCAATATACTCGGTTTGGCTCATACACTTTCATGAACTGCAGAATGATGTCAAACCTACTAGGTGGGAATTTAATAGGTATTTTCTTACAAATATCAGTCATTCTGCAAAGCAAAGAGTACCCAGATTCTCCTCTATATCTCTTTATACCAAGAAAGTCATCCAAAATATTTTTGAAGTATTCATCATCTTTAGATTGTTGGTTTTGATACATACCTTGTTGCAGATTCTAACTGGCATCTTCAAGTGGGCTAGAATTATGCTGCATATGACATTGATCACACTGGCATTGCACTTGACACTGATCACACTGACATTCTTGATAACTTGCCAATCTTTGTCCAGGAGGGACTGGATAAACACTTTCTTTGATGGTTGTGAAGGATAAGTGCTCTATTGTGCATGATATGTATCACCTCCATTGTAGAAATTTCCATTTGTAATATCAGGCGCTTGAGGGGCCTAATAACTTCTTACATTTATATAATCATTTGTTCCATATACAAATTCCATTCTGCATCAAAAAAATTTCAAAGTCGCCACCTGCTTTTCCAAAAGCAGGAAAATGATTATTTTTGATCTTTCCCAGTAGAATCACTCTTTCTGAGATTCTTCAAATTACAACTTTTCCTCCAATGACTATAATGTGGTCTTCAACAGAATTTTCTGATGTAATCCCCAGCAAAGTCACCAATTTGTTAGCTCTCAAAAACATAGGTTGAATGCCTCAAGAGGCTGCCAATATCTTGATACGCTTCAGGGTAACAGACAAGATCAAGAGAACTCAACCTTCTACTCTTTAGGTGCTGCAAAACCTGGGTGGGTGTACCTTTCTGAATAGTGTAGACTTAACTTGTGATTATCTTTCTGAAATGCTTTTTCCACAATGGCAGATGACAATGAACAAAATGAAATCAAACTTGATAGCAATCTTTAGACCTAAATCCTAAAATACTTAATTAACAAATATAAAGAAACTGAGTGAATTCAAATAATGAAATTGTAGAGACCAATGCCTTATTGGGTATGCAGAGTCAAATGAAATAGAAGTGGGCAACTTATTCTGGTAGAAAATCAACTTGCAGGCATATGATCTATTCATAACTTGTATAAACAATGCAAGACTATGACCACTAAGCTCTTCTTTAATAATCCAGATGAATCTTCCTGATTACTGTGATCAACAAAAATGATTTAATCCCTACTTGAGAGAACCAGACAATTAATCACACAAATATAGCAAATGTGCATTGATAAACTGAAAGTAAACTTGTTACATCAATTTAAACAACCAAAAAGAATCAACTTGGAGATAGCTTCAACAATACTTTTCAATAAGTTCAACATACAATTGACATCAGAAATAACCTGCTACACCAGTTGATTTTCATTGAATTCACCATTTGAAAACATGCACATAGCCTCTGATAAGAGAAAATTATTCTATTGTAGCCATTCCTAATCTACCGTATATATTCTAAAATCTAATTATCATCAATTACAATCGAGGTGTATATTTATACACCAACATATGAAAATAAAACACTTCGAAATCCATGTCGGCCACCATAGAATTTGGGAAAAACCCATGTTGGCCAACAACAGTTCAAATTCCATATGTCAGCCAATAGTGTTTGAATATTAATCATCAATGGAACAGTCACCAAGATAACTAGCTAGTATGCTGAAGGAAAAATAACATCAATCACTCCATCCTGTGCTCCTCTGTTCATTGTGTTACTTGCTTTTGTCGTGACCAACCCAAGTCGTGGAGATATCATACAGAAAACACCACGTTTCACCGAAAATGCCTTTATCACTTGTATCACTGTGACCCACTAGCTTTCTCACCAATACACCATCCATCCCATGTCACTGTAACTTAATATCATCAGCGAGACGTCATGTAGATTACTTTGTCATGCCGAAACAACTGAGCATACCCAGATCACCAAAGGAACACAAAACTCTCACCGAAAGCCAGTTTCCCCACCACCAGTCGGTGAGAAAACGTGAAGTCATTATAACCCTTCACCGAAGTCCATGTTTGGATGAAATGAAATCTAATGTGCCTATCGGTAAGACAAAGAGGGGTTGCCAAGACCAAATTCGATGAAAGATCTCATGGTGATAAATGCCAACAAATGAAAACTCCAATCGTTGTGACAAAGGAAATGTTTTGCCAATAGGCAACTCAGACGTTTACAAGCAGAAAACAGATTGGGGAGACCCAAAAATTTTCATGCCGATAGAGTTCAGGATGTGAAACATGCATGAAACGATGGAAACATGGGATAAAGTATGCAAAATGTAATCCAAATGTCATGATGGAAGGGAAAATGTGCTTACGATAAGGACTCATAAGGGACTTAGGGGGATGAAAATTTGTGAAATCAGGAAAAATTTATAGTCCCAATAGGTTCAAACAAATTAACACCATAGCTCCATGAAACTACAAAGTTGCACAAAGTACACTGAAGGCCCTTAATCCAATGATGAAAAAATCCCACAGGTTGAAAATGTCTCATAGGCCCACAAACCTGCAAGGAGGAAACCCCCAAGATCTCTCACATGAAGGAAGCCCCAAGATGTAAGCTCCTCACAGGCTAGAAAACCTACAAGGAAGTGTCCCCCAAGATATCTCACATTAGGGAAACCTAGTAAAGTAAGTGCCTTACAGGCCTATAGACCTGGAAGGAGGCATCCCCCAATATCTCTCACATGAGGGAAACCCAAATAATTAATCACCTTACAATCTTGTAGAACTGCAAGGAGGTTTCCCCCAAGATATCTCACATGAGGGAAACCTAGATGTAAGGGGACTCTTTAGAATCATAAATTGACTTCATAGAAAAATAAGTGGACAATCACATAGACCGTCAACAAGCTAGAAGGATTTCTAAGGGGTTCCTTAGGAACCCTTCAAAATAAAATGGGTCCAATCAAGGGACACTCTATTTGGAAATGTATAAAGAAGAGAGTGAGTCCTTAAGAAGGAAAAAAATCTCCAAAAAAAGTTATCACTACCCCCAACATACAGGGGAGGGGAACCATGCAAGATACTTAGAACACATAGGATAGAGGTAGTCCTCGATATCACTTGTCATTTTGAAGAAGAGACAGGTGCATCAAAGAATAAATGAGTGATGAAACCTAAATCATGAAGTTGTATTTTATCCTTCAAGGTCGTACATTCACTAATGGAATGGCTAGGTACTCGATGGTATGCATAGAAAGGATGTTTTTCTTTATCATGATTATGAGGTTTCATATGTGTAGGAGAAGGAAGAGAAATCAAGCAAGATTTTAGAAGCTACAAAAAGATACACTATTGCTCAAATAGAGAATGAGGAGCAGGAAGCAAGCCTTTCTCTTATCGATAAATCCTTGACTACTTACAAGAAGAAGGCATGAAGATAGTAGACAAAGGAAGGACCAATCCATCAGAATGAGGTTGAGTGGAATTCATGTCACCATTCAACTGTGGTTTCCATTTAGATTGTTTGTTCAAGAAACCAAGCCCCAAATTATGCTTATGAAGTGTGAATTCTATACTCACCTAAATTCCTTGTTCGTTAGGTCGACAACCTTTACGCCCATAGCCATATTTAGAGGTTAGGGCCATAATGTGTTTGCAAATATTGAGAAAGGGGAGGATCAACATAGAGAGCATTGTTCTAGCAATGGGGATTATGCTCCTCTATGGGATCACCATCATCCTTATTAATAGGACTACCAACATTATCCTCTTTAGTAGAAGTGTAATCTTCTTCCTTATAAGGACGATCAACACTAAGAAAATTACAATTTATGCTCACACTATCCTGAGATACAAAAGAATAATCATCTTTGATAGTGGGCATGGATGATGTTGTTGGAAGGTTTAAGTGGATTGGGTTTCCTTTATGTTACCCACTGAAGGAATTTGTAAAGTCTACAAACCCCAATCACCACCTTGACATGCATCCTTTTGAGTATAGGTGGAAAGAGTAGAATCAATATTTCTTGCTTCAAAAGGATCTTCTTCACAGACACCTATCTTGAGAGTATCCTTTGTAGTAGGTACTACTGGAGTAAACATTAATACATTGGAAGACATTGAAGGAATAAGAGTAGGCATAATTGAAACCTAACCAAAAACTACCATCTCACATAGGTGAATAGCCTCAAGGTCAACCTTGATTGTGACTACTTTATTGTTACAAATAAACTTAATAGATTTATGCAAGGTAGACGGGACTACAACCATAGCATGAATCCACGGTCTACCAAGAAGAAGGTTATATGGTAATTTTTCTGACATAACATATACAAGAGTGGGTATAGTAATAGGTCCCAACCTCGAAGGAAAGACTATCCTACCTAAGGCTTGTTGACTAACATTATCAAACCCACGAATGTCAAGAGAGGAAGTATTAACAGAAGATCAATACATATTAATCTTAGGCAATAGATCAAAGCTACATTTATTGAGCATTGAACAAACTATGTCAACAAGAGTACATCTAATGCTAATATTATTAATGTTAACTATAATCATCAGAGGGTCTTCTTACTTTTGTATATCCAAGGGTGGAAGTTCTTGTGGATAGAACATGATATTTTGAAAATCCACATGAATATGAGCCATCAACACATTAACATCCATCAACATAGAATATGTAGGAAAGATGATCTTTTATAGGGCTTCTTGAAGCATACCTTGGTAAACCAGAGCATATTGAAGCAAGTCTTATAGTGATATCTTAGCCGGAGTAACATGAAGTTTCTTGACAAGATCATTTTCCCTAGGTTCTTTAGTTGTAGGTTTAGGAGATTGAAGTAGGCTTGGTTTTTTATTCATTGTCATTTAAGTATGGGCTACCACCCTATAAGAGGGAGCCATATAAAGATCAAGACAATTGCTATCAAATGGGACATTGTCAATAGAAAATTTTTTTTTAGGAGAATTACTAGATGGAGTCACGTAAATTACTAGTCTCTTAGGCCTTTGAGGAGCATCAGAGACATAGATTACATTTACAAAATCATCTCAACTAGTAGAATAATTATTTAAAGACATATTCTAGACATTGACCTGATGAGGGTTAGATGTGGAAGGAGATTCATCATTCACTAATGCATCATCTTTAGAGGAGAATGCATTGGAATGAAGAGTAGACTCATAATTCACTAATGCATCATCTCTAGAAGAGAGTGCATTTGAATCATGAAGAAAGGGAAGAGTAACATTAAGAAAGGTATCAATGATTTTATCTTCTTGCAACAAGATATCCTTCAAGGCAAGAGGAATCTCATGAGAAGGATCAAAGATACCAAGTGACATGAGAAAAGCCAAGTCACTATCATATGCATGAAATGGAACATCATAAACACATTGAATAAAATCATATATTGAACTTAAAAAAGAGGATTTTAAATTCATTTTTGTGATAGAACTAAGAAAAATAAAAAATCTAGATTTAATTTTTTTGATATTTTCTAAGTTGTAATTTGCATTTTCAGAGGTCTTAGGAGTGGAACTTGGGTTGAAACTTGCATTAGTACCTAAAATTTGACTATCAAAGGCACGCTATTTAAAGGACTAAATTAGTCCTCTTAGAGAACTTTCCAACAGTGTAAATGGTTTTGAATTCCAAGCATCAAGTCAAAAGTTATGACCCCACCAAGTTGGCATAAATAAATTCCTAGTGTTTTGAAAAAAAATATGGTTCACGTCAGGTTCACCAAAATGTAGAGAATGGGGATTCACTACTCATGAGTTCTCTTTATTCAGACAGCCTCAAGGGATGAAATACCCTAAACTACCTCAAGGAACACAAAGCAAGAGTTCTAGAATCAAAAGTAGCAAGTCACAATATTTTTTTGGAAAAACTAACAAGATCTCATCCAAAGGATGAAAGCATGGGTTTGGGATGATAGCATGGCATGTTGGAGTCTCTTTGGCGCACTAGTGTCTGTACGAAATAGAAAGTGAGAATGTCATAGAAAATATCTTAGCAACTACTAGAAATCTAATTACTAAGAACTTAAAAAGTACTGGAAAATAACAAAATGTGATAAAGCTAAAATAAAGTGTAATAGAAATGATAAAGAGAATAGGAGGGAGAAAGGAAATTCCCACATCTACACAAGTGATGAAGCCTCTAGTATGTGAATGTCTTCAATACCTGCATGCATAAGATTTGGAGAAAGTGTTCAGGTTGTATCCGGGTTTTCCTCAATCAAACCCCCATTTTTATGTTCACACCTACATTGACAACCAAATAGATGGAGAGAAATGAACAAAGGAGTGATAAAATCAATTTTCGCTTGAGGAGGAGAACTTGTATCACAAAATAATAGATAATAAAAGTAATCCCCACTCGAGGAGGAGAACCCATATCATAGAATGTAGATGCAATAGATAGAGGATGTGAGAAATCCTAGGATACTTGCAAACACAAGGTGAGGGAGATAGAGATGAAAATCTTAAGGAATCCAAGGAGGGAAAAAAAGAGTGTTGCAAGAGCCAAGGGTGTTGCAAAGAGTGTTGTAAGGATGTGAGAGTTCAAGGTAGAACCCAAGGAGGCAAAGCTAGAGAGAACTTAGAGTGAAGCTAGAAAGAAGTTGGAAGCATGAATGAATTGAAAAGATAACTTTTAAAGAAGGAAAAGAAGTAAAAAGAAGCTTCTCAGATGGTTACAAGGTGTCTCAAGCCATTACCACTAATAAAATTGGTTGAAAAGTGGTAAAAATGGACAAAAACAATAATTTGAGCATTGAAACATCACAAGATGCCATCAGGGCATGTAGACATTTACATAGCGTGCTAGTGTTTGAATATATCATGCTACAAAATGACAAGAACAAGAAAAGAACAAGGTTTGACACAAATCTGATACATGAGTGTAGTTGCTAAAAAGAGGTTTTGAGCATCCTAATCCAATTACAATCATATCTTATATTGGTGGAAAGCTGACAATTTTATCAATAAACCCTTTTTATTTCATCAAATTTGGATTAAAAAAATGTCATCATTCACTTTTGGGTGATGTCATTACTTTTTGGATCCCCATGATCCTATAGTCACCCAACCACTCTTTCTAATTAATTTTATTTTAACAATTTTCCAAAGCCTCTTTTTTGAGAGCTCTCTTCAATTATGATCTCTTGATCTTTAAAATTCATGTTAGCCCTTCATTCCTCACACCAAAAGTATATAAGTTGAATGCCTCTAATCGAATGTGATGATATTCTAGCATCATATCCTTATTTTTTCATTTCTTTGATCTATCCAGCTTAATCCTAACATCAAGATATAGTTTTATTAAGTAAAACTATTCTACCCATCACCACATCAAAAAAATGACAATAAGTGGAGAATTCAATCCAATTTTTCTTTTGGCTCAAATGAAAGAGAAAATGCAAAAAAAGGTAAAGGGTTCTATTTACATGCATTTGAATTGTTTTTAACCCTTATTTATTTTCTTGTCATGTATGGAAGAGAAATTTCAAAAGATAAATGTTTTGATTTATTCTTTAATTGTTTATGATTTATGAATGTCTATAGGGTAACAAAAATTAATGATGAATATGGATTGAACTAATTTAATCATAAAATGTTATAACAACACCTAATAAAGAAAATAAAAAATGAAAAGCACTCAAAAATCACCTCATTTAGGTAGAGTGGGCTTTAATCTCTTTCTAGAGGGTTCTCTATTTTTTTTAGACTACAAGAATCGGCATCGGATAGTTGCCCACCTATAAATTTTAGTGCGTTTGGTAAACTATTTTCATGTGACAGATGATGTTGGAGTGACACACCCTTTGGTACCATAGAGATGATGGGGAGACTAGAACTTGTGACCTCTTTCCTACAATAACATTCTAGAGGGATGTCTTGAAGATAATATAGTTACAATATTTTTTTTGTACCTTAATGGGACCACTTGTAGGTCAAATTTTAGAGAGAAAAAGTAAAAAATAATTGGAACATAAATAATGGAACTTTTATGTCTCTTTTATATATCTAATTCATATTCCCTATCTAGGAACAAAACATGGGATTTAACTAGCATAAAATTCAACTGAATGGAGATTTTGTTCTATATTTTATTCTTGAGATGCATAATCTCTTTCTCCAACAAAATATACTAGCACCATAACTAGGATATGTCCTTCATTGAAGGTGTGAGGGAGTACAATCATGTAATCAAAGGAAAAGTTCCTTTGAGAGAAACTCAAATCATTTAGATGACATTAGATTGATTGGAATAGAATGTGAAAAATGGAAATTAAGGCAATATGAAATTCCTATTCTTCTATGATACTTTTTGATATTGAAGTTGGGAAGTGAAGTTAGTTGAGATATTGTTGGTATGGTTATCTCATCACTCATAATTTTATCTTGGAATGTTATTACTCACTCTAGAACTCTACAACCCACTTTACAGTTCTTTTATCCAATTCAAAACACAATGACCTCTTTTGAAATTAGTTGTTTTTCCTTATGATTAGCTCTAGGGAGATCTAGAATGGTCAATACCTATATCCTACAATTAATTTTTCATAAGAAATATAGATAGACATGCATGGAAATAGGAAATCATATAATTATTGAAGAAATCTTAACCATGAGGTAAAGAACTTAAAACACTTAATCCATTCATTTTCAAAGTAGTTAGTGGTATTTAACAATGTATCAACTATACCAAGTCTATAAAAATTTAGAAATATTATATGAATTCATATAGGATATTATGACAAGAACTCTTTTCCCCTATGGGAAATAGACCATATCCTCATGGTAGAATTTGGAGCTCATCATCATTGGATAAATTTCCCCTCTTAACCATTTGAGTGCAATCATATTCCTCCTTATATGTAGCATTATTTTTTCCCTATCTATGAATATCCATACATATGACTTTGGGTAATTGTGTCGAGCCACCTCTCCATGATGTTATGTTCAAAGGTTCTCAAAATATCATCTTGATCCACTATTATTTCCATTCCTTGATGAAGAAGATGAGATGCCTCATTCTGTTAAGGCTTCAACATAGATTCATTGGGAAGATGGGATCCCTCCATTGTAGAATTGTGCATAGGTTTTCCCCTTTGTGAATGCATGTGTTGATAGATACTAGAGGGATATTTCCTTCATTGTATTAAACCGTTACAATTCAATTTTTCTCTTGCTTTATCACCTTCAGCATTTGTCAGTAGTTCACAAGCAAATAGAGCTCCATTAGGACTTGATGAGAGCTTATGAAGCTCTCCACTTTCACTAAGGAACAAAGGGACCTGTAAAACAAAGAACCATGACTTTTCTGATGAACTAAGCAAGGTTTGAAAGTGCATTAAGGTTATGGAAAAACTCTAAATTACTGATACACTAATAAAAACTACATTAGAGATTTATCCAAGGTTTTGAACTATATCTAAAGAATTGATAAACACATGAAACCTTCACCAACGGCTAAATGCTTCATTTTTTTCACTTTGGATGATTTAGAAGTGTGAGAGAAGCACTAGAAAGACAAGAGTGTGCACATATACAATTTTAAATAAGAGAGTGGTCCATTTAGTAATCCTCCAATTAATTCTCTATGATGGGCCAAATAGAAGAAGATAAAAAGAATAAACTATGATTCGAGCAAAATATGACAATGCATTTAATTGAAAACATGGACATAATCTCTAAGTCGAAAGTTTAAATATTAATTCAAGGAAAGGCCAAATAACTAGTTTATGAGTTAAATTATTTTATCATACATTATTGTCTATAGATGATGCAAACCAAAACACGCCCAAGCAAGATGGAAAATCACCGTTTTGATATAATAATAGTTGTATTATGTTATGCAAGATCATTGAACTGCCACTTTGACTTGGCTAAAATGAATCATGGATTCGTGAGATCTATAAAATGTGGGTTTTATGCTTTCAGTTGGTTAATGCATCTAATCATTTTTTTGTTATGTATAATTTTGGTTAGATATGTATAATTTTGTCCCATGCACAAAATTATTTATGCGTTCTAATTTTTTATTTTTAAAATTAATGTTGGTATTTTTATTTTTATATTTTTAATATATTTCTAAGTTTGATTATTAATATTTGGTAGGATTTTGGTTTGAATAGAGTTTTTAAATGAATATTTGTGGTTAGTATATTATAATTTTTATTTCTTATTGTTTTGTAATTTTGTTAAATAATTTTTTTTTCATTTAAATAATAGATTATAGTGTTTGATTCAAAATCATTATGTTATAAATTATTATATTTTTATATTTTTTATTTGGATTATGGAAATAATATGTCTCTTGATCAATATTTTATTTTATATGGTAACTTTATTGGAAAATATGGTTAGTCCTTCTCAAATTATATACTATAAGACTTGAAATTGAACATCTAGAATCTTGTATTTAAATATAGTATTAAGTCATTAGTCATCATACTTGCATCATTTGAAACACTTAATTCATAAGGAAAGAAAATCATATTATGACTCACATCAACATGCATAATAATTCTATAAGAATTGGCTATGAAGGTAGCCACCCAAGATCTAGAGGCCTAATAGAAAGCACAAGCAAAAGAGAGATAGAAACAAGATGACAAGAATAAACTATATTCAATGTCAATGATATGAGAGGATTCTGATTGATTACAATGAGAGAGACCCCTTGCTTATATAGCCAAGGTGATAACATATAAGGGCATAAGATTATGACAAGTGTCGTAATCTTATGACATGAGACAACTATGAAAAGTTATCACTCCACCTAAAGTGGGAAAGAGATAATGTGATAATCACCACAAAAGGTGGATCATCAACAAAAGGTGGAGAGATAATCACATGATGTGTCCACAAAAGGTGGAAGTGATATGGTAATGACATGTCAAGTCCACCAAAAGTGGAAAATATCCAACAACCTCCTATGTGGTCCCTAAGTAAACTTAACTAAGGTGTAATCATGACCTAGGACAAGGTACAAAAAATTTAATTACACCAACAAATTCATTATAATTTTATATTAGAAATTTTAAAAATATTAAAACTTGTTTGTCTGACCACCATAAATTCGTCAAAAAATTATGAAAATCATTTTTTCTTTGTTTTATCCTATAGTATGGGAAGCCTAAATTTTGCTACATCTTCTAGATTTAAAAAATGTGAAATTCTTTGATAATTATAGATTTTTTCAATCGCTCTATCAATCAAGACTTTTGTCAGGATGCATGTAAAAAATCATTAATAATTATCTATCTAATTCCAAATAAGTCATTGTAAGGAAGGGAGATTCACTTCTCACGAGTTCTCTACATTCAGAGAGTCTCACGGGGAAAACTACCATAAACTACCTCAAGGAACACAACATGAGAGTTGTAGAATCAAAAAGAGTAGGTCATAATCAATTTTTGGACAAATTGACAAGCTCTTGAACAAAAAACAAAAACACAAATCTAGGATGACAACGTCATGCACTAGAGTCTCTCTGGCACACTAGCATTTGTATGGACCAAAAAAGTGAGAATGTCACAGAAAATAGCTTAGCAACTATGAGCAATCTAATTACTAAGAACTTCAAAAGTATTGGAAATTAACAAAATGTGATAAAGCTGAAATAAAGTGAACTAGAAATGATAAAGATAATAGGAGGTAGAAATTAAATTCCCACAACTACACAAGTGACGAAGCCTCAAGCACATGAATGTATTCAATACCTACATGCATAAGATCTAGAGAAAGTGTTGGGGTTGTATAGGGGTTTTCTTTAGTCAAACCCTTATTTTGGTGTTCACCCCTCCATGGATAACCAAATAGATAGAGATAAATGAACAAAGGAATGATAAAAGTGATCTCCGCTCAAGGAGGAGAACCTGTATCATAAAGTATAGGTTATAAAAAAAATCCCCACTAGAGGAGGAGAACACGTATCATAAAACATAGATGTAATAGATAGAGGATGTGTGAAATCCTAGGATACTTGCAACCACAAGGTGAGTGAAATAGAGATACAAGGCTTAAGGAAGCCAAGAAGGGAAACAAAGAGAGCTAAAAGAGCCAAGGGCGTTGCAAAGAGTGTTGTAAGGATGTGAGAGTTCAAGGAAGAACCCAAGGAACCAAAGTTGGAGAGAAGTTAGAGTGAAGCTAGAGAGAAGTTGGAAGCACAAGTGAATTGAAAAGATCACTTTTAAAGAAGGAAAATAAGCAAAAAGAAGTTTCCAAGGTGGTTACAAGGCATCCTGAGTCATTACCAATGACAAATTTGGTTAAAGAGTGGCAAACATGCACAAACATAGTCATTTGAATGTTGAAATGTCACAAGAAACTAGCACGGTGCATAGAAATCTATGTGGCATGCTAGTGTCCAAACACATCACACTACAAAATGACAAGAATGGGAAAAGTGCAAGGTTCAACATAAACCTGACATGTGAGGGTAGGTACAGAAAAGGGGTTTGAAGCATCCTAAGAGAGGAAAATGGCTAATGCAAGGGATAAAATGAGCCTACACAAGTTCTAGGGGAGTGGACACTAAAGTGGATGCAACAATGTAAGTGGAATTGCATGGGGTGCAATTTTACACCATTACATTTTTCCCCCACTTTAGTGGGCATATGAATCTATACTAATATGCATGCTAATGGAAATGTACTAAACATAAATAACATCATAATTCCAATAGGATATTGTAGAGGAAGTAAATAACTCTTCAAACAAAGGAACCAAGCCCCCAAGCTGAAGACTTGCAAAATAAATACTTTAGACCTACACAAGACAACCATGTTAGAAAGGAAAAATACATACACACATGCACCTAACTAACTAAAGGACTTGAGTTAGCAAAGTGAAAGAGACCTTGATGTGAAAGGTTGTCTCATTACCATGCATCATCCCCAAATTAAAAACAATAACACATAGAAGAATTATAAAATGAAGTGAGGAAGGACCAATCCATGAGAATGAGGTTGAGTGGAATTCATATTACCATTCAATTGTGGTTTTCATTTAGATTGTTCATTCAAGAAACCAAGCCCCAAATTATACTTACGAGGTGTGAATTCTATACAAAACTAAATGCCTTGTTCGTTACACCCACAACCTTTAATGCCTATAGCCATATTTAGAGGCAAGCCTAAAGCTAGAGTGAGAGCGTGTTTGAAAATCTTGAGGAGGAGGATAATCATAGAGAGCATTGTTCAAGCAATGGGGATTATGCTCCTCTATGTGATCACCATCATCCTTATTAATAGGACTACCAACATTATCATGTTTAGTAGAAGCATAATCATCTTCCTCGAAATGAGGATCAACACTAAGAACATTAAAATTTATGCTCACACTATTCCACAATACAAAATAAAAATCATCTTTAATAGTAGGTGTGAATGATGTTATCAAAAGGTTTAAGTGGATGGGGTCAACTTTACATTCCCCACTGAAGGAATCTATAGAGTCTAGAAAAACTCAATCATCACTAGGGCATGCAAGCTTTTGAGAAGGGTGGAAGGAGTAGACTCAATATTTCTTACTTGAGAAGAATCATCTTTAGGGAAATATATCTCAAGAGTATCCTTTGTAGTAGGTACTACTGGAGAAAACGTTGACACATTGGAAGACACTGAAGGAATAAGAGTAGGCTGAATTGAAACCTATCCAACAACTTCCCTCTCACATAAGTGCATAACCTCAGGGTCAACCTTGATTGTGACTACTTTATTGCTACAAATAAACTTAATAGATTTATGCAAGGTAGTAGGGATTGCACCCATAGTATGAATCCACAGTCTACCAAGAAGAAGGTTATATGGTAATTTTTCTAATATAACATATACAATTGTGGGTACAGAAATAGGTCCCAACCTCAAAGGCAAGAGTATCGTTCCTAGAGCTTGTCAACTGATATTATTGAACCCATGAATTTCAACAGAGAAAGGATTAATAGAAGATGAATCAATATAAATCTTAGGAAATAGATCAAAGCTACATACATTGAGCATTGAACCAGCATCAATGAGAGTACATCTAATTATGATATTATTAATAATGTTAAGTATAATGATTAGATATTTCTTTTGCTTCTGTACATCCAAGGGTGGAAGTTCTTGTGGATAGAATGTGGTATTTAGTGAATCCCCACGAATATGATCCATCAATGCATTAAGATCCATGAGCCTAGCAGAGGTAGGAAAGGGGATCTTTTGCAAGGATTTTTGAAGCATAACCAGAGCAAACTAATGCAAGTCCCATAGTGAGATCTTAGCTGAAGTAACATGGAGTTGCTCTATAAGAGCATAATTTCCAAGTGCTTTAGTTGTTGGCTTATAAGCTTGAAGAAGGCTTGGTTGCTAATTCATCCTCATAAACTGTATGGGATACCACACTATAAGAGGGAGACATATAAAGGTCAAGAGAACCACTATCAAATGGGACACCACCAATAGAAAAAAAAAAATAGGACTAGCTAGAGTCACATAAATGATCGGTCTTTTAGGCCATTTGGGAGTAGTAGAAACATAAATTATGTTTACAAAATCATCACAACTAGTAGAATAATTATTTGAATACATATTCACAACATTGACCTGAGGAGGGTTAGATGTGGAAGGAAACGGAAAGGGTTTTTAAAGGGTTTCAAATGACGTAAACGGTTCTAAATTCGAAGCAACGCTTCAAAATTTATGACCCTACCAAGTTGGGGTAAATAAATTCCTACTATTTTAAAAAATATGGTGGTTCACA
The DNA here is from genome assembly GCA_007258455.2 of Sequoia sempervirens. Classification (NCBI taxonomy): domain Eukaryota; kingdom Viridiplantae; phylum Streptophyta; class Pinopsida; order Cupressales; family Cupressaceae; genus Sequoia; species Sequoia sempervirens. Next base: position 954,449,188 of record VDFB02271358.1, read on the forward strand.
TCACGTTCACCAAAATGTAGAGGAGGATTCGTTACTCATTAGTTCTCTTCATTCAAAGAGCCTCATGGGGTGAACTAGCCTAAACTACCTCAAGGAACACAATGTGAGAGTTCTAGAATCAAAAAGAGAAAGTCACAATAATTTTATAGGAAAATTGACAAGGTCCCAGCCAAAGGACGAAAGCACAGTTGGGTATGTGCAAGATAATCATGGAAAAAACAAGCCCTTAAGTGGCAAAAAATTCAAAAAAATCAGAGTTATGCAACTCAATGTAAAAATTAAATAAGTTATCTAAATTATTTCAAAAATATGTAATAATAGAATCTGTAGCAAATTGAATTTAGTTTCTAAACTACTAGGTTTGTTTAAAAATATATATATATTTGGAGAAAATTTGAAATTTCAATGCAATAGTACTTAAATTTCAGGGAAAAATAAGAAGTAGGTGTCTATCTGACCACCCTAACCACAATAAAATAATAATATTTTTTTATAAAATTTTAGATATAAGTAGAGGACTCATGCCTCGATGTGATGCATATATTTTTTGTAATTTTTTTCCATGTAAATAATTAATTATGATTTTTTTATTACAATTTTTTTAAAAATATAAAAACTCATATGTCTAAGCATCTTGGTCAAAACTTCATGAAATTCATTTTTTTCTTATTTTAATCTTATAGTATGTGAATCATAGAATGTGATGCATCTTTTGGATTCAAAAAATGTCATACCATTTGAAAGCTATAGATGTTTTTCAATCAGCTTATCAATTAGGACTCTATTCATAATTTGAATAGAAAATAAATAATAATTACTTATTCAATTCAAAGTAAAGCATAATTTATATTGGTGGAAAGTTGAGAATCCCCTTTAAAAACCCTTTTTATTTCATCAATTTTGGGTAAAAAAATAGTCGTCAATACATACCCATCATATTGCCGCTTTTTGGCCCATCATGATCCTACACATATCCAGTTCTAGGATGACAACATAGTGTGCTCGAGTCTCTTTGGAACACTAGCATCTATATGGATCAGAAAGTGAGAATGTCACAAAAAATATCTTAGCAATTACTAGCAATCTAATTACTAAGAACTTCAAAAGTATTGGAAAATACCAAAATGTGATAAAGCTGAAATAAAGTGAAATATAAATGATAAAGAGAATAGGAGGTAGAAAGGAAATTCCCACAACTATGCAAATGATGAAGCCTCTAGCACCTGAATGTCTTCAATACCTACATGTGTAAGATTTGGAGAAAGTGTTGGGGCTATATAGGGGTTCGCTTTAGTCAAACCCTTGTTTTGGTGTTCCCACCTCCATGGACAACCAAATACATAAAGAGAAATGAACAAGGGAGTGAGAAAAGAAATCCCCACTCAAGGAAGAAAGCTTGTATCACAAAGTATAGGTGATAAAAGCAATCCTTGCTCAAGGAGGAGAACCCAATCAAAAAATGTAAATGCAATAGATAGAGGATGTGTGAAATCCTAGGATGCTTGCAAGAAAAAGGTGAGAGAGATAAAGCTACAAGGCTTAAGGAATTCAACGAGGGAAATAAAGAGAGCTACAAGAGACAAGGGTGTTATAAAGAGTGTTGTAAGGATGTGAGAGTTCAAGGAAGAACCCATGGATCCAAAGTTGGAGAGAAGATAGAGAAAAGTGGAAGCACAAATGAAATGAAAAAATAACTTTCAAAGAAGTAAAAAGGAGCTTCTCATATTGTTGCAAGGCATCCCGAGTTGTTACCATCGACAAATTCGGTTGACAAGTGGAAAACATGCATAGAAATAGTCATTTGAACATTTAAACATCATAGGATGCTATTGTAGTGCACAAATGTCCGTGCAATGGGCTAGTGTTCAAATGCATCATGCTACAAAATGACAAGAATAGGAAAAGTGCAAGGTTCGACACAAAGTTGACACACAATGGTAGATATTGAAAAGGGGTTTTGAGCATCCTGAGAGGGAAAAAAGGTTGATGCGGGGGCTAAAATGAGCCAACAAAAGTTCTAGGGGAGTGGACACTAAAGTGGATGCAACAATGTAAATGAAATTGCAAGAGGTACAATTCTACGCCATTATAGTCATATCTTATATTGGTGGAAAGATGACAATTTTATCAATAAACATTTTTCATTTCATCCAATTCAAATATAAAAAATGTTACAACCACTTCTAGGTTATATCATCATGTTTTGGACTCCCATGATCCTACAGTCACCCAACCACCCTTTCTAATTAATTTTGTTTTAACATGTCCAAAATCTCTTTCTTGAGAGCTCTCTTCAATTATGATCCCTTGATCTTTAAAAATCATATTAGCCCTTCATTCCTCACAACAAAAGTATATAAGTTGAATGCCTCTCATCCAATGTGATGATATTCCAACATCATATCCTTATTTTTTCATTTCTTTGATCAATCAGTATTGATCCTAAAATCATGCTATAGCTTTATTATGCAAAAATATTACACATATCAACACATGAAAAAAAGAAGAAGAATAAGTGGAGAATTCAGTCCAACTCTTCTTTTGGCTCAATTGAAAGAGAAAAAATGAGAAGCAAGGTAAAGGGTTCTATTTACATCCATTTGAATTTTTATTTAGCCTTATTTATTTTCTTCTCTTAAACCATTAAAATAAAATAGAATATAATTAATGTACATGCAAGGGAAATTTAAAAAGATAAACGTTTTTATTTATTCTATAATTGTGTATAATTTATGAATGTCTATAAGGTAACAAAAATTAATGATGAACATGGGTTGAACTAATTTAATCATAAAATGTTATAAAAACACCTAATAAAGAAAATAAAAAAAAGAAAAGCATCCAACAATCACCTCACTTAGGTAGAGTGGGCTTTAATCTCTTTCTAGAGGGGTCTCTTTTTCCTTGGACTACAAGAATTGGAATTGGGTAGTTGCCCCCCTATAATCTATAGTGCACCTGGTAAACTTTATTCTTGTGATAGGTGATGCTAGTGTGATGTGCCCTCTAGCACCATAGGGACAGTGGGGAGACTAGAACTCGTGACCTCTTTCCTACAAAAGGATTTTAGAGGGATTTCTTGAAGATAATACAGTTACGGGTATGTGTTGGATCATGATGGGCAAAAAAGTGGTGACATGATGGGTATTTGTAGGGTATGTGGCTGATGACTTTTTTTTACCCAAAATTAATGAAACGAAAAGGGTTTTTAAAGGAGATTCTCAGCTTTCCACCAATATAAATTATGCTTTACTTTGAATTTAATAAATTATTATTATTGATTTTCCATTTGAATTATGATTAAAGTCCTGATTGATAGGGTGATTGAAAAACATCTATAGCTTTCAAATGGTATCACATTTTTTGAATCCAAAAAATGTGTCACATTCTATGCTTCGTATACTATACGATTAAAAAAAATAAAAAAATTATGAAGTTTTGACCAAGTTAAGGTGTTTAGACATACAATTTTTTATTTTTTTTTAAAGTTGTAATAAAAAAATCATAATTAATTATTTACTTGGAAAAAAATTACAAAAAAATATGTATCACATCAAGACATGAGTCCTCTACTTATATCTAAAATCTTATAAAAAAATATTATCATTTTATTTTGGTTAGGGTGGTCAGACAGACACCTACTTCTTATTTTTCCCTGAAATTTAAGTACTACTACATTGAAATTTCAAATTTTCACCAAATAGATTTAAAATAAAATAAAATAAACCTAGTAGTTTAAAAACTAAATTCAATTTTCTACAAATTATATTTTTACATATTTTTGAAATAATATAGATGACTTTTTCAAATTTTTACGTCAAGTTGTCTAACTCTAATTTTTTTAAATATTTTGCCACTTAAGAGCCTATTTTTTCCATGATGATCTTGCACATACCCTTACAATTTTTTTTTTGTAACTTAATGGGACCACTTGTATGCCAAATTTTAGAGAGAATATACACACACACACACATATATATATAACAAATATATTGGAACTTAAATAATGGAACTCTAATGGCTCTTTTATATATCTAATCCATATTCCCTATCTAGAAATAAAAAATGGGACTTAAGTAGCATAAAATTCAGCTAAATGGACCTTTTTTTGATATTTTATTCTTGAGATGCATAGTCTCTTTCTTCAAAAAATTATACTAGCAACATAGCTAGGGTATGTCCTTTATTGAAGGTGTGAAGGAATACAATGATGAAATCAAAGGAAAAGTTACTTTGAGAGAAACTCAAATTATTTAGATGACATGAGTTTGATTGGAATAGAATTCAAAAAATGGAACTTAAGGCAATAAGAAATTCCTATTTTGCTATGATACTTGTTGATATTGAAGTTAGGAAGTGAAGTGAGTCGAGATATTGTTGGTATGGTTATCTCATCACTCATAATTCTAGCTTGGAATGTTGTGACTCACTCTAGAACTCTACAACCCACTTTAGAGTTCTTTGATCCAATTCAAAACACAATAACCTCTTTTGAAATTAGTTGTTTTTCCTTGTGATTAGATCTAGGGAGATCTAGAATGGTCAATTTGTATACCATATAATTAATTTGTCATTAGAAATATAGATAGACATGGATGGAAATAGGAAATCATATAATCATTCAAGAAATGTTAAGCATGAGAAAAATAACTTAAAACGCATAATCCATTAATTTTCAAAGTAGTTAGTGGTATTTAACAATGTATCAATTATACCAAGTCAATAAAAATGTAGAAATATTATATGAACTCATATAGGACATTGTGACAAGAACTCATCATTGGTCCCTATGGGAAATAGGCCATATCCTCATGGTTGAATTGGGATCTCATCATCATTGGAATAATTTCCCCTCTTAACCATCTAGGTGCAATCATTATCCTCCTTATATGTAACATTATTTTTTCCCTATCTATGAATATCCATATGACTTTGGGTAATTGTGTCAAGCCACCTCTCCATTATGTTATGTTCAAAGGTTCTCAAAATATCATCTTGATCCACTCTTATTTCCATTCCTTGATGAGCGAGATGAGATGCCTCATTTTGTTGAGACTCCAACATAGATTCATTGGGAAGATATGACCCCTCCATTGTAGAAGAGTGCATAGGTTTTCCCATTTGTTAATGCATGTGTTGATAGATACTAGAGGGAGATTTCCTTCATTGTATTAAACTGCTACAATTCATTTTCACCCTTGCTTTATTACCTTCTGTATTTGTCAGTAGTTCACAAGCAAATAGAACTCCATTAGGATCAGATGAGAGCTTATGAAGCTCTCCACTTTCACTAAGGAACAAAGAGACTTGTAAACCAAAGAACCATGGCTTTGTTGATGAACTAAGCAAGCTTTGAAAATACATTAAGATTATGGAAACACTCCAAATTAGTGATATAGTAACACATGAAACCTTCACCAACAACTAAATGCTTCAATTTTTTCTCACTTTGAATGACTTAGAAGTGTGAGAGAAACACTAGAAAGACAAGAATGTGCACATATACAATTTTAAATAAGAGAATGGTCCATTTAATAAACCTCCAATTAATTATATATGATGGACCAAATAGAAGAAGATAAACAAAAGGAAACTATGACTCGACCAAAATGTGACAATGCATTTAATTGAAAACATGGACATAATCTCTAAGTTGAAAGTTTATGTATTAATTCAAGGAAAGGCCGGATAACTAGTTCATCAGTTAAATTATTTTATCATACATTATTGTCTATAGATGACGCAAACCAGAACACGCCCAAGCAAGATGGAAAATCACCGTTTTAATAGAATAACTCTAGTTGTATTAGGCTATGCTAGATCATTGAACTGCCACTTTGACCGGCTAAAATGGATTGCGAAATCTATAAAACGTGGGTTTTATGCTTTGAATTGGTGAATACATCTAACCATTTTTTGTTACGTATAATTTTGGTTAGATATGTATAATTTTGTCCCTTGCGCAAAATTCTTTATGCGTTCTAATTTTTTATTTTTAAAATGATGTTCGTATTTTTATTTTTATCCTTTTAATATATTTTCAAGTTTTATTATTAAGATTTGGTAAGATTTTTTTTTTGTTTGAATAGAGTTTTTAAATGTATATTTGTGGTTAGTTTATTAAAAATTGTGTTTTTTATTGATTCATTTTTGTTATGTTTTGTAATTTTTTAAAATAAATGTTTTTCATTTAAATAATAGATTGTAGTGTTTGATTCAAAATCATTATGTTATAAATTATTATATTTTAATATTTTTTATTTGGATTATGGAAACAATATCTCTTGATTAATATTTTATTTTTATAGACTAACTTTATTGGAAAATAAGATTATTCCTTCTCAAATTATATACTATAAAACTTGAAATTGAACTTCTAGAATCTTGTATTTAAATATAGTATTAATTTATTAGTCATCATGCTTGCATCAATGAAAAACCTTAATTCATAAGAAAATTATATTATGACTCACATCAACATGCATTATACTATAGTGATTTATCTTCTGGACACTTTTCACATTTGATTATCATAACTTTCAACATCATACATCAACAAAGGGAGAAAACTAATTCTTAGGAATGTAATACTTCCCCTTGTACACTACTAGTCTCCACAAGGTGCTTTAACCTATATCCAAACCAATATGAGAATAGGTTATGTAGACGTATAGGGGAGGAGGACACTTCCACATGAATCTGACAAGGCTACACTAAGAATATCTAGCCTTTTAAAAAAAATTCTATTATCAAACTAAATTTTATCAAGTCAATTACAATGTAACAATGAAACAAAAAAATAAAATTGATGAGTGTAATTGAAAATAATTATCATTTCTAATATAATTACTTTTAATTATTCATTTTTTCCTTATTTGAGGCTTTTTATCATAAATCAAGATTACCTTTTCTACCTAAAGAAAGAATTCAATTCTAAGCTAATACCAATTGTAGTGACGAAAATAGTATCCATTTTTCCTTATTTTGTGAATAATTAATATTAAAATGGACTTAATGTTGCCTTGATTTAGTGTCGTAATGTGTTTTACATATTCACATTAAGTTTAGGGCCATTTTTAACTAAATGAACTTAATTGTGCCTTATTTAGGGTCTTGTAAATTAAGGTTAATTTAGGGATTTATTAATTAATTGAGGTTAATTTTTCTTTATTGACCCCTTCAATTCAAATCCAAGACTAATTAATTGTAGATTCTGAGGGACAAAACCCAACATTCATAAATAATATTACACAACACTTAATTTTACAAGGCATGTTTCCTAGGTTTGTGTCCTAGGAACCATTCACCACCTAGCAAATGGGTCCTCACTAGGTCCTAGGACCCCCTTTTCACATATCATTTTACAATCCTTGAAGAGTGTGCTAGTTAAGTGTCTTAGGACCCCCCTTGGACTATTTTTTTGTAGTATTTTAATGATTTCAAATCCTAGATTTCATATTGACATGTGTTATTTGAATTTCAAAAATTAAGAGTAAGATAAATATAAATACAAAGCTATTTCACTTAGTTTGACCTAAATTTTCAAGAGTTCAATTTGTAGAGCCAACTTTATGGGCAAGAGTAATTTCAAGAGCATTTTCAAGGCATTCAAGGGTAGATTATTGAAGTTTATTGTAGCAATCAAGATATCAATTATCATGTCAAATCCATGCATGTTTTTGAGCTAATGTGATGATGTAGCATTGGTGATCAAGTTCAAGTGTTCAAAGCCATTATCTTATGCCAAGCTCATGATCAAGATCTAAACACATTGAGGCCATTTCATGCTAAGTTTTAAATTTTCAATCCAAGGTTAAATTCAGGAATGGTGAGTTGTGACATTACATTGTTCATTCATCAAATTCATTTAGATGCTTACAATGAAAAGGTATGTGCTATTGAAGAACATATAGATTACAATACTTACACTAAAGATCAATTGTTGGGAAATCTAAATCTTTTGAGATGAGAAAGCTAAATTTTAGAAATGGATCTAAGTTAGAAACTACTTTCAAGGCTACAAAAGCTAAAGATCCAGATGAAGAAAGTCTTGATGAAGTAGAAGCTAACTTTGTGAGAAGGATAAAGAAAGGATCTGTCAAGTATGAAGGCAAGTTACCCTTTAAATTCTTTAGTTGTGGAGGAATAGGACATTGTTCTTTAAGGTGTCTAGAAAGAGCTAAGATGAATAAACAAAGATATGAAAAATAAAAGAAAGGTAAGAATGTCAACATAACATATCATGTGAATGAGGATCCTAGTGTGTTTGATGAGAAATATAATTATGGAGATCCTAATGACAATGAATGCTTGTTCTTGGCTATAAAATATGAACCTACTTCTACTAATTTTGAAAAATAGATGAAGGGATGCCCTCTAGAGAAGGAGAAAAAGGAAGGTACTGTAATCTCTCCCCTACATGCTAAACACAAAAAAAAAAATTGAGTTTTTCATATTGGTTGTTCACATCACATGATTACTGATAAGATTAAGTTTGTTAAACTTAAAAAATATGATGGAGGCTTCGTTATGTTTGGAGATGATACTAGTGCTAATATTTGAGGGGTAGGTTCAATAAGTTTTGATGGTAAGCATAATACTAATGATATATACTATGTTAAGGGTTTAAGACATACTATCTCAAGAGTTTTGGAAAGATGTGTAGTAAAGGATATAATCTTGTATTTAAGGATGAAAGATGTGAGATCAAGAAATATTCCAAAATAGTTATTGTTGCAGGAAATAAATATAAAGGAAATATCTATCAACTTAAGCGTGATGATGGATGATACTTTATGACTCAGATTAACGACAGTTGGTTGTGGCATCAAAGAATGTATCATACAAATTTCAATAACTTGGTGAGGATTAGTGCAGTTTAGTCCATGGGAGATTTACCAAGGATTACAAATCTTGTTAATGCTATTTGTAGGAATTGTCAGTTTGAAAAGCAAGCAAGAAACCATTATAGATCAAAGAAACAATCTACTAGTGGACTACTAGATTTAATTCATACAAATATATGTGGTCCTGCAAGAGTGAGAATCCTACAAGGTGAAAGATACTTTATGCTTTTGATTGACAATTATTTTAGACATACATGGGTTACAATTCTTAGAGAGAAATCTGAGGCATTAGATAGATTCAAGACATTCAAAGAAATGGTTGAGAATGAAGTAAATTTGAGGATAAAATTCCTAAGGTCTGATAGAGGTGGTGAATTCACCTCTCATGAGTTTAATATGTTTTGTGAAGTGTATGGAATAAAGAGATAGTTGTCTGCTTCCAAAACTCCTTAAAATAATGGAATTGTTGAAAGAAAGAATAGAACAATTCAAGTCACCTCTAGATTAATGATTACTGAGGCTATTTTATTAGAAGTGTACTAGAGGGACACTATTCATACTATTTGGAACATAGTTTTCTGGCACCTACTTGCTTTTTATCACTCCCAGGATTTTTCACCTAGAAGGAGAAAGGTGGGCCAAAAATGCATAATTTTCTCATTAGAAGAAATGGAAAATTGGGTGTAAAGTGTGTGTGGATGTGTTTGAATATTGAAAACCTAATGAAAATGCATATTAAAGAGTGCAAACTAGTCTAATGCAAAACTACTGGAAAAAACATTGAGTATTCAAACAATAGACCTAAAAACATGAGAAAACTATAATATAACTTAACACAACTTGATATATGTACCTAGAAGCTGGAAGAGGATGGAATGAGGCTCTGAAAACTTGACGATGCCATCAAAAATTCTTATTGGGACTGATTCACCATTCTGGGCGAATGAGTTTTATTTCTGCCAAAAAGTGTTGGAACGAGTTTCGGGGAGGTTGGTATCCAAATCTATAGAAATGACTATTCAAGCCTAGAAATGGGATTGACTCACCATCAATGGAAAATGAGTCCTCTTTTGGAAAATAGAGAATTCTCGATATGATTCTATGGCTTATGATCTGCAATTTTATTTCTGAAGATTTCCTGGATTTGAATCTACAAAACTCAACCTGTAGACTCTCTCCAAGCTTGAAATAGGGGTTTAGACACCTTGAATGACTTCGATGGGATATGGAAAAATTTTCTCACCTTCCCATTTGATAAAATATGCATACAAAAACACATACAAAAGGGAAAAAGTGTTGAGGGTTAAGAAATAGGCATTTGCCTTGGTCAAAGCCCACTTTGGTAACCAAACCCTTGTTGATGAAGTCTAAAGATATGTCAATGGCTGCTCCAATATGTTTGATCTATGCTTGACTTCATGATGTAAATGCTTGAATGATTGAGTGAATTTGATCAATGGGTGAATGCATGAAAGAATTAGGGTTAAAATGGATGTAAAACCACTTATTTATACAATCTTGTGCCTTAGTTACCTGTTCATACCTCATCATAGGCCGACATCAAGTATTTTTAATAAAAACCCGAAAGGAAATTTAAAATATTTTGAATTTGAGGCCAAGGGAGACTCATTCGCCACCCATGGCAAATGGGTTCCACCTAGGACTTGAAAAATGGTTGTTGGGAATTATGTTGCATTTAATGTTGTTTATTGGGCTTACATTCAAAAATACACTTAATTAAAGCATATGAGGGAATAAAAGGGGTCAAAAAAGTCATAAGAAAGGGATAAATAGTGAAATTGTGCCTAGAAATGTGTGAAATCTTGTTACAAGACTTTACAACACTTCAAAATAGGATTTTTTGATGTGTACAAAGATGATTTTTAGGTGAATTATAATGAATAAAGTTTAGAAGAATGTAGAAATGTTTCACAACACCTTCACAAGATGTCATTATTTGAATTTTACTACCTAAATATGCATGTTCAAGCCATGTTACATCATAAAATCAGAGCAAAATAGATCAAAAACCATGAAACAAGACCTAAAAGGCCATGAAAATGACAAGGGACCAATTTTCTATGGCACATTTAGCCCTCACTTTAGTGAGAGGATGAACCTACTTCAAACTCACACTGAAGTAGCCATGAACAACTCAGGAGAGATCCATTTGTTCTATTGTAGATGAGAGAGATCAGGAGATCTAAGGTGTATGATGAGGATGCTAAAGATGTGCTCACTATGGGGCCATAGAAAATTAGGTTGTCCATGGGGTGAGTAATTCCAAAGAAGTAAAAAGGTGGAATCAAGCTTCAATCATCCATATATAGCTAGCTGTAGATCAAATCTAGGTTGTTTGTCCACAAAATGTCTCTGAGTGTCATGTAAATTTTTTGATTGAATGGGGATTTTTCTTTGTTCATGTAAGGTTTTCTTCTTAGGGAGAATTGTTCCTAATGTCCCCAAGAGAGGACAAGTCATGAGGTTAGATCATTATCCATGGGATGCTAAGTTCACATCAGGCCACTTTAATTGATCATTATCCCTAGTGTCAAATGCTTATCCATGGGATGCTAAGTTTGCATCAAGCCAGTTTAGTTGATCATTCACTCTTGGAAGGAATCAAACTCAATGAGACCACCAAGGAGAGGACACATCATAGGAAAAATTAAATCATGCCGTGAAATTTGCAAAAGAATGTGGTCTAGGTATGCCCCCAGTTTAAAGCGGTTGATACACACTGTATTATGAGAAATTTCTTTAAAGTAGAAGAGAGGAAGGGAGATCACGAGAGCTTATTCGGAAATCCGTATGCCAAGTCATATGTTTTTGAGAAGCTATGTCATGAAGAAAGGGAGCATTGCACATGCGAGTCAATCTTAAGACATGTCATCCACATTTCGAGCTTGCTCTTATAGGTTCATGAAAGGTTACTGATTAGTCAAAAGAGACAATGACAAGTGACATACAAAGATAAGGCTTTCTAACCCGTTGCCTCCACTTAGTGCAGGACAAGGGTGATCTTGAAGTGGATGATAGTATGCTGCGATGGATGCAAAACATGTAATAGTGAGAATGTTATGATCCTACAAATATTACAAGGAAAGAAGTAGAAACTGATGTTATTTAATTATTGATTTATGATGTGCCAAGGGTAAAGGTTTCTTGGTAGAAGAGTTGGTGAGAGCATGGATGTTGAGTGAAGGTTTGTTGGATGGGTTGCTTTCTATGAAAGGACAATCACGAAGGTGAGCTTATTTATTAGTACACATAAGGGGATGATGAAGGGTTGGATTTTTTTGAATATCGAGAATGAGGATAGGAGAAGTAGGCTCCATTTGGTTGTCTGATTTCTTCATGATATCGATCTTATGAGGAGAGCTAATATGTTTATCACATGCCATAACTGGATTTGGAAAGATAGCTTCATCACTCATAGGAGAGGTATCACTATAAGGATAGCTAGGAGTTTCATGGTTACTAATGATTGGAATTTTTTGTTCAAATAGATCTTCCATCATGATATCTTCTAACACTAAACTATCTTCTTCATGTGTAAAGAAGATATTAGGAGAAGAAAAGGGTTGATTATCATGATTGAAAACATTTTCCATCACATGATCTATGATGTCTTCTTGAGTGGGAGAAGTTATAGAAGAGGAGATTTCAACATTTTTATGATTCTCAATTAGTGTATCTTCTAGCACCAAAATACCTTCGTCACATGTACGAGAGATATTGGGAGAAGAGGAAATATGATTATCATGAGTATCGATTCTTTCATCTTCTTGTGTCAAACTTTTACTATATGATTTAGGAGAGATGAAGTCTTTAAGGGATTCATCTAACATGTCCAAGTTAGCACTACTAAAAGGTTTGGGGGATAAGTTGTCATCTTATTAAATGTATATGTCAAGGATATTGAGAAAATTGTAATGAAGAAAGATTATAGGTTTTCAATGGTTGCTCTAGGTTTTTCTCTAGAATTTTCTCCTATGTTTGTGTGGTTTAGATATGTTGATCATGGTTGTTGGAAGGTGCTATATCTAGATTTTTGGCTTCTGATTCATTAAAAAGTATGAGTTATGTTACCCAATTATGAATTATGGTTTTATGTGTTTCTGGTTGAGGTTTGGGAGAAATGTTGTTGGTATAGATTTCCTTTTGGTAAAGTCTTATGACTTGTGGTTCTAGAGAAAAGTTTCTATGATCATGTTGAAGGTAATTTTGGTATTGGAAGGATTTTTTCATGCTAAGGGTTGTGTGTGCTTAATTTTTCTATGTGTTTTACATTGGTTTGGTTGACCTTGTGCTAAATACTACCTTTGAAGTTGATGAAGCATGTTGGACCTATTTGGGTCCTCATCACACATGTATTTGGGTCTCACTCATTCTAATTCCACCCTAGGATGTTTTAGTGCCAATTTAATTTGAATTTAATGATGGATGGCCGACTTTGGATATGTTTCAAAGTTGAAGATGGTATAAATATAGGATGAGTTAGTGAGGAAATATGTACAAAGAGATAAGTGAAAAGAAATAGATATATTAATTATTTATTAAATTAAAAATAAAGCATAATTTATATTGGTGGAAAGCTGAGAATATCCTCTAAAAACCCTTTTCGTTTCATCAATTTTGCGTGAAAAAAATTCATCAACCACATACCCTACAAAAAGTCATCATATCGCCACTTTTTGGCCCATCATGATCCTGCACATACCCATCTTATTGAATGTATATGTCAAGAATATTAAGAAAATTATAATGAAGAAAGATTGTAGGTGTTCAATGGTTGCTCTAAGTTTTTCTCCAGAATTTTCTCCTATGTTTGTGTGGTTTAGATATGTTGATCATGGTTGTTGGAAGGTGCTATATCTAGATTTTTGGCTTCTGATTCATTAAAAAATATGAGTTATGTTCCCCAGTTGTGAATTGTGGTTTTATGTGTTTCTGGTTGAGGTCCAAGAGAAATTTTTTTGGTCTGAATTTCCTTTTGGTAAAGTCTTATGACTTGTGGTTCTAGAGTTAAGTTTCTATGATCATGTTGAAGGTAATTTTGGTACTGGAAAGATTTTTTCGTGCTAAGGTTTGTGTGTGCTTAATTGTTCTATGTGTTTTACATTGGTTTGGTTGAACTTGTGCTAAATACTACCTTCAAAGTTGACGAAGCATGTTGGACCCATTTGGGTCCTCATCATGCATGTATTTGGGTCTCACTCATTCTAATTCCACCCTAGGATGTTTTAGTGCTGATTTAATTTGAATTTAATGATGGATGGCCAACTTTGGATATGTTTCAAAGTTGAAGATGGTATAAATATAGGATGAGTTAGTGAGGAAATATGTACAAAGAGATAAGTGAAAAGAAATAGATATGAATCAGAGTGTGTGCGATGCGAATGTGGTAGATCAGTGTGAAGTCTAAATGTTGAGTTTCTAGATGTAGTGAGCTGAAGGTGTACTCTATCTTCAATGCATGTCTACAAGTGGTTGAGTTAATTATGGTGGAAATATTTGTTGGATTGAGGTTGTATTCTCTCTATAACATATCTCATATATCTTCTTTGTATCTCTATGATAGTGAGTCATGAGGGTGATTAACCTTGTTGGATAGTGAGTCCTTGTTTTGGCAATGAGGATTTTTCTTAGATAGTGAGTCCTTGTTTTGGCAATGAGGATTTTTCTTAGATAGTGAGTCTTTGCAATTGGTTTTGATATTATTTATAGTTTGAGTTAATCCTCACCATGGTTTTTACCTTATTTGGATTTCCATGTAAATCCAATGTTACTTTTTTTGTGTGATGGTTTTTAGTTTATACACTTGCACTTAATTTTTAATCATTATAGTAGAGTTAAGAATTTGTGATTGAACTAAGTTCTAGTGAATGTTTTAAAAAGTTTAAATTTTCTAGAACTAATTCACTCCCCCTCTCAATTGTCTTGTTTAACAACTACATCACCAATATTTACCTTCATCATTTTAATTCTTATATATATGTACTTAGGGATGGAGATCATCCCCAACATTAAATCTACAAGTTTTTCAATGACTCAACTATCTTGGGGTCTTATTTCTTTTGTTGTTTCCTCTAGCAAAGCTCCTTGTATGCTTTAGTGTATAGTGAAACATTTCAAGTAGCCTACAATAAAGGAATTTTAATGTTAACATTACGTAACTCATTCATAAAATCAAAGTCTAATTGAGATGATTTAGGTGGTTTTGGTTGATCTTGCAATCTATCAGGAAATAGGGCTATTGGTTTCTCTTCTTCTAATTCAATGAAAGTATCCTCTACTTTTGTGATGGTTGGCCCTTGAAGATTCTTCCCTGACCTTAGGTGTATACCATCGATTTCTAATGAATTAATAAGATAAGTCAAGAATCTTTCCATTTCATTTTTATAAACTGTTTGAACCACCATATTGTTTGGATTAGGTGATGGTTGTGTGGACATAGGCATGGATTCGAAAGGTTGAGATAAACTATATGGTTTATTAGACGGTGGTGGAATAGGTGGCAAGAGTTAGTAGGATTGATAATAATGATTTATTGTTGGAGGTGGTGGATATGGAGGAAATGACTAGTATTGTGGAAAATGGGGATAATTTTGAGTCCCTTAGGGGTAGTATGGAGGTTTTTTCCAACCTCCAAACCATATAGGTTGTTTTTGGAAAGAATTTTGTTCAAAAGGACTTTGGGGTGTTACTTGATAATCAGTTGGGGGCATTGTTCTTGGTTGCCAAGGTCTCTATTGGACCATTAAGTAAATAGGATCACTTGTGTATTCTACCTCAATCATACCTAAATGAAGAGGTTTCAAAATAGTGTCGCTACTAGCTTCCTCTAGAGAAGATATTTTTTTCTATTATTTTGGTATTCTTCACCACTATGCCTTTTATGGCAAACAAGGAAAAAGACAGCTAAGGATCTTTTAGCTTGGAACCTCCTACTTCCTTCTTGTATATAATGTATCTATCTACTTACCCATATGGTTGAGTAGTTCGGTCTTAAGATCCTCGAGTAATGCACTAAATTTGTGTTTTGTAACTCTAGATGTCCCTCCAGGAGAAGCATGCTTCCTGACATACTCCCTAGATGAGTGGGTAGACCTTTAATAGTTCCTACACACATCAAAAATATCATCAAACCTCATTTTAGAAATATCACCTCCACCCACAAGATTTAAAGTATCCAAACATTCATCTCTAATTCCCCTAAGTAAAAGTATTTTTACAATATCATGGGTCCACCTTGTCTATTTAGTTCTTTGTAGACTAAATAGGAAACATTTCAAATAATCTTCTAAATTTTCTTCCTCACATTGCATGATGTCGAATATCTCATCTCATTTTTCCTTAGTCCTATAGTATTCTAGGTATTTCTCCAAGATTATTTTCTTCATATTATCCCAAGTATGAATGGTTTCTCATCCTAGTCCCATAAACCAACTCAATCTTGCATCCTTTACAATAGCCAATTTTTTTTTTAGCTTTTGTACCTTAGTATGATACTTGTAGCTATGACATAAAATAAATTAAAAATGAACATATCAAGGTATTCCATTGAAAGACCTCGAACAATAGGAAAAGTTGAATTCAAAATGTTCTTTGTTGGGGCACCATCTTCTAGATGTGCAATGGGAAATTCATAAGTAATTGGGTTTTTGCCGGCCAGTTCCCTTACATTTTTGTTTAATCTTGTATCATTGGTGTTATTGTTATTGTTATTGTTATCCATGAATTCCCAAGGAGTTTAGACAATTGTGGAAGGTTTAGGATCACTTGAGCACTTCCCACTTCAAACTTCATAA
>VDFB02271358.1:954465947-954482434 GCA_007258455.2 Sequoia sempervirens
ATGCTTGTGTTGCTATAGTTTTGGCTCCTAGTGATTTAGGGCAACATGATCCTCATAGTCTTCTAGATATAGCTACTATGGATGCCTTCCTAATAGGTATTTGAAAATTGTTTGCAGAGTCTCATCTTGCAGATTTGGAGGACAACATCGATAGCATTCATCTTCTCTTTGATGAAGATGCTCCTTGTTTAGTTGTTGTGAGGGAACACCATGACCCTCTTGTTCATTCTCTACATGATCATTCTTCACATATTGGTGTGAGTGTGGATTCTTTTGGACATCATTTTGAGGAGGCTTCTTTGTCTTTAGAGGGGATATCTTTGTCTTTGAATTGTGCTCTACATTCTTCTCTATTAGATGTTGGATTGTCCTCTTTAGTAGTGTGGCCTAGAACACCTATTTGTAGTCTAGAAGCTTTCAGCATTGACATGGAGACACTTGAGAATGCTTCAGAGACATCCCACATCATCTATCTTCTTGATATCCTGCATACATCCATGGTTTTGTTTCTTTCTAAGAGGACAAATGTTGTTCGATGAGATTGGATCATCTTCATCATTCAATGTCGAGTTTATACCATCATTGCAGGAGACTCAAAATTGAGGTGGGGCTACCTTGTCTCTCTTCCACTTCTCTCTTATGGGGGGGTCTTTTTCCTCACATGGGGTTTTTACCTTCTCATTCTTCATTGAGAGCATTTCCTTTTGTATTTCATCTCTCTTTTGGGGAGGAGTTTTGTTCCACTAGGTTTTCTCCTTTTCTCCGTTTGTGAGATATTGCATTACATTGCATTGTACATGGGTACCTAACATGGCCTAGTAGTTGGGACCCATCATTGAATTTTTTTGTCATTTGTATAATAATTTTTCACTCCCTAAATTACACTTCAAGGGGGTGTTGGTGTAATTAAAAGTGTTGTACCTTGTCCTAGGAACTTATAATTACACCTTAGTTGAGTTTACTTAGGGACCACATAGGAGGTTGTTGGAGATTTTCCACTTTTGGTGGACTTGACATGTCATTACTTTATCACTTCCACCTTTGGTGGACAATTCATGTGATTACATCTCCACCTTTTGTGATGATGATCACATTATCACTTTTCCACCTTAGTTGGAGTGATAGCTTTTCATAGTTGTCTCATGTCATAAGATTACGAAACTTGTCATAATCTTATGCCCTTCTATGTCCTCACCTTGGCTATATAACCAAGGGGTCTCTCTCATTGTAAACAATCATATCATTGACATTGAATACAATCTATTCTTGTAATATTCTATTCTATCTATTCTTGTTCTTTCCATTTGGTCCATAGATCTTGGCAGCCATAGCCAATTATAAAAAAATTGAAACCTAAAACTAATGAAATAAAAATGTGAAACTAAACTCTCATTTATTAACAAAAATACTATAACATTTATAAAATATATTATGTTAAACTAAACCCACATATATTAGAAAACACACTAATTAACAAAAAATACAACAATTGTAAACTAACAAATAATGATGATCAAAGATTAAGCATAGATTTAAAACTAAAATACTTATTACTACACAATGTACTAATATTGTAATGAATCACTAAGTATCCAAGTGGCCCTTTCCTTTTTTGATTATTAGTAGATAAAGCTTTGAATAAAAGCTTACTCTATGCTAATTGATACTCATATGAATGCTATTTTAAATCATAGTCTTTTAAAATAGAACAAAAGTTTATAGATGTATATTATCGATATGAATCTAAGTCTTAACATACATATTTATACATATTGTGAGCCACTAAGTTTATAACTAATATTTTTTTTAAAAATGTATAATTGTGTAGGTTGTTTTGGCCTTTGACCAATAACCTTAGAAGATAATTTAAAATAGATTATAGACTTTTGATACTACCTCAAAAGAAATTAACAACTCATAATAGACTTAGGAACTCGGGACAAACGTAGAAAAAATGATCATCTCTACTCCTTTGGTGCTCTTGTGCCTACATGATATCCACCTAATAATCCCCTACTATCATAATAATGAAGATAATCAATAAATGGTTGAAGGTTTTGATTTATTTTCAAGTTTTTATCTTTTCTTCACATTTTATAAAATATCCTTATTTCATTAAAAAATAGTGATATGAACAACAAAGTATACTATGGAAATGGAGAGGTAAAGGAAAATAAAAGGTAAAAATTATGACACATTTCACCCCCATTAGATGAGAGGACAAGGGGAAATTTTAAATTCCTCAAAAATCCTCATGGGAAAAAGGAAGAGAATTTAATATTCTTTTTGTGAGGGGATATGAGGAATTAAAAATTCTTCCAAATGCCTAGGTTGAATAAATTGGAGTTTTAACTTCCAAAGGAGGTATGGGGTGACTGCTCCAAAAGTAGAAAGTAATAAATAAGGTTGACCATGGGTGGGTGCCATGCATGGCATAAGATTAGGTTAGGTTAAACCATGAGTTTAGGTTGTGAAAATGTGAGATTAGGTGAGTTAACAAGGATTAAGCATCCACTTGCATTTTATGGAGGATGTGACACCAATCTCAACTAAGGATGTGCACATCCTAATTACATATTAGGTGGAATAATTAGCATTAGAGGGAACTTATGGAGGATCTAGTACAAGCGAAGAGAGAAAAGGAAGAATTAAAAATTATTTTAATTCATATTTGGCTAAATGACTAAATTAAATAAATTGGTTTATTTATTTAATTTAGAGAAGATGGTGATAAAACGTTTAGTTAATTAGTTAAATACTTTAGGGCACATTAAGATGAAAGTGATAAAGAATATGAAGGGTAATAAAGGAAACCCTCTAGTTGGAAACCAAGATGATGAAGATGATTTAGATCCTGAAGAAAGAGAGTGATCAAGATGTTAAAGGTAGTAAAAGGTGACAACACTTGAAAGGTAAAAGTTGAAGTGCCAATGTATGGAGGTAAGATGGATAGTGAAGAGGTTTTTGGTTGGATTGATTCCTTAGATAAATTTTTTGAGTTTGAAGACATAGATGACAGTAAAAAGGTGAAATATGCTAAGAAAAAAATGAAGGGCCCAATCCTAACATGGTGGAACTTTGTTCAAGAAGATAGGGTCAAGAAAGGTAAGTCCAAGATAAGCTCTTGGGATAGGATGGTAGCCAAAGTAAAGGCTTAGTTTTTACTAGTAGACTTGTTGGAAAGAGACACTGCACAAGTCATCTAGTGTTGGAATTGATGGAAATCCTAGTCATTGATCCTATTAGTGTAAGAGACTGAACTTCCTTAAACCAAAATTCACTATTTTTTTTTTTAACAAGGTAAATCTCTTAATGTCTTGCTTAATTAGTTGTATACTCAGGAACTTCTATCCATACATGATAGACATCTATCCATATGGGATAGACATCTAACCATATAGTTAGGTTAATATCCATATAGGACCAAGAATCATCTATCCATCCGGGATAGGCATCTAACCATTCGGGTTAGGTTGATGTCCATACGGGACAAAGATTTATCTATCCAAATAAGGTAGACATCTAACCACATGGGTTAGAAAATTCCCTGGCTAGAGACTTAGACTCATTGAGACCATCTGAGTCCTGAGTCACTCTTTAAAGACTACACTCCCCTAATAGGAGTGCACCGAGGTCAACATCCTTAGGATTATGTGAGATAATAGTAAAAGCTTGATTCGTGCCTCAGAATTTGGCCTAAAGCCTTGTGAAATCAAGCGAATCCATCTAGGATTCCTTCTGAGTATAACAAGTAATTTCCAACTTCAATTTTAATATATATTTATCTTTCTTTAACTCAAGGTATCTTAACAAGACCAACAAGGTAAAAAACCTTAACCAATCCTAAATCCCTGTCTCAAGTGCCTACATACTAGGTACAACTCAATCCCTAGACTACCTACATACACCGTTTTAGCATGGGATCAAGGCATATAATATGTAGTTTTGTTTTCTAATCTATTATTTGATGTAAACTATTTTGTGGGCACATGACCCTTTCTAGGGCCATTACCCTAGACAGTTTATCTTTGGTTGCTACCCACATAAGGGATCATATAAAGCATAAAGATTCATGGTGATCTTTTTCTTGTTTCCTAATTCATCTATGTCCTAAATTCCTATAATTCACATCACCCTTTCTCGTTAAATAACAAATCATCAGAAATAAAAGAATTAAAAGCCAATTCACATGCCTAAACTCTATTGGGATTTATATGATTTTCACTAGTAGATGTAAGTTCATTATAGTATTATCTTTTTAGATTATCAATCCAAGAGGGATTTCCCATCCCTTGTATTTTAACTCCAAAATTTTCCTTATTACTCCCTGAAGATTTATAGGGATGATGCCACAAATGCCATTGTTGTAGCTTTATTAGGCTATAAGTGTAGTAACTCAAGCACTACAACATTACCCGTAAATATGATTTATAGGCACCGTTAATACCAAATGTTGTTGGTTTTTTTTGTTTTCCTCCTCTTATTTAAGTTTTCTATCTAAAAAGGAAATTAAATGCATTATCAACAATAAGAAGAGTAGCTTGTGCACATAAAATAAATGGTAATATAAAAACTTTATACCTTTTTGCTAAGGAAGTAAAATTAAATGAACTCACTAAAAGAAAAACTATTTATTCAAAGTACATTTTCTAGAAAGGACTATTGCATCTACTTACATCCTATGAAAGTAATTTTTTTTGTGACAATGAATTGAATTGAATGAAAATAGTCAAATCCATTTGTGAAATAAAAACATTTATGCATAATGTTAGATTCTTCAAGATGGGTGATCTAATTCAGAGATGATATGAATCTAATTGTATTGCAATGTTAGTATTTCCTAGAAAAGAAACTTGAATCTATTTGCATAATCTATTTTATAGAGTAATCTAATTAAAGTAGTTTTAATTTAAATTACATTACAATAATATTTTCAAGATAAATATCCATCTAAGAAAGCATAAATAATTCCAAATCAAGGAGACTTATGGAATAATCTATTGTTTCAAGACAAAAGGTTTATTAATTTTGAATGAATTGCATGAATAAATAATCCAACTAAAGAAGACTTGATTTTATAAGTTATTTCACTAATTTCTTAAGATAGATAAACCAATACAATGTCTTAATATAATAAGAGCCTTGATTTTAATTGTATAAGTTATACCACTAATGTCTCAAGATTGATGATCTATCTAAAGTAGGTTTGCACTAATTTGCATAAATTTATTTTTGATAATATTCTAATGATTACATAATGATTTATTCACTATGACCTTGTTGTAATTAAATGAATAAACCTTGTTTTAAAAATAATTGAATCTACTTGCATATTGAGGGAGAAAATTAATTTAAAGAATAACCATGATGTTGAAGAATTAAGTTTATTGCAAATCTATTAAATGATAACTATGATGTTGTGCTATAAACCTTGAATCCCAAGGAAATAAATTTATTGCATGGAGAGAAAGTTTATTTGAAGAATAACAATAAATCTAAGAGTTAAGTTTATGACATAACAAAAAAACAATTTTATTAAAGAGATATTATTAATTCCTTAAGTTAGATTTTATTTTGGTTGCATCAATTCAATTTTACTACTTACCATTCGATAAAACAATGAACTTCTCATTTAATGAAACATAAATTTAAGCTTAAAATTTAATGTCTAATAGTCATAATTGTTATCATAGAATTGTAATTATTGTTATAAAGTTATAGTGTTGTCATAAGATATAAAGGTTGTCATTCCTCTATTTTAAAATCTTCTATAACTACGTCCACACTCATAGTTTATCATCATTTTATAAAGAAGAGAGGTATATTCTAAGTTGATTTATTATATTCAACAATAGCTAGTAATCATTTCCATCTTTTATTCAAAGGAAATTAAATACTATATCATAGAACAATGGTTTGGACCAAATCTTCATCAATCATAGATGTTAGTTAATTTGTTGTCTTACTAAATTAGGGTAACATTATTAAAATTGAGAAATTCATGAAATTTCTTTAATAACTTGAATTCATTTAATGAATAAGCCCATCCTTTGACTATTAATTAGACCAAATAATTTATTATTTAATCTATCCAATTGATACCACTTTTGAAAATTCTATCAATTTATTTATACTTTTTAAAAGTATTTTATCTTAAATAAATTAAAAGAATAAATGTTATAAACAACTTTAATATAAAAACCCATATTTATATAGATATATTTTATTTTATTTTATTTTAACAATAATAAAATAATAGTTTAATTAAAAGAAAAATTATTTCTTTGCAAATAAACATAGATGAGAATATGTTTATTTATTTATTTATTTTTAAATATATTGATTTAAAGATTAAAAAAAAAAGGAAAATTAATTTCATTCTAGATTTAGTTTGGAAAAACAGAGAATGGCAAGGACAATAATAATAGACTGATTCTAACAATTTGATTTTCATAAACAAGGATAGGAAAGAGAGTAATAGCTTTATTCTAACTAATTTTTTATATTTAATTAGTTATTCTAAAAGAAAATAAAAATAATGGGAACCTAGATGTTGATGGAGTTGCAACAAATTTTCTTCCAAATCTTCTCCTTGTGCCTTCTTCAACTTGATTCTCCTTCCTTCAATCCTATCCTTCTTCAAAGTGCTAGCATAAAGATAGCATTCATGTGTTGTTGATGAGAGAAGAAATGACCTCAATTTATAGACTTGAGGGAAGGTAAATGGAGGGCCAAGATTGAAGATTGATTCAATGGCTAGGATTGTTTGAGAAGGTGGGGTTTGGATTGATAGCTTTACCTTGTGACAAGTGTCACAATGATAAGGCTTTAAAAATAGACCCACATGGCATTGGGAGAGGAGCCAAGGATTCTCACACATGTGTGAGCACACCTTGGGAGAGGTGGATATGACAAGTCCCCACACCTTTACCGGAACCATAAAACTCGTCACTCCTCTTTAAGTGACTTTTCAGGGGTTCATACTTTGCCCAAAAGGTCATATTATATTTTCAATAAGCTCCCACTCCATAGGTACTTACCCTAGGGGTCCATATTTACCTTAAAGTCAATAAAAAAAGCCCAAATAACCCTATGCAAGAAAATTCTAATTTTAAAATAAAAATTTTGATTTCTGAGCACACCTTGGGTAAAGGAGATGTTGACATGTCCATGACATGTAAGAGAGGGGGGTTTGACCATGTTTTCTCACACACATGGGGAAGCCAAATGGCTAAAAGAGGAAATGTCACATGCATGGTGTGAATTCCCACACAAGGGTGAGTGGGGATGAGTTGTAAGGTGATAGTAACTTGTGCATGCAAGTCACATGTGAAGGAGATTAGAATGAATTTTTAAATTTGAGAAAATCATAATGAATATTAATTAATCAATTAATCTAGGATTAATTGATTAATGAATTATGAAGGATAGTGACACCTCCCTCATCCTAATTAATTCTATTATATTAAATTAATGTGACTTAGGAAAGTGGCTAATTTTATTAATTAAGTATAATGATAGATTGTGCTAATTAATATTGCTTAGGATAGGATAAGGACACTTGTCATATAATGACTTAATTTTTTATTCACAATTATTTTATTCCTTATTTTTTCCATTTCTCTAATACCATGTGCTGAAATTATTAATGAGACACTTATTTATTAGTATTGTTAACTTTTATTTGTCTCTTTTTAGGAGTGTGTATTTAATAATTTTTTTTGTTCTTTATTTAGTCTTTACCTTCTTCACTCATAAATTAATCTAGGATTAATTGATTAATGAATTATGGAGGATAGTGACACCTCCCTCATCCTAATTAATTCTATTATATTAAATTAATGTGACTTAGGAAAGTGGCTAATTTTATTAATTAAGTATAATGATAGATTGTGCTAATTAGTAATGCTTAGGATAGGATAAGGACACTTGTCATATAATGACTTAATTTTTTATTCACAATTATTTTATTCCTTATTTTTTCCATTTCTCTAATACCATGTGCTGAAATTATTAATGAGACGCTTATTTATTAGTATTGTTAACTTTTATTTGTCCCTTTTTAGGAGTGTGTATTTAATAAATTTTTTTGTTCTTTATTTAGTCTTTACCTTCTTCACTCATAAATTAATTGTATAAAACCAATTACGTAATATTACCACACAAAATTGTAATATGTCTAAATTTTTAACAAAAAGAGGGTCATGACAATCTGCACATCAATATTTTCTTGTACTAAAAGTTAGATTGAAGTTTTGTGTTAACTGTCAAAGCTAGAACAGAGCATTCAACATAATTGTGTATATCAATTCATATACATTTTTTTATTATCATTTTCTATTGTGTATCTTAGGGATTTTTTTTTTATGTATGGTCTAGCTTATCTTTGAATCATAGAGTCTTGTATCGATTGGTGTACAAGTTAGAAGATCCAATTGATTTTTTTTGGTTGAATAATGTAAAAAGGCTGACTTCATGAATGTAGCATGTTGTGGATGTTTGAGGAATAATTGTTTAAGGTATTTTCATGTTCAATCATATTGTTTTGGGTCCTCCCTATGTTGTGGCCAACATTGGTTGATTCACATTGAAAATTATTTAAGGATTGAGCAAAAAAATTGTAAATATTTAATATTTTGTTGAAGGTGACATGTGGCTAATTAAATCTTTAGTTGTGGATAATATAATTGATTATTCATATCATTTTGGTGTGTTGTGATGAGATGCAAAAGTTAGAAGGATTGTAGAGAAATCATGCACAATTTCACTTGTGCAAAAAGGAATTTGTGAGCCAAATTGAAAGTAAACATATTTTCAAGAGTAGTGTTAGACATAGTGTAAAGAATGTTGTAAATGTCCTTAACTGAAACTATAATAGGGCATTATCAGATGTTATTTTCTTATTTCAAATATGCTGGATGTAATCTGAATGTTTTTGTAAGAAAGTGAGTCTTTCTTTTGTATTTCAGTAGTGAATTCTAGGTAGTGTGCCTGAATGCATGTGTATTCCCATTTTTAAACACTTATATTTGAGTATACTCATATTGTGGATTAACCTCCACCATGGTTTCCACATAAAAAAAATCCTTGTATTATGGCGTTTTGGTTGATTATTTTGTGTTCTTGCATCTTTATTTTGCTTCAATGCTATAAGTGGTTTAAGGATAAGGTTAATAAAGTTAAATTTTGTAGAACAATGATTAACCCCCCCTCTTAGTGTTCTTTGATTCCAATAAGACTATGCTATACAAGCCTTTATGAAATTGCAAGAATTGAAGCAGAGGGAGTTAGATGTGATATCTTATACTGAGGAATTTCATAGGTTATGCATTAGGGAAGGTCACAATGAAGATGAGTTTGAAAGAGTAGCCAAGTATTTGAGTGGTTTAAGGTTGACTATAAGAGATTCAAAATCAGTTTGAATCCTCCTAAGATAGTGGAAGAATGTTTCCAAATGGAAGTAAGGGAAGAAGATAGAATCAAGAGAAGACAAGAAAGGAAAGAAAGGGGCATAGGTAACATGAATAGAGGAAGAGGTCCAAGGCAGATTAATGAAGAACAAGAGAGTGAAAGTGAGAGTAAAGAACAAGCATCAAAATCAAGAGGTGGATGGAGAGGTGGAAGAAAAAAATTTAGGCCATAAAGAAGAGATCCCAATGAGTTTGTAGGAAGATGTTACAAGTGTGGTGAGTTTGTCCACCCTTTCTTCAAGTGTCCAGAGAAGCTTGGATCAACTTCAAGTGGTGGAGAAAAGAAGAATTAAAGGATAACTCAGATTGTTCAAGAAGAAGATGAATGTGAAAATTCCAATTCAAGTACTCTACGTGCAACTCCTCAAGTAGGTGAGATGTTGATGATGAAAAGACAAATATTGAAGACCTCCAAGGAGAAAGAGCTAATCCAATGAAGAGCCTTCCTTAGGACAAACTGTAGATGCAAAAATAAGGTATGAAAAGTAGTAATTGATTCTAGATGAATTGATAATGTGGTATCTAGTGATATGGTGGAAAAGTTAAATTTTCAAAGAATGCCTCTAGAGAAGCCATATAGAGTGTCTTGGATTAGTGATCAAAAATCTATATTAGTGAATGAGAAAGATACTCTAGAGTTTCAAATTGGTTAATATAGAGATAAGGTTTTTTGTGACATTGCCCATGAGTTGTTGCCACATGTTGTTAGGAAGACCTTGGAATTTTGATAGGTCAAACATGTATGATGGGAAAAAAAATACATACACAATTGAAAAAGATGAGAGAATGTTCATTCTAATTCCATTGACTGAAGAGACAAAAGAGAATGGTGAGATTATTATTATTGGAAAGAAAGAGTTTGTAAATGTTGGAGAAAGTAAGAATAAAGGTTTGGTAGCTAGTATAACATTTTACAAAGGTAAGAAAATAGATACAAGGAATGGAAATGACTTGCAGATAGTAGAAAAAAAGAATTTTTTCATGTAGAGAAAGAAAGTGAATGAAAAGATGTCTCAGTCTAAGACAGAGCAGAGTAAGGATGGAAAGTTTGTGGAAAGGAAAGTAGTGAGTGAAGGAGTGCTTGTTGGGGTAGTCATGTGCCTTGTGGTATTGCAAGCAGTGAAGAGGTAGTTGAATGGTTATCAAAAAAGGTTGTTAGGTCAATCAAAATAGAGGAAGGAAAACCAAACAGAAAGATGCATAGAAAATGGATGGTGAAACAAGAACAAGAGAATAGCTTCAATAGTGAAGACAAAGGCAAGAAACAAGAAAATGAATTCAAGATGGAGAAGAGTGTATTAGCAGGTGAAAAGTTAAGTAAAGGGATAGTCATGAGAAGAAGGGAATTCAAGAAGTTTGACAAGGAATAATAAGCAAAAGAGAGAAAAGGTTGATGAAGAACATTTTGAATTCAGAGATAAAGCTGCAAGAAAACAATGTATACTTCAAAGGAAGAGAAAGAGATAAAGTGGAGAGAAAGGAGAGGTAGAAATCAAGATGGAGTGGATTGAAGCACCTTTCCAAGAGACTTGGAAAGATTCTAAAGGTGGTTGCATGGTGTAGGAGCACCCAATTAGTTTCATCTGAATATGGTCAAAATGATGAGTGATAGGTTGGTCTAGGTGTTTTTATTAATTTACTATGTCAATAAGGTCTCATTGACCATTTGAATGTAATTGGGAACTCAATTTTGGAGAGCAAATGAAATGGTGTCAAAAATGCTCAAAAGTGGCAAAATATGTAATTATGGGTTTTGAATGGTTTAATGAGTCAAGTCATGAAATATGTTAAATAAGGCCATATTTGATCATAAAATAGTGTTTTGGGTCATTATAGAGGTGTTTAGGAGGTCTAGGGGTTTAAAAGTGCAAAATTGCTAGAATTAACAAAAGTTGTCAACATCGTAATTGTAAAAATGCAAAACTTAGGAATACCAATAGTCAAGTGGATGTTGTAAGGAATTTAGTCAGATTTGAAGGGAAGTTCTAGAAGATAAATGTATAAATTCTTTCCCTCCATTGATTTATGGGTTGGTTGAAACATTTATGAAGAAAAAGCAATACAAAATACCCCTATTTGTTTTAAAATTCAATGTTTTACCTTCAAATCTAAATTTGTAGGCCTTGGTACATGGTTGTGAAGTTGTATATTGAACTCATACCTATGGAAATAATTTTGGATTGATATAAAATCATATTTTAACACATATTAGTGGTTTTTTAACAAACTTTAGGAGGTTTATTGCCTAAATACAGTCACTGGCCTGTAAGTCCAGTTTTCATGTTTTGAGTCTTTAAGCATGAGTTAAAGCCCATCCCACCTTTTGTGTTTATTGTGACAAAGTGGGATGGGAATAGGATGTTAGAAAATAGGGTGGTATGGTCTTAGAATTGTTTGTATGAATATTTGGGGTGAGAAACATGATTGTCCCAAGAAATTTGGTGAAATTGTGTGAGAAAATAAGGTTTTGGATTGAGAGTATGATGAAATAGTGTGTGTGGAGACTAAGAGTTGAATTTTCAAGTGTTTGAATGCTATTTTAAGGGTTTTGGAAGTGTTTTTTAGACTTTTATGAGTTTTAGAATGCAAATAATCAATAAACCCTACCTTTAATGGTGGAAATTGAGGGTTACTTCGAGTAGCGGGTAACTGAGAGATTGGAGTCCTAAAACATGTTAAATTTTCCTATTTGTTGGATTTATAGAAGGTATGAGAAGAAATATTGGGTTTCTTGTGAGTTTGATGAGGACTTGGTTTGAGAAATAGACCTAATTGGTCTTTTAGGACAATGTTGCAATAGGGTTTTGTGTGAGTTGTCAAAAAGGAACCTATATTGGTTTTGAGACCTGTTTAAGTTTTCCAACAAGGGTGTTGAAATTTGTCAAGACCCCTTGGAGCTAGTGAATGGTTTCTAAGAAAAGTTGTCAAACATAGGTCTACATACCTACTAACAATGGATAGTTGCATTTAAAAGGATTCAAGGAAAAGAGTTTTAGATCTATTTGTTTGTTTCTAGTAACCTAAATTGTTTAGTTATAGGTGAGGACCAACTAACCTTACATCATATCAGAGAACGGGGAATAGGTCTTTAGAAGTTGAGAGGGTTGTAGATTGAAGTTGAAGAGTTATAAGGAAAGATTCCTCCAAAGGCCAATGTAGTGGAAAAAGATATAAAGGAATTGAAAGAGTAGTTGTTGCAAAAGGAAAGGCTCTATAAAGAGTCTCAAGAAGCCACCTTAGCAAGGATAGTAGTTCTAGAAAATAACCATAGAAGAGGAATGGTGAATGTAGATCAAAGTGATAATGAAGATGAAGGGGAAGAAGGAAACCATCTGGTTGGAAACCATGATGATTAAGAAGATTTATATCCTAAAGAAAAGAGAAGGATCAATATGTTAAAGGTAGTAAAAGGTAACAAAAATCCAAAGGTAAAAGTTGAAGTGCCAATATATGGAGGTAAGATGGATAGTGAAGAGGTTTTGGGTTGGATTGATAACTTAGATAAAAAAAATAGAGTTTGAAGACATATAGGACAATAAAAAGGTAAAATATGTTAACACAAAATTGAAGGGCCCAACCCTAAGATGGTGGAAATTTGTTCAAGAAGATAGGGTCATGAAAGGTAAGTCCAAGATAAGCTCTTGGTATAGGATGGTAGAAAAATTAAAGGCTGAGTTTTTACCAACAAACTATGCTATACAAACCTTTATGAAATTGCAAGAATTGAAGTAGAGGGAATTGGATGTGATGTCTTATACTGAGGAATTTCACATGTTATGCATTAGGGCAGGTTACAATGAAGATGAAGTTGAAAGAGTAGCCAAGTATTTGAGTGGTTTAAGGTTGAATATAAGAGATGAAATTATTTTGAACCCTCCTAAGACCATGGAAGAATATTTCCAAATGGCAATAAGGGTAGAAGATAGAATCAAGAGAAGACAAGAAAGGAAAGGAAGGGGCAAAGGTGTTGGAATCAAGGAACACTAAGAGGAGGGTGAATTAGTGTTTTGCAATTTTTAACTTTGTTAATCTAATCTTTAAAGCACTTATAACATTCAACAAAAAGAAAGATGCATGAACGTAAAAAATCAACCAAAACACTATAACACAAGGATTATTTACATGGAAACCCTATTAATGGAAAAACCATAGTGGAGTTCAATCAACAATATGATCTGAGTATACTCAGAAGTGTTTACAAGAGGAATGCACATGCATTCAGACACACTGCCTAGAGCTCACTACTCAAATACAAAATGGAAGACTCACTATCTTAAAAATATATTTGGATTACATCCAAAGGATTTGAACTAAGAAAGTAGCATCTAAAAATTCCTAATTATAGTTCTAGTTAAGCACTTCAATCACTTTCTTGACCTTCTATTTGATTTTTCTCTTCTGCACTATCTACTCTAATTCGCATAACAAATCCTTTTATGCACAAATGAAACTATGTATAATTTCTCTACAATCCTTTTGAAATTTGCAACATACATCAACACATATTTTACATATATCAAAATAATATAATCAGTCACTTTTATTTATCCACTACTATGGATTTAATTGCTTCATGACAACTTCAACAAAATAATAAAATATTTACAAACTATCAGATGAATCGACAAATAATTTTTAATGTGAACTAACCAAAGCTAGAAACAACATATTGAAGACCCAAATCAACATCCTCAAGCACAAAAACACTTAAACAATTACTCCTTGAATATCTATAACCTTCATGCACTGTTAAACAAAAAATTAATCAACTAGATCTACTAACATGCACATTGATTGATACAAGGCTCTAAGATTCAAGGATAACATAGATCATATACCAAAAAACCTTCCCTGAGATCCACAACTCAAAATAATAACAAAAAATTGCATATGAATTGATGATCACAATTCTATCAGATGTTATGTTCTAGTTTGACAGTGAATTACAAAACTTCGATATGAATTTCAATATGATCAAATAATGATGTGTAGATTGAATCACTAACTAGGGTTTCCATCATTGAAAACATTGGATGACTTGTGTAGTGTCTCTTTCCAACAATCTCCCCCTTTTGCATTGATGGCAACACTTAGTGAAAAATGATTAAGTTTCAGAATTAGTACCAACATAAACTCACTGCAATCTTCAAAAAGATATTCAATCACAACTCAAAATTACAATTCCCCTTGAGATGAATATGCATTTTTCATTGTTCTACTCTCCCTCTTTGACATTAATGACAAACATGGGAAATTAACATGCAAAATTTCTATAAACAAATTGTACAAACATGCCTCACTAACTTACATAGACTTGAATAGATCCACAAAATTGTTCTTCAATAGGTTCAAAATTATGTCCCAACCCTTCTTGAGACTCTCCAAGATAGTCATGAGACCACATAATAGATAAGATTCCATCTTTGTAGACTCAAGGTTTGTCGGATCAATGATTTCCAAAGCTTCTTGTGCTTCCTTCAATGCACTCAACATTGTTTCCATCTTTAGATCAATTAGGCCTCTAAGCTCACATGCTCTTTCCACAATTCTATCATTATCATGCTTCAAACTCTTTATCTTTTCAAGAAGGGATATAACTTAACCTTCTTATTTTCCAACAAAAATAGTTAGAGGATCAAAGTCTTTAGAAATATTAGCTAACTATTTCTCATGATCCTTAATCTTTTTCTCATTGTCCTCAGTAAATTTAGAAAAAGATAAACATGACTTATAGATATTTCCTCCTAATAATGCACTTTGAATATTCTTCACACAAGTAGCTAATAATTGTTTTTCATTATAAATCAAGCACTTTACCCTATTGAACCTTTTATCATCAAATTCCTTTCGTACCTTCCCCTTAGCTAACTTCTCAAGGGACTCAAAATGAGTACTTACAAAATTAATAAGCCTCTTCAGCTCACCAGAGGGAGAACTAGATGGGTCCTTAACATGAGAAGGCATTATTCTCTCCAAGATGCTAGATGCAAGACTCAATAGCTCACTATCCTCAATGTGAGACTTCAACAATTCTTCCCTAGCCTTTGCCTGAGAAAATGATGCGACTTTCAATTTTTGAATCAAAGACAAAGTAGCCAAATTAATAGGACCTTCACCCAATTCAAGGTCAAAATATTCCTATTTCAATTTCAGAAATTTCTTCACTCCCTCTGTAGTGTGTCTTGCTTCCACAAGAGCTTCCTTTATTTCAAAATTCTTTTCTTCAAACATTGTAAGAACCTCAACTAAAAATTCTTGCTTGTCTTTAGGAATCTCAACTTCTTCAACTATCACATCTTTAGGAGCTTTAGTCTCCATAGGAACTTTTGTATCATGCACATCAAGAGGAATCTTAGTGTCCTCAACTATATCTTCCTTTACCTCTTCAACCACTGGACCAAATGCAATATCTTCATCATGACCTTTAGAAACAACATTGATTATGTTCTTTAACAAAACTTCCTTTACAATTCTTTCAGTTTCTTTTGGTACCTCTTCAGTCCGACCAATCATAAGCTTGTTTACTCTTGTTTTTATCTTGAAATACTTCTTAGCATCATTCAGAATTGTCCCCATTTCCTCAATAGACATCACCGAACATAAATCTGCAAGAATGCACTCTCTCATCTACTCATCTTCAGTTCTTGCACCCACTCTCCTCATTTCCAAAACTTCATACAATCCCATAGGCAACTCAGACATTATTTCAATTAGAGTCATATTGAAAGCATTCAAATAATTTATTGTTGCTTCTTTAAGAATTCTTTGACTAGAACTATCCAAGGTATGATAACATTCACATAGTGTCTTAAGATTACCATCCTTGATTATGCCTCTCTCAACTTCCTTTACATACATACTTGGTTTGTCAATTTTCATCTTCTTCTTTGCTTTCTCTTCTTCAATAGAGGGCTTGTCCTTAGAGATTGTTTTTGCCTTGGTGCCTTGATGCTTAATTTCTCTACCTTCTTCATCATTTTGTTTTCCTCATTTTCCTCAACTACAACATAAACTCTT
>VDFB02271358.1:954482534-954549208 GCA_007258455.2 Sequoia sempervirens
AGTCTCTCGAGTGTTAGGTCATAACAATGCATAAAACCTTTCGAGATAAAATGTGAAATTATTTGGTAATCACAATGGGACCTACAAGCAAAAGCTGTACCTTTTTCAATTTATCAAATCTAAAATATGATCTTAGTCTAAATCTATGAATAACAAAGAAATGTAAAGATAGGGATGTAAGGAAAGTGATAAAATCGAACTACTACAAGGGACAAGCAATGCAAATGATATATATATATTTTGGAATGGACCTATCTCAAATAACCAATTCTGATTCGACCCACAAGGCAATCTTACAAGAACGGTGCAATCTTCTAAGGAATATAGATTTTCAAATCATAGACATTCATCTACAATCGAACTTAAGCACATTGAATATACGGTCCAGGTTGACTTTACCAGCCTACTACAATCAGATAGTTACTGGGAGTATAGACCAGAGATAGCTACAAACATTCCAAATATGAGATCACAAACATCATTTATCCAACCAAACTAATTTATTTCTGAATATTAAACCCTAGATCTTCAAGCAATTTAAAAGATAGAACAAAGGAACCATGCAAGATGAGATAACACAAAGGATTTCACCAGGAATAACCACAATGTCCTCAATTGTATTAATCACCAGAAAATGCTGCAACAATTCAACTGTTCTGAATATAGTGTTTGCTTCAAGAAACTTCAAATACTCTAACTATAGCTCTTGCTCTATTATTGTCTTGCTATGTCTATAACCAATGTATAACTCTTACAATGAGGCAAGAATGCCTATTTATATCAAATTCCCCCCAAAACATGTCGGCCCAGCCAAACATTTTTACAAAATAATCAAAACTGCCAAAACAGGTCGGCCAAGGAAACAAACTAAGGCACACATTTAATGCCATCATCCACATCAGCCAAGGCACAGTCCCCAAGGAAGTCCGGTCCAATGCATGCCCTATAATAATAGGGAAGCACAAATCTTGAAAAGAGCATTAACTGCTGCTCCCTTTGTTTTTCCTCTGCGCTGGTGACCCTTGGACCTTCGAGAATATCCCATCCAGCTCAGCAATAGGTGGCAATGGCAAAACCCTGAGTCAGCATTTAATTGAATCAATTCCTTCATTGGACCGCTCAACAGTTTTCTTCCAGTCCCTCCCGCTGGCCATGTACCTATCTATCACTGCCAAGTAGGTAGCTGCATCATCAAGCAAATGAGAGGTGACAGTTCCATCAGATTCTGGGGCATAAACCTCATGCCACCACTCTTTCAGTTGATCTAAGCTCAAATATTTGGGAGCTATTTTCTTCCTCCCTGTCATCACCTCAAAAAAGGCAATGCAACCATCGTAGATTACAGTGAGGTCAGCATCAATTGATTTCCTTCATTTTTGTATCTTTTTCAGGCCTCCCTGCTGGATCTGCAATGCCTCGAGCCACTCCCATGGTTCATCCAATCTAGCAGAAGGAAGGATTCCATCTTTTCCCAACTGATCCTTGCCATATCCTAGAATAGTCCTTGATTTCTGCAGCAGGAGGTCTATGTCATTCCTATCCTGAGACAAGATGCCCTCTAACAGCTCCTTTCCCCGGACTGCATCTCTGCCCACAGACAGGATCTCTTTGATAGCTTCATCCCCTTGTGTCTGGACACCCATCAACCAGTCTGTGGCAGCCTGAGCGGAGGCCTTCATCTTTTCAATTCCGAAGATTGTCTCCTTAGGCAGAAACCCCAGAGTAGTAGAGGAGGAAGGATGGAGAGACTGTAGAGGCTTCATTACCTCCTCCAGACATTTCCTCAATCTTTCATTTTCTCTTTTCAGCTCTCATTTTGACTGGGTCTCCTCCTTTAGTCTGTCAACAATTATAGCACTTGACACTTCAAATTCCTTAATATCCTGCTCCAGGGAGGCTGGCCCAAGGTTAATAGTTTGAACATTGTAATCCTAGCTTGTTATCTCATCTCTTGTTTTATCTGCAATAGGGGTGGCGATGTGAACTACCCGGTTATGCACCTCATCCCTTTCCACCCGAGAAATTACCCTTGCAACCTTCTTCTTCTTCCCTTTGCCGATCTGAGATAACATTTCATCCCAGTCTAGAGGAGTGTCTTCAACAATCACCTATTTCTTCTTTGCAAGTTCTCTCTCTAGCCAGTCCGGGGCTACAGGATCAGTCTGGATTCCTTCTGTACGAGTTTCTCCTAGATCTTCTGTCACCTTCTCCCCTTCTGCGGCTACCACCTCGACCTCCTCCTCAGCCGTGGCTTTGTCATCTTCTTTCTCTGGACTCTGCTTGCCTTGATCAGCCTCCTCAAGTCCTAATTCTGGAAGCACCGGTGATGGAGTCCTAGCAAGGATGCTTTCCTCTAGTTCCGGTGATCCGCGGCCCTTATCACTCTCTGGAGAATCCTCATATTGTACCAGCAGAGAAGTGTGCCTTTCCTCTGTTTCTGCCTCAAGCTCGGCCGC
The DNA here is from genome assembly GCA_007258455.2 of Sequoia sempervirens. Classification (NCBI taxonomy): domain Eukaryota; kingdom Viridiplantae; phylum Streptophyta; class Pinopsida; order Cupressales; family Cupressaceae; genus Sequoia; species Sequoia sempervirens. The sequence continues at coordinate 954,484,991 of VDFB02271358.1, forward strand.
TTCACTGTATAGTGTTCCCTCTTTGAACTGCTCGGCCTCCCCGCTAATTCCCTGTTCATCCGGATTCTCTGGTTCTGGTATGCTCTGTGGAGGAGAAACAGGCTTATCTTGCTCTTCAACTAGTAATGCTGGCGGGGAGTCCTTTGGCTGTGCAACATCCTTGGGAGAAGGGGTTCTTGATTTACGGGTATATACTTTAGTCTTTTCCCCTCCGGAGCTCTCTACATCAACAATTGGAGGCTCATCCTCCGAAGTGGCCTGATCCTTCTTCTTTGCCACCCTTGCAGTTCTAGCCTTCTTAGGCGGCGGAGGGGCATCCTCCTCTTCAGCTTTCTCTGCTTCTTCCTCATCTGAGGACTTGCTGATTGTCAGAGTCTTCCACCTGCGCTTTCCAATTTGTTTCCTCTTCGTTGCAGGTTCAGTTCCCTTAGGACCTCTGACTTTAATCTTGAATGGCGAGGTTTTAGCTGTTTTCCCTTTGGGGTCCTCCTCCCCAGATTCTTCAGAAGTGGACATGGGGTTGAGATTCCCCATCAAATCGAAGGTGCAGGGCACATTGGCATTCTCCAATACCCAGACTTTATGCTTAATCCAAGAAAAGGTGAATCTTAACACCGGAGCTATCAAGTCCTCCAACTCTGTCACCTCAGGCTCACTCCAATCAATGTCAACAACTGACCTGTCCTTTATGGGCTCGTAAACATGGTCTTGAACCAATTTTCCATCATCATCTAGCTGATCCAGGATCAGCTTCACATTATATTGTCTAATTGCCTCCACAAGCAGCCGGGAATACCTCCTCTTCCTCGCATCAAGGTCATCCTTGATATTGACCCAGTAATCTTCCAAGTCCTCCTTATGCCTAAATTCCCAGGTAGCCCTCTTCTGTGCCCCTTCGGTTATGTCAAAGTTCATTCTCTTTGAGTGAAAAGAGAATCCATAGGCTGCCAACTCCTCTCCTGCAGTGTGAGCTGATTAGATAGACGGGCACATTTCTCCCACTCCAATCCCAAGGGGGAAGTCTCCTCCAAAACCAGTCTTATGCTTTTCCCTCTTCACCACTGCATCAAACTCACAAATTTGTCGTACAACTTCTAGCAGCACCAAATGGTCAGTAGGATACCGGGGCAACCTATAAGGAGCAGCTGGGCATCCATCAATCCGGAGGTATGTGAAGGTAGGGAACTGGATAAACCATGCTCCGTAATTCTTGATCAGCCCCTTAGCCCCATCGGATAATCTGATGTGCTCTGTATTTTGAAGTGTCCGGGTAATGTGCATTGTGAATGCATCATTGGCCCTCCTGTAATCTTTATTTCCTAAATGCAGCTCCGGATAGACCTCATAGATGATATCCTGCCCAATAGCTCCCATCGGAGTCAGTCCTTTGTAGGGATAGGAGATGGCCAGCACATACATGATGTAGGAGGACATGGTGAACTTCTTTGCCTCCAGGAAATTTCTCAGTTGTTTGTCTATCTCTGCACTAATGAGTCCTGCCCAGTGATAATTTGTCCCCTGACTCATCTTGGTGATCATGTGGACCATCCAATTCTCTAATACTCCAGCAGTTCTCAATCCGGCCACCCTGCTCAACAGTGTGATGGCATCATAGATATCCAGCCTGAACTTCACCCTGTGCAACTGTTTAGGAAATTTGGAATGGTGAGATTTTGGCTTCTCTAGCCATGAGTTGATGATCTGCTGAGCCTTAACTGGCTCATTCTTATAGTATGTTCGGGTAGTGTCAATGTTTAGAGCACAGACCGAGGGGAGATCCGGCATGCTGAAGGCCCGGGCAATGGAGGCCGGACTGAAGTTGGCCAAGACTCATCCCTCAGTGCTGACCACCATCTGTGTATCAAAAGCGTATTGTCGAGCACATTCAAGAATCAATTCGTAGCACTGAACTGCTGGAGGGAACCCTGCCACATGCACCAATCCCGAGTTCATCATTCCTTGTCTCAAGGCTGACTGGTCCTTCTCAGCCATTCTTTGCTTGAACTCCTTATAGCGCCAGGCACCGATGTTGGTATCAGATACATCAGCCCACACGGAAGATATCCTACTTTCAAGGATCTGGCTCTTCATATCTAATCTCAACCATTCTGTCTCAGAAATTGAGGCTGCCCTTGCACCGCCTTTGGACTTCCCAGCAACAGCTTTACTTGATTCAGCCTACACATCCAAAAATTTGTCATTAGAATCCAATCATTACTCATATACCAATTCAAAGGGTTAGCACAAGTCAAATAAATCCATCAAAATCAATTGCTAACTACTAATCCATTGGGATCCGGAGAAATCAGACAGTCCGGGAAAATCTTGCAATCTGGAAAAATACCGTCAGGGCAGAATTCCGGAGGAATCCGACCCAGACGGATTCCTACTACCAAAGCATCATTAGTCGAATAAATCATTAATGCGCATGGAAAATCAAAGGATAATTATCAAATGCATCTATTGGCAACAAGAAATAAACATTAGACACCCATTCCATTAATCCTATCATCGAAATATACAAAAGAACACAACCAGACAGGAAATCCGGAAAAATCCGGATGGGACGGATTTTCGCGGATAGCCTAAATGTACCGGGAATAACCCCAACTTGTGGAATAAGCCCCAACCGGGAAAATCCGGGAGCAAAGAAATTCCGCGACGGTCCCAGAAACCCGAAAAATGGCAAAACGTGCACCAAGAATCGAACGACCGCGAGATCTCCACTACCTGAGCTCAAATGATCCCAAAACTATCAATAATTCACAATCTCAAGTATGCAAAGGATTCCAACTCTCAAAAGCCCTCAAAGGATGGATCCCCGTGTTAAAATAATGGTGCCCTAAATCAAATAACCAACTCTCCGCCATTAAAACCAGAGCAAGCTTTAGGGCTCAAAATATCGGTTCAGGATTTACCTAAAAGCCCTCCAGTCTTAACAAGACGGGAAGCCAACATGACATGGGACAAAAGTCACTCAAGCATAAAATAAAATCATCGTTCCAGGCCGAACACCAAGGGAAACCCTAATTTCGCATGATAACACATTTCGCGCCCGAAACGAACAAGCAATCCGACCCAAAATGCCATCTAAAGGATAAATATGCAATCCAGCGGACAAATGGAGCTCATAGGGCATGGATAATGGAGTTCCATAATAAAAACAGGATGGACCCCGACTCTATACATATAAAATCAAAATCAAATCAAGGGCCGACCCAAATTTAACAATACCTAGTGCAAAAAAACTCCAAATCATCTCGTAAGCAAACAGAAGGGCAATGGATACATACCATGGATCAAGGCAGACGGAATCCGAGCTTTAAAAGTCGACCACGCAACGAACACGCTTAGGAGGTAAAAATACCGGCACTAGCACTCAAGAAATCCCCACGCAAACAAAGCAGGATCAATCCCTCAAAGCTCAAATGAAAATCTCAATCGCCAGAGCAGATTAAGGAAGCAATGAAGTTAGAATGAATCAGAAAATGCCCTAAATTCAACCTTATACTCATCTGAGCAAAGGTACCTCAGCCATTAATGCGCGATAAGACATTTCTGACAAGTCCGGAAACCCGAGCCCCAAGCAAAATTTCAGAAAATTCCAAAATGCGTGGAAACACGGATTCCGCGGAAATGCAGAAATCAGGGAAATCAGGAAGATCGGGATTTCGGCAGAATCTGGGAAAATCCGATAGGACCAGAAAATCCCGAGATCAAGCAGAAACCCGGAATCAGAGAATCCTGCCAGAAACGGACAAGGAACCAGGGCCGGAAGAATCTGCCAGAGGTGGAAATTCCTGGATCCAGGTGAAAATCCGGACTTGGCCCAAAATGCAATTCCAATCAATGCCAACCTCAAGGAAGGGTCCAAGCAAGCAAGACCAACATGTCAAGACCCCAAAATGATAGATCCAATAAAATCAAAGGTCAAAGACACCAAAAAAAGAGGGTCCCCACCCAAGTGGGGCGTGTGTGCGAAAATTGCACAACAAATGGCGACTCCGCTGGGGAAATGCTCCTAAGCATTTCGATGACAAACTGGAATCAAGAACCCAGAACTCATAGTTTCACAGACCAGATACCTAGCCACCACCCTAAGTTAAAGCACATAAATTCTCAGCCAATCTGACATTCCTATACCAGGGTCTAAGTGTGTGCACTTGCATATATTACCTACCCTCAGCTGCAAGGAGAACCAGACTGGGTATGAACAGGCTACGTAAAGATTCTCACTCTAAAAGTAACCTGGATAGAGCCTCGCTGCCAGTCAGGCGTCCATAGCCCCGACGAGGTTATCACTGTGATCCTCCTGAACATAGCTCTACTGCCAACCAGGCGTCTATAGCCCCAGTAGAGATATTCAGATCCCCCTGATGAGTTGAATTCAAACCTCAGGATTTTTAAATATATATATATTTTTTTTTCTCTTTTTTCCTTTTTTGCTAAGGTTGCTGTCTTTTCACTTATTTTATTCAACCTGTGAACAGCGAAGTTCACACTCAGGGCTGAGAACCACAGTGGCACTAAAGCAGAAAGAGATTTTTCACCTGGTCAGACCTCACAAGGATCTTTTCACAACTTTAGGTATGTTTAAAGATTAAAGGTATAAGACCCCAATACATTCCTGTTCAGACTGACTGGAAAACCTTCGCCTTACCACCAGGACAAATGACAGAGGCAAAAGAATTCATACCATGGCATGCTGGAAAAATGATCAAAGTTTGTAAGGGAAATATCAGGAACATTAGACATGCTTTGCCACCATTACCATACAGATGCACCCACAATCCCGAAAGGAGATAGGACCAAAAGCAAGAGCAACGCCAAACAAAACAAACAAACCCAGACAAACCTACTCTAACCAAGCAAAACAAGCAAAGCAAAAAGGGAAACCTATTCTAACCAACGCAAGCAAACAAACAACGAAGCAACCTAAACTAACTATTTACAGAGCAAAGAGCTGAACATAGCTCAAGATTGGAAATAATGTTTCAGATACTGCCCATTGACAGGTAGTGGTATGTCCTCTCCCGTGAGAGTCCTCAAACGGAAGGCATTATCTCCCAGAATTTCGGCAATCTGATAAGGACCCAACCACAATTTGTCAAATTTTTCATGGCTCCCTTTCTGATCATGCGGCTTATCCCAATACAGAACAAGGTCAGAAATCCTAAAAGCCTTAACTTTAGCTCTCCTGTCAAACCATCGCTTGACTACCCCCTGATGTTTGGCAAACTTTTCGAGGGCATTATCTCGTTTTTAATCAAGGTGCAATAGTTCAGCCAACCGAGCTTCCCTTCTATCCCCCTCATCATAAAACTGATTGATAAACTGCAAAGTTGGGATTTTAAGTTGGATAGGGAAAACTGGATCCAGACCGTACACTAAATGATAAGGAGAGATACCAATGGAGGCTTTAACTCTGGTACGATCTGCCCAAAGAGCAAATCGAAGCTGGGTATGCCAGTCTTTTGGGTTCCTCTCTAACAATTTTCGGATGACAGTTAACAGGTTCTTGTTAGAGGATTGACTAGACCATTCCTTGGGGATAATAATTAGATGCAATTTGACAACAATGCATGATCAAAGGCCAGGTTTGAGAATTTCAAAGATGCAAAGCGGGACCATTGTATCACACACAACGACAGCAGGGACACCCAAAGCCCAGATTAAGAATGGCGGATTCTAAAAATAAATTACTACCTCGGTGTACACCGCGCCTACAAGCAAAGATTCAGTCCATCTTGTAAAAGTAATGGGTTATGGTAAGGATATACGGTAATCGGCCGAGGAAGATGGTGGATTGATGATGGGGCCTATGAAATCCATACCCATTGAAGCCAAGGTTTTATCTCAATCCGCCGGTGGAAGCGAAGTGTTTGCCACACCTTTCTCTCGTTGCTGCAGTCTGGTAAGTGTGACAGGTCCGGACATGATGATGAACATCCTTGAATAGTGTAGGCCAGTAATACCCTGCCCTCAAAATCTGATTCGCAGTGGCAATGGCAGAACCATGACCAGTGCCATATTTCTCATGAAACTCATTCATTACCCTTTTAGCTTCCTGTCTTCCAAGGCACCTCAAGTAAATACCTTAGTGATTCTTCTTGTATAGGACAACCCCTTTCAGCATGAAACCGTCTCTTTTCAACCTCAATGCTCACCTCTGTACTGCATTTAGATGACCAGGAGCTCGCTGATTCAGCAGATAATAGACTATATCATCATACCAGCCCTCTGGGGAAACTTCTTCAACATTATAGTTATGGACAGACAATTCAGGGCCCATCTCTGCCATGGTTTGGGTGAGTCCTTGTCCTCTTACCAGCTTCATTGGTTGGATTTCAATGTCATACTCCTGAAGCATGGTCACCCATTTAGCTCTGCGCTCCCCTAACTCATTTTGCATTAGTAGCAACTTACCTGCAAAATCAGGAACAATTGCAAACACCTTATTTCGGAGGATATAATGCCTAAATTTCTTCACTGCTCGCACCAGGGCATATGCTTGCTTCTCCACACTCGGGTACTTCAGCTCAGCATCCTTCAATGGTGCACTCATGAAAGCAATGGGATGCTCATTCCCCTCATTAGACTTTTGTGTCAGCATCCCAGCACATGAGTGGTCTGAAGCAAAGGAATAAATATAAAAAGGCTTACTGTAATCTGGACTCACCAACACTGGAGCATCGACAATGGCTCTCTTAATCTCTGCGAAGGACTCCTTCGCTTCTGCAGTCCACTCGACCTTGGCATCTTGCTTCAACATAGCATTTAACGGCTTCACAATCTCAGCAAATCCAGTGATGAATTTCCTGACAAAGTTAATCTTACCGAAGAAGGACTTCATCTCCTTTTTGCTGGCAGGTGGTTGAATTTTCAAGATGGCTTCCACTCTCTCCGGGTCTATAGCAATTCCTTTCGCTGATATCACATGTCCTAACAACTTGCCTTCTGTAACCCCGAAAATACACTTCTTGGGATTCAAAGAGATGCCGAATTCTCTGCACTTCTGGAACACCTTACGCAGATCTGAGATATGATCCCCTCTATTTTTGGAGAAAACAGTCAGATCGTCCATGTAAATGATAATGCACTTTCCTATGATGTCCTTGAAAGCGATATCCATAGCTCGTTGAAACGTGGCTCCTGCATTGATAAGCCCAAATGGCATCCTCCTGTATGCGAAGGTTCCCCACTTAGTTGTAAAAGCAGTCTTGTGTCTGTCCTCATACTGGACCATCACTTGATTATACCCTGAATATCCGTCCAGAAAGGACATCATCTGCGATCCATTAACCACTTGTAACACCTCATCCAAAGAGGGAACTGGATAATTATCTTTCTCTGATGACCTATTCAGATTTCTGAAGTCAACACAGAGCCTAATTTCACCGTTCTTCTTTCTTACCAGAACCAGATTGGCCACCCAAGTTGAATGCCTGACAGGAAATATGATCCTGGCAGACAGCAACTTCTGAACTTCCTTCTGTATGAGTGGTTCCAACAGTGCATTAATAGGTCTCTGCCTCTGTCTGAAAGGTTTGGCGCCTGGCTTCAGAGGTATAGTATGAGTTATGATGGATGTATCATAAGTCTTCAAGTCTTCATAACCCCAGGCCACTATGTCGGGAAAGTCGTATAGGGCTCTGATTATTCCCTATCTTTCTTCAGGAGTACAGACCTTACCAATGAAAATGTTTTTAATATTGTCTTCAGTACCCACATTATGAGTGTCACACTGTCCACTGATAGACTCTTTCTTAGATTCCTGTTCCTGGTCTCTGATTTTGTCCATATCAAAAATTCTCTCCAGCTATACCATTCCCCTTGGAATAGTATTGGACTTCAAATTTAGCACACCTTCCAGGTCCAATTCTGCTTCTTGAGGTTCTGTTTCGTCAATGATCTGTGAAGCAAAGACATCCATGTTCGTGATAAAGTCAAGGATATGTTTATCATCCTCAAACACCTAAAAATTAGTCACATTGTCAGGGACTGACGGGACAAGAGTTAATTCAACAGTAAACTTCTTCAATCCTGACAAAGACAGGGGTTGCAAAGTACTGGCCGCTTGAGCTAGGGAATCAGCAGTTTGATTCTTCTTCCTTGGGATCAATTGGATATTAAAAGCGTTGAATCCATCAATGAGGTCCCACACTCTATGTCTATAGTTGGTCATTCTCCTATCGTGACACGCATACTGCTTTCTTACTTGTTTGACCACTAGTTCTGAGTCACCAAATACTTGCAGGACCTTGACCTTTTTCTTGAGTGCCATAAGGAGTCCATGAATTAATGCTTCATATTCAGCCACATTATTTGTGCAATGAAATTGGAGCCTATGAGCTGCGAAGAAACTCTTACCTTTTGGACTAATCAGCTCAAATCCAGCCCCAGCTCCAAGCTTGGATTTGGATCCATCGAATTTGAGAGTCCAGCATTCTGTAGTGGTACTTTTCTTCATTCTATCTTTTGGCTTATCAGTATTAGAGGCTACCTTAGTCATTGCAGGTTTCTGGTTTTTGCACTCTCCTTGGACATTCTGCTCCTCTGCCTTAACCACCTGGACTGGATTCATGCATTTTTGTACTTGTTTTACTGCTGTCTGACACAGACAACATTCCAACTCAGAATGAGAAGCGTTGTGGACTCTGCACCAGTTTGGTAAGAGTAATTCCTCAAATCTTGTCCTCTTTCCCAGGTGAATCTGGTTCTCCATACATTGCCCAATGAATTCCTGGAAATCATCCAATAAGCTGATCTGTTTGTCTTCAGGTTCTTCCTCCTTTTCAACTAATTTTGTCAGAACCTCAACATGGCTGGACCCTGTCCCAACATCAGCTGGCATTGTATGCAACATCAGCACCTCTTCTGCGTCTGATTCTCTATATTGGGCCAATAGCAAGTAATTTACTTAGGATATGAGAACTTCGGTTGAAGTCTTTTGGTATTCTGTTATCATGTACTTCATTCTAGGCTCCCTCTCAATCCTTATCTGATTGGGCACTCCTTTCCAGGGAAGCCACATGTGAGAGTGATCAGTGGACACATACCCATTCAGAGCCTTTGTAAAGTCCCTTCCTAAAATTAAACCGTATGCATCAGGAATGTCAGCTACCTGAATGTTAATAACTTGTTGGATTCTTGGATCTGAAGCTATCTGCATCTGGATCATATTGAGTTCCCCTACTACACTCACTTCGGTTCTGTCCAACTGAGTGACCTTCTTCTGGGAATCAGCAGGTGTAATTCCCAGAGCCCTACAAACTCCGAGAGGCATCACATTGGTGGAAGCACCCGAATCCAACAAACAATTGTGAAGGTTCTTACCAAAGATTCTGACCGAGATCAGAAATGGTGGAGTCTCTGTCTTCCCTTGAAACAAAGTGGGCTGAGTATCCATCTGGGCAACTTGAGTTCTGTCCTTTTCTTTTCCTCTATCTCCAGGGGGTGGATTGGTCTTATTCTGTGTCTGACTTTGTGTGTTCACTGACTGAAAACTGGAAGTCTGGCTGACATGCTCACCAGAAGGCTTGTCCAATGTCTTTGAATTTGCATCATAAGTACCTAAGACGACCTTCCTAATTGCAGGAAAACTTAACAACTCAAATGCAGAAAGGTTTACCTTTAGCTTCTTGAATTCCTCTGTAACATACGAAGCCATCTGCTCTTCACTCATATCAGTAGAGGCCTCCTTAGATGGCTCCTCTGCCTTATCCTTGCTTGCTTGAACAGTCCTTTCCTTCTGTGGTTCTGCTTGAGCTTGTCTATCTTTCGAAAGGTATTGCTTGGAAACCTGTGGATAAGATGGGTTGTTGCTCGCATTAGGATCTGGAGGAGTACTGAAATTGTTAGGAGGAATGGAGGTAGTGAAAGGTCCTCCGGGTGGCGGACGCCTGTGGGGCATATCCCTCAATCCTTGTCTCTGGAACATCTGTAATTCTTCAACATAAGCTTCATCCTGATCCAAGGGGCCATTGTCATTCATCTCTCCTTCGTTAAACAGCTGAGCAACCTCATCTCCATTACAAATCTAGTTTGTGTCATCTTCATGGGAATCGGGTTCTTCTGGTACATTTTCTTGGCTGGCTGGAAAAGGAGCATGATTCAATACCAACATAGGAGAATCGTAGGAGTTAGAGGGAACAATCTCTTGTGTATTCACATTGTTCTCTACCTCATACTGAAAGATAGAAGCAGCAGTTTGGAACTCCGGACATTCCAATTCTGAATGCTGGCTTGTCTTATGGAATCTGCACCACCCTGATAGGGCTGCTTCTGCGAGGTACACACCAGTGGGAGGTTTATCCTGGCTGACTGGCTGGTTCGCAGATTGATTGACAATCTGATTTGCAGGCTGATCCAATGGGGTGGGAACTCCTCCATTATTAGGCCCTGTGTTCTAAGTTCTGTTATGTCCTTGTGATGGCCTTTTATCAAATCCTGACCCACTTCCTTGGCCTCTATCGAAGTTTTGCCTCCTATCATTGTTGAAACCTCTATCCTGGTTGTAACCTCTGTCATTATAAAATCCTCTGTCATTACGTTGTCCCCTGTCGAAATTTTGCCCTTGTGAGAACTCTCTGTTCTGATTAGATTGCATTCCCTTTTGAGCAGCTTGTAGTTGGCTATTCTGATTTCTTAAGTAAGTCACTTCTAGATTTAACTTCTTTATTTGTTCAGCCATTTCATCAATCCTTTCCTTATTCGGGTCTCGGTAGGGAGGCTGATTTGGGTTACTCAGAGGTTGGACAGGCACTGTGGCAGATCCCAAAGACTGATGTAACACTTCAGAGTTCTACAGATAAGCAGGGAAATTATTTGGCTGTGACTGGTACACGGGCTGATTAACTTGCTGTTGAGGGAAGTTTGTCATAGGAGAGATTTGGTTCATGGGATGACCGGGGTGTGGTACTATGGGTAATTGGGGAACTGGGTTCATAATTGGGGTATGATTGGTAAGGGCCTGATTTACTGCCTGAATCTGGTTAGGATGTGCAGCTAGTCCCAGAGAAGGCAATGGCCCAGTCAAGTGTTGCCTCAAATCTGTACTGAGCTTGACAACCTCTGTATAAGCATCAGTCAGGGTGCCCGGAGGGTTGGGTCTCCATTTCAAAAAGGTTGCGGTTAGGCTATCCAGAGCTTCATAATACACTCCCAGGGCAGTACCATCGTCCAGAACATATGGGTCTTGTAATCTGGTGAATGCACAGTGAAACCTATTATTGAAATTGGCTATGGGTTCGTTAACCTCTCTCTTAACCTTGATGAACTGCAAGTATAACTCATTGGCACTGATAGGAATTCAGAACTTCTGTAAAAAAGCCTTCTCTAGGTCATTCCAATTAAGAATTGAACCGGCAGGGAGATGGTTATACCAATAAAAGGCTTCTTCTCCCAGTGAATAAGGGAACAACCTACAAGCAACATCCTCATGAACTATCCCCCTGTCCTTAAGGCAAGTCTGGAAAATTCTCAGATGCTCTTCAGCAGTCCTGTTTGGGTCGTTAGCATGGAATTTTGAACAGAAGTGTTCAGGGTTCTTGGGCATAACATTGTAGGCTTGAAAGAACAAAGGTGATGGATTGTTGGCAAGGAAAGCCATTGGTAAGAGCGGGGGTGGAGGTGGTGGTAGGTTATTGACCTGCTGAAGCTACTGAATGGGAACGGCTTCAGGGATGGGTATGGCCTCAACTTCAGGATGTGAGGATATGGACGATGTGGGTGAAGGGATGGGTGATGATGATTCTCCCCTTACTCTGGTCCTCCTTGACCTATTGGGGAACTGTAACTCTTCTAAATCCTCCTCTCCTGTGGTGGATCTGGTATTTCTCCTATATCTCTCTGGAGAGATGGCATTCAAGAAACGATCCAGTGTGCTCATTCAGGCCCTCCTTCTAGCGCCAATCTGTTGATGGTGTTTTCTGCACAGCAACAACTCAGACAGAATATGATATCTTATCTCTCTTGAAAGGTTATTTTCAATAACGAATCACTGAAAATCACCCCAAGGTCTCTCGGGTGTTAGGTCATAACAATGCATAAAACAACTCAGATAAAATGTGAAATTACTGGTAATCACAATCGGACCTTACTACAAGCAAACTGTACCTTTTCAATTTATCAAATCTGAAAATATGATGATCTTAAAATCCTAAATCTAACCGAATAACAAAGAAATCGCAAAAGATAGGGATGCAAGGAAAGTGATAAAATCTAAACTACTACAAGGACAAGCAATGCAAATGACATATATCTGGAATGGACCTATCTCAAATAACCAATTCATGTTCGACCCACAAGGCAATCTTACAAGAACAGTGCAATCTTCTGAGGAATACAGATTTTCAAATCATAGACTTGCATCTACAACTGAACTTAAGCACATTTGAATATACGGTCCAGGTTGACTTTACCAGCCTACTACAATCAGATAGTTACTGGGAGTATAGACCATAGATAGCTACAAACATTCCAAATATGAGATCACAAACATCATTTATCCAACCAAACTAATTTATTTCTAAATATTAAACCCTAAATCTTCAAGCAATTTAAAAGATAGAACAAAGGAACCATGCAAGATGAGATAACACAAAGGATTTCACCAGGAATAACCACAATGTCTTCAATTGTATTAATCACCAGAAAATGCTGCAACAATTCAACTGTTCTGAATATAATGTTTGCTTCAAGAAACTTCAAATGCTCTAACTATAGTTCTTACTCTATTACTATCTTGCTATGTCTGTAACCAATGTCTAACCCTTACAATGAGGCGAGAATGCCTATTTATCAAATTTTCCCCCAAAACATGTCGGCCCAGCCAAACATTTTTACAAAATAATAAAAAACTGCCAAAACAGGTCGGCCAAGGAAACAAACTAAGGCACACATTTAATGCCATCATCCAAGTCGTGAGCCACAGTCCCAAGGTCGGTCCAATGCATGCCCTATAATAATGAGAGCACAAATCTCGAAAAGAGCGTGCTTGCTACTCCTTTGTTTTCCTCTGCTGGTGACCCTTGGACCTTGAGGAATATCCATCCATTTCGGTAATAGGTGTGATGGCAAAACCGAATGCGCATTAATTGAATCAATTCCTCATTGGACGCTCAGCGGTTTTCTTCAGTCCTTCATCTTGGTGTACACATCTATCCGCGCAGTAGGTAGGCTGCGTAATCAAGCAAATGAGAGGTGGCTTGATTCCATCCCAGTTAGGGCATAAACCTCATGCCACCATTCTTTGATTGATCCTAGCTCAAAATATTTGGGAGCTATTTTCTTTCTCCCTGTCATCACCTCGAAGAAGGCAATGCAACCATCATAAATTGCAGTGAGGTCAGCATCAATTGATTTCCTTTGTTTTTGTATCTTTTTTAGGCCTCCCTGCCTGATCTGCAATGCCTCGAACCACTCCCATGGTTCATCAATCTAGCGAAGGAAGGATTCAATAACTGCCCAATGATCCTTGCCATACCCTAGAATAGTCTTTGATTTCTGCAGCAGGAGGTCCATGTCATTCCTATCCTGAGACAAGATGCCCTCCAACAGCTCCTTTCCCCGGACTGCATCCTTGCCCACAGACAGGATCTCTTTGATAGCTTCATCTCCTTGTATCTGGACACCCATTAACCAGTCTGTGGCCACCTGAGCAGAAGCCTTCATCTTTTCAATTTAGGAGATTGTCTCCTTAGGCAGAAATCCCGGAGTAGCAGAGGAGGAAGGATGGAGAGATTGTAGAGGCTTCATTACCTCCTCCAGACATTTCCTCAATCTTTCGTTTTCTCTTTTCAGCTCTCGTTTTGACTGGGTCTCCTTCTTTAGTCTGTCAACAATTATAGCACTTGACCCTTCAAATTCCTCATTATCCTCCTCCAGGGAGGCCGGCCCAAAGTTGATAGTTTGAACATTGTAATCCTGGCCTGTTACCTCATCTCTTGTTTTATCTGCAGCAGGGGTGGCGATGTGAACTACCCGGTTATGCACCTCGTCCCTTTCCACCCGGGAAATCACCTTTGCAACCTTCTTCTTCTTCCCTTTGCCGATCTGAGATAACATTTCATCCCAGTCTAGAGGAGTCTCTTCAACAACCACCTGTTTCTTCTTCGCAAGTTCTTTCTCTAGCCAGTCCGGGGCTCACGAATTGATCAGGATTCCTTCTACATAGGTTTCCTGCAGTCTTACGTCACTTTCTCCCGCCAGGCTGTCACTATCAATCTCTGGTGTTACTTTGTCACCTTCTTTCTCAGGGTCAGCTCCTGTAGTCGGGTCTCCTCAAATCCCAGTGCAGAGCTTAGGTGATGGAGTCTAGCCGGGGATGCTTTCCTCTGGGATTCGTTGATCGCGGCCCTTATGGCTCTCAGGAGAATCCTCGTGTTGTACTAAAGAGTGTGCCTGTCACATTTTACGCCTCAAGCTACCGGCTTCAACGTATAGTGTTCCCTCTTTGAGCTTTCGATATAGCTAATTCCTGTTCATCCGGATTCTCCGGTTCTGGTATGCCCTGTGGAGGAGAAACAGGCTTATCTTGCTCTTCAACTGGTAATGCTGGCGGGGAGTCCTTTGGCTGTGCAACATCCTTGGGAGAAGGGGTTCTTGATTTATGGGTATATACTTTAGTCTTTTCCCCTCCGGAGCTCTCTACATCAACAATTGGAGGTTCATCCTCCGAAGTGGCCTGATCCTTCTTCTTTGCCACCCTTGCAGTTCTAGCTTTCTTAGACGGCGGAGGGGCATCCTCCTCTACAGCTTTCTCTGCTTCCTCCTCATCCGAGGACTTGTTGATTGTCAGGGTCTTCCACCTGCGCTTACCAATTGGTTTCCTCTTCGTTGCAGGTTCAGTTCCCTTAGGACCTCTGACTTTGATCTTGAATGGCGAGGTTTTAGCCGTTTTCCCTTTGGGGTCCTCCTCCTCTCCGGATTCTTCAGAAGTGGACATGGGGTTGAGATTCCCCATCAAATCGAAGGTACAGGGCACATTGGCATTCTCCAATACCCAGACTTTATGCTTAATCCAAGAAAAGGTGAATCTCAACACAGGAGTCATCAAGTCCTCCAACTCTGTCACCTCAGGCTCACTCCAATCAATGTCAGCAACTGACCTGTCCTTTATGGGCTCGTAAACATGGTCTGGAACCAATTTTCCATCATCATCCAGCTGATTCGGGATTAGCTTCACATTATATTGTCTAATTGCCTCCACAGGTAGTCGGGAATACCTTCTCTTCGTCGCATCAAGGTCATCCTTGATATTGACCCAGTAGTCTTCCAGGTCCTCCTTATGCCTAAATTCCTGGGTAGCCCTCTTCTGTGCCCCTCCGGTTATGTCAAAGTTCATTCTCTTTGAATGGAAAGAGAATCCATAGGCTGCCAACTCCTCTCCTGCAGTGTGAGCTGATTGGATAGACGGGCACATTTCTCCCACTCCAATCCCAAGAGGGAAGTCTCCTCCAAAACCAGTCTTATGCTTTTCCCTCTTCACCACTGCATCAAACTCACAAATTTGTCGTACAACCTCTAGCAGCACCAAATGGTCAGTAGGATACCAGGGCAACCTGTAAGGAGCAGCTGGGCATCCATCAATCCGGAGGTATGTGAAGGTAGGGAACTGGATAAACCATGCTCCGTAATTCTTGATCAGCCCCTTAGCCCCATCGGATAATCTGATGTGCTCTGCATTTTGAAGTGTCCAGGTAATGTGCATTGTGAATGCATCATTGGCCCTCCTGTAATCTTTATGTCCCAAATGCAGCTCCGGATAGACTTCATAGATGATATCCTGCCCAATAGTTCCCATCGGAGTCAGTCCTTTGTAGGGATAGGAGATGGCCAGCACATACATGATGTAGGAGGACATGGTGAACTTCTTTGCCTCCAGGAAATTTCTCAGTTGTTTGTCTATCTCTGCACTAATGAGTCCTGCCCAGTGATAATTTGTCCCCTGACTTATCTTGGTGATCACGTGGACCATCCAATTCTCCAATACTCTGGCAGTTCTCAATCCGGCCACCCTGCTCAACAATGTGATGGCATCATAGATATCCGGCCTGAATTTCACCTTGTGCAACTGTTTAGGCAATTTGGAATGGTGAGATTTTGGCTTCTCCAACCATGAGTTGATGATCTATTGAGCCTTAACTAGCTCATTCTCATAGTATGTTCGGGCAGTGTCAATGTTTAAAGCACAGACCGAGGGGAGATCCGGCATGCTGAAGGCCCGGGCAATGGAGGCTGGACTGAAGTTGGCCAAGACTCGTCCCTCAGTGCTGACCAAAATCTGTGTATCAAAAGCGTATTGTTGGGCACATTCGAGAATCAATTCATAGCACTAAACCGCTGGAGGGAACCCTGCCACATGCACCAATCCCGAGTTCATCATTCCTTGTCTCAAGGCTGACTGGTCCTTCTCAGCCGTTCTTTGCTTGAACTCCTCATAGCGTCAGGCACCGATGTTGGTATCAGATACATCAGCCCACACGGAAGATATCTTACTTTCAGGGACCTGGCTCTTCATGTCTAATCTCAACCGTTCTGTCTCAGAAATTGAAGATGCCCCTGCACCACCTTTGGACTTCCCAGCAACAGCCTTGCTTGATTCGGCCTGTACATTCAATAATTGTCATTAGAATCCAATTATTAAGCTCATATCAATCCAAAGGGTTAGCACACATCATATAAATCCTTCAAAATCTATTGCTAACTACCAATCCTTCAAGATCCGGAGAAATCAGACAATCCGGGAAAATCACGCAAACCAGGAAAATATCGTCGGGGCAGAATTTTGGAGGAATCCGACCAAGACGGATTCCTGCTGCCAAAGCATTATTAGCCATATAAATCATTAATACGCTCGGAAAATCAAAGGATAATCATTAAATTTACTCATTGGCAACAAGAAATAAGCATAAACAATCATTCCATCAATCCTATCATCGAAATATACAAAAGAACACAACCAGACATGAAATCCAAAAAAATCTGGATGGAACGGATTTCCGCGGACAGCATAAAACGCACCGGGAATTAACCCAGTCCGCGGAATAAGCCCAAACCAGGAAAATCCGGGAGCAACGAAATTCTGCGACGGTCCCAGAAACCCGAAAAATGGCAAAACATGCACCAAGACTCGAACGACCGCAGGATCTCCACTACCTGAGCTCAAATGATCCTGAAACTAGCAATAATCAACAATCTCGAGTATGCAAAGGATTCCAACTCTCAAAAGCCCTCAAAGGATGGATCCCCGTATTAAAATAATGGTGCCCTAAATTGAATGACCAACTCTCCGCCATTAAAACCAGAGCAAGCTTTAGGGCTCAAAATATCGGTTCAGGATTTACCTAGAAGCCCTCTAATCTTCACAGGACGGGAAGCCAACATGACACGGGATAAAAGTCACTCAAGCACAAAATAAAATCATCGTTCTGGGCTGAACACCAAGGGAAACCCTAATTTCACATGATAACACATTTCGCGCCCGAAACAAACAAGCAATCTGACCCAAAATGCCACCTAAAGGATAAATATGCAATCCAACGGACAAATGGAGCTCACAGGGGATGGATAATGGGGTTCCATAATAAAAACGGGACGGACCCCGACTCTATAAATAAAAAATCAAAATCAAATCAAGGGCCGACCCAAATTTAACAATACCCAGTGCAAGAAAACCCCAAATCATCTCGTAAGCAAACGGAAGGGCAATGGATACATACCATGGATCAAGGCGGACGGAATTCGAGCTTAAAAAGTCGACCACGCAACGAACACGCTCAGGAGGTAAAAATACCGGCACTAGCACTCAAGAAATCCTCACGCAAACAAAGCAGGATCAATCCCTCAAAGCTCAAATGAAAATCTCAATCGCCAGAGCAGTCAACAAGGAAGCAATGGAGTTAGAATGAATCAGAAAATGCCCTAAATTCGACCTTATACCCGTCTGAGCAAAGGTACCTCAACCATTAATGCGCGATAAGACATTTCTGACAAGTCCGGAAACCCGAGCCCCAAGCGGAATTTCAGAAAATCCCAGAATGCGCGGAAACACAGATTTCTCAGAAATGCAGAAACCGGGGAAGTCAGGAAGATAGGGATTTTGACAGAATCCGGGAAAATCCGATAGGACCAAAAAATCCCGAAGTCAGGCAAAAACCTGGAATCGGAGAATCCTACCAGAAACGGACAAGGAACCAGGGCCGGAAGAATCCGCCAGAGGTGGAAAATCCCGGATCCAGGTGAAAACCCAGACTTGGCCCAAAATGCAATTTCAATCAATTCCAACCTCAGGGCAAGGGCAAAGCCAGCAAGACCAACATGTCAAGACCCTAAAAATGATAAATCCAATAAAATCAAAGGTCAAAGACACCAAAAAAAAGGGTCCCCACTCCAAGTGGGGCATGTGTGCGAAAACTGCACAACAAATGGCGACTCCGCTAGGGAAATGCTCCTGAGAATTTTGATGACAAATTGGAATCAAGAACCCAGAACTCATGGTTTCAACTCAGATACCTAGCCCCCGTCCTGAGTCAGGACAAAGGGGCTCCCAGCCATTCAGACATTCCTATACTAGGGCCGAAGTGTGTGCACATGCATATATTACCTACCCTCAGCTGGAAGAAGAACCAGACTGGGTATGAACAGGCTACGTAAAGATTCTCACTCTAAAAGTAACCTAAATAGAGCCTCGCTGCTAGTCAGGCGTCCATAGCCCCGATGAGGTTATCGCTGTGATCCTCCTGAACATAGCTCTACTGCCAGCCAGGCATCTATAGCCCCGGTAGAGATATTCAGATCCCCCTGATGAGTTGAATTCAAACCTCAGGATTTTTAAATATATATTTTTTTTTCTTCTTTTGCTGTTTTACTGATATTTCCTTTTATTCAACCTGTGAACAGTGAAGTTCACACTCAGGGCTGAGAACCACAGTGGCACTAGAGCAGAAAGAGATTTTTCACCTGGTCAGACCTTGCAAGGATCTTTTTACAACTTCAGGTATGTTTAAAGATTAAAGGTATAAGACCCCAATACATTCCTATTCAAACTAACTGGAAAACCTTCGCCTTACCACCAGGACAAATGACAGAGGCAAAAGAATTCATACCATGGCATGCTGGAAAAATGATCAAAGTTTGTAAGGGAAATATCAGGAACATTAGACCTGCTTTGCCACCATTACCATACAGATGCACCCACAATCCCAAAAGGAGATAGGACCAAAAGCAAGAGAAATGCCAAAAAAAACAAACAAACCCAAGCAAACCTACTCTAACCAAACAAAACCAGCAAAGCAAGAAGGGAAACCTAACCCTAACCAAAGCAAGCAAAACAAACAAAGAAAGCAACCTAACTAACTATTTACAGGGCAAAGAGCTGAGAACAGCTCAAGACTAGAAATAATGTTTGAGATACTGCCCATTGACAGGCAGTGGTATGTCCTCTCCCGTGAGAGTCCTCAAACGGAAGGCATTATCTCCCAGAATTTCGGCAATCTGGTAAGGACCAAGCCACAATTTATCAAATTTTTCATGGCTCCCTTTCTAATCATGTGGCTTATCCCAATACAGGACAAGGTCAGAAATCCTGAAAGCCTTAACTTTAGCTCTCCTTTCAAACCATCGCTTGACTACCCCCTGATGTTTGGCAAATTTTTCCAGGGCATTGTCCCGTTTGTCTTCAAGGTGCAACAATTCAGCTAACCTGGCTTCCCTTCTATCCCCTTCATCGTAAAACTAGTTGATAAACTGTAGAGTTGGGATTTTGAGTTGGATAGGGAAAATTGGTTCCAGACCGTACACTAAATGATAGGGAGAGGTACCAATGGAGGACTTAACCCGAGTACGATCTGCCCAAAGAGCAAATCGAAGCTGGGTGTGCCAGTCTTTTGGGTTCCTCTCTAACAGTTTTTGGATGACAGTCAACAAGTTCTTGTTAGAGGATTCAGCTAGACCATTCCCCTGGGGATAATAATTAGATGCAAATTTGACAACAATGCCATGATCAAAAGCCCAGTTTGAGAATTTCAAAGATGCAAAGGCAGGACCGTTATCACACACAACAGCAACAGGACATCCAAACTGATTGAGAATGGAAGATTCAAGAAAATCAATTACTACCTCTGATGTACACTGCCGACAAGCCAATGCTTCAGTCCACCTTGTAAATTAATCAGTAATGGTAAGGATATACCTGTGTCCAGCAGAAGATGGTGGATTGATGGGGCCTATGAAATCCATACCCCATTGAGCAAAAGGTTTTACCTCAATAACAGACTGGAGTGGAAGTGCTGCACACCTTCCCCGTGTCCCTGCAGTCTGACAAGTGTGACAGGTCCGGACATGATGATGAACATCCTTGAATAGGGTAGGCCAGTAGTACCCCGTCCTCAAAATCTGGTTTGCAGTAGCAATGGCAGAACCATGACCAGTACCATATTTCTCATGAAACTCATTCATTACCCTTTCAGCTTCCTGTCTTCCAAGGCACCTCAAGTAAATACCTTCATGATTCTTCTTGTATAGGACAGCCCCTTTCAGCATGAAACCGTCGCTTTTCAACCTCAATGCTCGCCTCTGAACTGCATTTAAATGACCAAGAGCTCGCTGATTCAGCAAATAATAGACTATATCATCATACCAGCCATCTGGGGAAACTTCTTCAACATCATAGTTATGAACAGACAATTCAGGGCCTATCTCCGCCATGGTCTGGGTGAGTCCCTATCCTCTTACCAGCTTCATGGGCTGGATCTTAATGCCGTACTCCTGAAGCATGGTTACCCATTTAGCTCTACGCTGCCCTAATTCATTCTGCATCAACAGTACCTTAACTACAGAATCAGGAACAATTGCAAACACCTTGTTTCTGAAGATATAATGCCTGAATTTATTTACTGCTCGAACAAGGGCATAGGCTTGCTTCTCCACACATGGGTATTTCAGCTCAGTATCCTTCAATGGTGCACTCATGAAAGCGATGGGATGCTCATTCCCCTCATCAGACTTTTGTGTCAGCATTCCAGCACATGAGTGGTCTGAAGCAAAGGAATAGATATATAACGGTTTACTATAATCTGGACTCACCAACACTGGAGCATCAGCAATGGCTATTTTAATCTCTACAAAGGACTCCTTCGCGTCTGTGGTCCACTCGACCTTGGAATCTTGTTTTAACATAACATTTAATGGCTTGACAATCTCAGCAAATCCAGTGATGAATTTCCTGACAAAATTAATCTTACCAAAGAAGGATTTCATCTCCTTCTTACTGGCAGGTGGCTAAATTTTCAAGATGGCCTCTACTCTTTCTGGATCTATAGCAATGCCTTTCTCTAATATCACATGCCCTAATAGCTTACCTTCTGTGACCCCGAAAATACACTTCTTGGGATTCAAGGAGATGCCAAATTCTCTGCACTTCTGGAACACCTTATGCAGATCTGAGATATGATCCCCTCTGTTTTTGGAGAAAACAGTCAGATCGTCCATGTAAATGATAATGCACTTTCCTATGATGTCCTTGAAAGCGATATCCATAGCTCATTGAAACGTGGCTCCTACATTGATAAGCCCAAATGGCATCCTCCTGTAGGCGAAGGTTCCCCACTTAGTTGTAAAAGCAGTCTTGTGTATGTCCTCATACTGGACCATCACTTGATTATACCCTGAATATCCGTCCAGAAAGGACATCATCTGCGATCCATTAACCACTTGTAACACCTCATCCAAAGAGGGAACTGGATAATTATCTTTCTCTGATGACCTTTTCAGATTTCTGAAGTCAACACAGAGCCTAATTTCACCATTCTTCTTTCTTACTGGAACCAGATTAGCCACCCAAGTAGAATGCCTGACAAGAAATATGATTCTAGCGGACAACAGTTTTTGAACTTCCTTCTGTATGAGTGGCTCCAACAGTGCATTAATAGGTCTCTGCCTCTGTCTAAAAGGCTTAGCGCCTGGCCTAAGAGGTATAGTATGAGTTATGATGGATGTATCATAAGTCTTCAAGTCTTCATAACCCCAGGCCACTATGTCTGGAAAGTCGTATAGGGATCTAATTATTCCTTGTCTTTCTTCAGGAGTACAGACCTTACTAATGAAAATATTCTTTACATCGTCTTCAGTGCCCACATTGTGAGTGTCACACTATCCACTGATAGACTCTTTCTTAGATTCCTATTCCTGATCTCTGATTTTGTCCATATCAAAAATTCTCTCTAGTTATACCATTCCCCTTGGAATAGTATTGGACTTCAAATTCAACACACCTTCTAGGTCCAATTCTGCTTCTTGAGGTTCTGTTTCGTTAATGATCTTTGAAGCAAAGACATCCATGTTCGTGATAAAGTCAAGGATATGTTTATCATCCTCAAACACCTAAAAATTAGTCACATTGTCAGGGACTGACAGGACAGGAGTTAATTCAACAGTAAACTTCTTCAATCCTGACAAAGACAGGGGCTGCAATGTACTGGCCGCTTGAGCTAGGGAATCAGCAGTTTGATTCTTCTTCCTTGGGATCAATTGGATATTAAAAGCGTCGAATCCCTCAATGAGGTCCCACACTCTATGTCTATAGTTGGTCATTCTCCTATCGTGACACGCATACTGCTTTCTTACTTGTTTGACCACTAATTCTGAGTCACCAAATACTTGCAGGACCTTGACCTTTTTCTTGAGTGCCATAAGGAGTCTATGAATTAATGCTTCATATTTAGCCACATTATTTGTGCAATGAAATTGGAGCCTATGAGCTGCAAAGAAAATCTTACCCTTTGGACTGATCAGCTCGAACCCAACCCCAGCTCCTTGCTTAGACTTAGACCCATCAAACTTGAGAGTCTAGTATTCTGCAGTGGTGGTCTTCTTCATTTTGTCTTTTGGTTTGTCAGTATTAGAGGCTTCCTCAGCTACAACAGATTTTTGATTTTCACACTCTACTTGCAGATTCTGCTCATCTGTGCTAACCACCTGAGATGGATTCATGTTTTTTTGTACTTCTTTCACTGTTGTCTGGCACAAGCAACATTCCAACTCTGAGTGAGAAGCATTGTGAACTCTACACCAATTTTGCAAGAGTAACTCCTTAAAGCTCGTCTTCCTTCCCAAGTGAGTTTGATTCTCCACACATTGCTTAATGAAATCTTGAAAATTATCCAGTAAGCTGATCTGTCTATCCGCAAGTTCTTCTTCTTCCTCAACTGATTCTGTCAGGACTTCAATAAGACTGGACCCTGTTTCAGCATCTACTGGCATCGTATGCAACATCAGTACCTCCTCTACATCTAATTCTTCATATGGGGCCGATAGCAAGTAGTTTCCCATTCTAGCTTCTGATATGAGAACCTCGGTTGAAGTCTTTTGGTATTCTGTTATCATGTACTTCATTCTAGGCTCCCTCTCAATCCTTATCTGATTGGGCACTCCCTTCTAGGGAAGCAACATGTGAGAGTGATCAGTGGACACATACCCATTTAGGGCCTTAGTGAAATCTCTTCCTAAAATTAAACCATATGCATCAGGAATGTCAGCTACCTGAATGTTAATAACCTGTTGGATTCTAGGATCTGAAGCTATCTGCATATGAATCATGTTTAGTTCCCCTACCACACTTACTTCGGTTATGTCCAACTGAGTGACCTTCTTCTGGGAATCAGTAGGTGTAATTCCCAGAGCCCTACAAACTCCGAGAGGCATCACATTAGTGGAAGCGCCCGAATCCAACAAACAATTGTAAAGGTTCTTACCAAAGATTCTGACCAAGATTAGAAATGGTGGAGTCTCCGTCTTCCCTTGAAACAAAGTGGGCTGAGTATCCATCTGGGCCACTTGAGTTCTGTCCTTTTCTTTTCCTCTATCTCCAGGGGGTGGATTGGTCTTATTCTGTGTCTGACTTTGTGTGTTCACAAACTGAAAACTGGAAGTCTAGCTGACATGCTCACCAAAAGGCTTGTCCAATGTCTTTGAATTTGCATCATAAGGACCTAAGACAACCTTCCTAATTGCAGGAAACCTCAACAACTCAAAAGCAGAAAGGTTTACCTTTAGTTTCTTGAATTCCTCTACAACATACGAAGCCATCTGCTCTTCACTCATATCAGTAGAGACCTCCTTAGATGGCTCCTCTGCCTTATCCTTGCTTGCTTGAACAGTCCTTTCCTTCTGCAGTTCTGCTTGAGCTTGTCTATCTTTTGAAAGGTATTGCTTGGAAACCTATGGATAAGACGGATTGTTGCTCGCATTAGGATCTGGAGGAGTATTGAAATTGTTGGGAGGAATGGAGGTAGTGAAAGGTCCTCCGGGTGGTGGATGCCTGTGGGGCATATCCTTCAATCCTTGTCTCTGGAACATCTGTACTTCTTCAACATAAGCTTCATCCTGATCCAAGGGGCCATTGTCATTCATCTCTTCTTCATTAAACAGCTGAGCTACTTCATCTCCATTACAAATCTAATCTGTTTCATCTTTCTGGGAATCAGGTTCTTCTGGTATATTTTCGTTACTGGCTGGAAAAGGAGCATGGTTTAATACCAGCACAGGAGAATCATATGAACTAGAAGGAACAATTTCCTATCCACTCACGTTGTTCTCTACCTCATAATGAAAAATGGAAGCAGCAGTCTGGAACTCCAGACATTCCAATTCCGAATGCTGACTCGTTTTATGGAGTCTACACCATCCTGATAGGGCTGCTTCTGCGAGATACACACCAGTAGGAGGTTTGTCCTGGCTGACTGGCTGGTTCGCAGATTGATTGACAATCTGCTTTTGCAGGCTGATCCAATGGGGTGGGAACTCCTCCATTATTAGGCCCTGTATTCCAAGTTCTGTTCTGTCCTTGTGATGGCCTTTTATCAAATCCTGACCCACTTCCTTGGCCTCTATCAAAGTTTTGCCTCCTATCATTGTTGAAACCCCTATCCTGGTTGTAACCTCTGTCATTATAAAATCCTCTGTCATTACGTTATCCCCTGTCAAAATTCTGCCCTTGTGAGAACTCTCTGTTCTGATTAGATTGCATTCCCTTTTGAGTAGCTTGTAGTTGGATATTCTGATTTCTCAAGTAAGTCACTTCTAGATTTAGCTTATTTATTTGTTCAGCCATTTCATCAATCCTTTCCTTATTCGGGTCTCGGTAGGGAGGCTGATTTGGGTTACTCAGAGGTGGGACAGGCACTGTGGCAGATCCCAAAGACTGATGTAACACTTCAGAGTTCTGCAGATAAGCAGGGAAATTATTTGGCTGTGACTGGTACACGAGCTGATTAACTTGCTGTTGAGGGAAGTTTGTCATAGGGGAAATCTGGTTCATAGGATGACTAGGGTGTGGTACCATCGATAATTGGGGAACCGGATTCATAATAGGGGTATGATTGGTGAGAGTCTGATTTACTGCCTGAATCTGGTTGGGATGTGCAACCGGTCCCAGAGAAGGCAATGGCCTAGTCAAGTGCTATCTCAAGTCTGTACTAAGCTTGACAGCTTCTGTATAAGCATCAGTCAAGGTAACTGGAGGGTTAGGTCTCCATTTCAGAAAGGTTGCTGTTAGACTATCCAGAGCTTCGTAATATACTCCTAGGGCAGTACCATCATCTAGAACATATGGGTCTTGTAATCTGGTGAACGCACGATGGAATCTATTATTGAAACTGGCTATGGGTTCATTAACCTCTCTCTTGACTTTGATAAATTGCAGGTATAGCTCATTAGCACTGATGGGTATTCAAAATTTTTGCAAAAAGGTCTTTTCAAGGTCATTCCAATTCTAAATTGAGCCGGCAGGGAGATGGTTGTACCAATAAAAAGCTTCTTCTCCCAGGGAATGAGGAAATAACCTACAAGCAACATCCTCATGGACAATTCCTCTGTCTTTGAGGCAAGTTTGGAAAATCCTTATGTGTTCTTCTGCAGTTCTATTTGGGTCATTTACATGGAATTTCGAGCAGAAATGCTCAGGATTTTTAGGCATTACATTATAAGCACCGAAGGACAAAGGTGATAGATTATTGGCAAGGAAAGCCATTGGTAAGAGCGGGGGTGGAGGTTGTGGTTGGTTAATGGTAGGCTGAGGCTGTTGAAGAGGAACCTCTTCAGGGATGGGTGTGGCTTCAACCTCAGGATGTGAAGATATGGACGATGTGGGTGAAGGGAAGGGTGATGATGATTCTCCCCTTACTCTAGTCCTCCTTGACCTATTGGGGAACTGTAACTATTCTAAATCCTCCTCTCCTATGGTGGATCTGGTATTTCTTCTATATCTCTCTGGAGAGATGGCATTCAAGAAACGATCTAGTGTGCTCATTCAGGCCCTCCTTCTAGCGCCAATCTGTTGATGGTGTTTTCTGCACATCAACAACTCAGACAGAATATGATATCCTATCTCTCTTGAAAGGTTATTTTCAATAACGAATCACTGAAAATCACCCCAAGGTCTCTCGGGTGTTAGGTCATAACAATGCATAAAACAACTCAGATAAAATGTGAAATTGCTGGTAATCACAATCGGACCTTACTACAAGCAAACTGTACCTTTTCAATTTATCAAATCTGAAAATATGATGATCTTAAAATCCTAAATCTAACCGAATAACAAAGAAATCGCAAAAGATAGGGATGCAAGGAAAGTGATAAAATCTGAACTACTGCAAAGACAAGTAATGCAAATGACATATATCTGGAATGGACCTATCTCAAATAACCAATTCCTGTTCGACCCACAAGGCAATCTTACAAGAACAGTGCAATCTTCTGAGGAATACAGATTTTCAAATCATAGACTTGCATCTACAACCGAACTTAAGCACATTTGAATATACGGTCCAGGTTGACTTTACCAGCCTACTACAATCAGATAGTTACTGGGAGTATAGACCAGAGATAGCTGCAAACATTCCAAATATGAGATCACAAACATCATTTATCCAACCAAACTAATTAATTTCTGAATATTAAACCCTAGATCTTCAAGAAATTTAAAAGATAGAACAAAGGAACCATGCAAGATGAGATAACACAAAGGATTTCACCAGGAATAACCACAATGTCTTCAATTGTATTAATCACCAGAAAATGCTGCAACAATTCAACTGTTCTGAATATAGTGTTTGCTTCAAGAAACTTCAAATACTCTAACTATAGCTCTCACTCTATTACTGTCTTGCTATGTCTATAACCAATGTCTAACCCTTACAATGAGGCAAGAATGCCTATTTATCAAATTTCCCCCCAAAACATGTCAGCCCAGCCAAACATTTTTACAAAATAATCAAAACCGCCAAAATAGGTCGGCCAAGGAAACAAACTAAGGCACACATTTAATGCCATCATCCAAGTCGGCCAAGGCACAGTCCCCAAGGAAGTCTGGTCCAATGCATGCCCTATAATAATAGGGAAGCACAAATCTCGAAAAGAGCATTAATTGCTACTCCCTTTGTCTTTCCTCTGCGCTGGTGACCCTTGGACCTTCGAGAATATCCTATCCAACTCAGCAATAGGTGGCAATGGCAAAACCCTGAGTCAGCATTTAATTGAATCAATTCCCTCATTGGACCACTCAACAGTTTTCTTCCAGTCCTTCCTGCTGGCCATGTACCTGTCTATCACTGCCAAGTAGGTAGCTGCATCATCAAGCACGTGGCCAGTGACAGCTCCATCAGAATCTGGGGCATAAACCTCATGCCACCATTCCTTCAATTGATCAAGGCTCAGGTACTTGGGAGCTATTTTATTTCTCCCTGTCATCACCTCAAAGAAGGCAATGCAACCATCATAAATTTCCGTGAGGTTAGCATCAATTGATTTCCTTCGTTTTTGTATCTTTTTCAGGCCTCCCTGCCTGATCTGCAATGCCTCGAACCACTCCCATGGTTCATCCAATCTAGCAGAAGGAAGGATTCCATCTTTTCCCAACTGATCCCTGCCATATCCTAGAATAGTCCTTGATTTCTGCAGCAGGAGGTCTATGTCATTCTTATCCTGAGACAAGATGCTCTCTAACAGCTCCTTTCCCCAGACTGCATCCTTGCCCACAGACAGGATCTCTTTGATAGCTTCATCCCCTTTTGTCTGGACACCCATTAACCAGTCTGTGGCAGCCTGAGCGGAGGCCTTCATCTTTTCAATTCCGGAGATTGTCTCCTTAGTCAGAAATCCCGGAGTAGTAGAGGAGGAAGGATGGAGAGACTGTAGAGGCTTCATTACCTCCTCCAGACATTTCCTCAATCTTTCATTTTCTCTTTTCAGCTCTCGTTTTGACCGGGTCTCTTTCTTTAGTCTATCAACAATTATAGCACTCGACCCTTCAAATTCCTCAATATCCTGCTCCAGGGAGGCCGGCCCAAGGTTAATAGTTTGAACATTGTAATCCTGGCCTGTTACCTCATCTCTTGTTTTATCTGCAGCAGGGGTGGCGATGTGAACTACCCGGTTATGCACCTCATCCCTTTCCACCCGGGAAATCACCCTTGCAACCTTCTTCTTCTTCCCTTTTCTGATCTGAGATAACATTTCATCCCAGTCTAGAGGAGTGTCTTCAACTATCACTTGTTTCTTCTTTGCAAGTTCTCTCTCTAGCCAGTCCGGGGCTACAGGGTTAGTCCAGATTCCTTCTGTATGAGTTTCTCCCAGATCTTCTATCACTTTCTCCCCTTCTGCGGCTGTCACCTCGACCTCCTCCTCAGTTGTTACTTTGTCACCTTCTTTCTCTAGAGTCCGCTCACCTTGATCAGCCTCCTCAAGTCCCAATTCTGGAAGCACCGGTGATCCGCGGCCCTTATCACTCTCCGGAGAATCCTCGTATTGTACTAGGGGAGAAGTGTGCCTTTCTTCCGTTTCCACCTCGAGCTCGGTAGCCCCACTGAACAATGTTCCTTCTTTGAACGGTTCTGCTTCCCCACTAATTTCCTGTTCATCTGGATTCTCCGGTTCTGGTATGCTCTGTGGAGGAGAAACAGGCTTATCTTGCTCTTCAACTGGTAATGCTGGCGGGGAGTCTTTTGGCTGTGCAACATCCTTGGGAGAAGGGGTTCTTGATTTACGGGTATATACTTTGGTCTTTTCCCCTCCGGAGCTCTCTACATCAACAATTGGAGGTTCATCCTCCGAAGTGGCCTGATCCTTCTTCTTTGCCACCCTTGCAGTTCTAGTTTTCTTAGGCGGCGGAGGGGCATCCTCCTCTTCAGCTTTCTCTGCTTCTTCCTCATCCGAGGACTTGCTGATTGTCAGAGTCTTCCACCTGCACTTGCCAATCGATTTCCTCTTCGTTGCAGGTTCAGTTCCCTTAGGACCTCTGACTTTAATCTTGAATGGCGAGGTTTTAGCTATTTTCCCTTTGGGGTCCTCCTCCCTGGATTCTTCAGAAGTGGACATGGGGTTGAGATTCCCCATTAAATCGAAGGTACAGGGCACATTGGCATTCTCCAATACCCAGACTTTATGCTTAATCCAAGAAAAGGTGAATCTCAACACAGGAGTCATTAAGTCCTCCAACTCTGTCACCTCAGGCTCACTCCAATCAATGTCTGCAACTGACCTGTCCTTTATGGGCTCGTAAACATGGTCTTGAACCAATTTTCTGTCATCATCCAGCTGATCCGGGATCAGCTTCACATTATATTGTCTAATTGCCTCCACAGGCAGTAGGGAATACCTTTTCTTCCTTGCATTAAGGTCATCCTTGATGTTGACCTAGTAGTCTTCCAATTCCTCCTTGTGTCTTTATTCCCGGGTAGCCCTTTTCTATGCCTCTCCTGTTATATCAAAATTTATTCTCTTTGAATGGAAAGAGAATCCATAGGTTGCCAACTCCTCTCCTGCAGTGTGACCTGATTGGATAGACGGGCACATTTCTCCCACACCAATCCCAAGGGGGAAGTCTCCTCCAAAACCAGTCTTATGCTTTTCCCTCTTCACCACTGCATCAAACTCATAAATTTTTCGTACAACCTCTAGCAGCACCATATGGTCAGTAGGATACCGGGGTAACCTGTAAGGAGCAACTGGGCATCCATCAATCCGGAGGTATGTGAAGGTAGGGAACTGGATAAACCATGCTCCGTAATTCTTGATCAACCCCTTAGCCCCATCGGATAATCTGATGTGCTCTCCATTTTGAAGTGTCTGGGTAATGTGCATTGTGAATGCATCATTGGCCCTCCTATAATCTTTATGTCCCAAATGCAGCTCCGGATAGACTTTATAGATGATATCCTGCCCAATAGTTCCCATCGGAGTCAGTCCTTTGTAGGGATAGGAGATGGCCAGCACATACATGATGTAGGAGGACATGGTGAACTTCTTTGCCTCCAAGACATTTCTCAGTTGTTTGTTTATCTCTGCACTAATGAGTCCTGCCCAGTGATAATTTGTCCCCTGACTCATCTTGGTGATCATGTGGGCCATCCAATTCTCCAATACTCTGACAGTTCTCAATCCGGCCACCCTGCTCAACAGTGTGATGGCATCATAGATATCCGGCCTGAATTTCACCCTGTGCAACTGTTTAGGCAATTTGGAATGGTGAGATTTTGGCTTCTCTAGCCATGAGTTGATGATCTGCTGAGCCTTAACTGGCTCATTCTCATAGTATGTTCGGGCAGTGTCAATGTTTAAAGCATAGATCGAGGGGAGATCCGGCATGCTGAAGGCCCGGGCAATGGAGACCGGACTGAAGTTGGCCAAGACTCGTCCCTCAGTGCTGACCACCATCTGTGTATCAAAAGCGTATTGTCGGGCACATTCGAGAATCAATTCGTAGCACTGAACCGCTGGAGGGAACCCTGCCACATGCACCAATCCCGAGTTCATCATTCCTTGTCTCAAGGCTGACTGGTCCTTCTTAGCCGTTCTTTGCTTGAACTCCTCATAGCGCCAGGCACCGACGTTGGTATCAAATACATCAGCCCACACGGAAGATATCTTACTTTCAGGGACCTGGCTCTTCATGTCTAATCTCAACCATTTTGTCTCAGAAATTGAAGATGCCCCTGCACCACCTTTGGACTTCCCAGCAGCAGCCTTGCTTGATTTGGCCTGTACATTCAAGAATTGTCATTAGAATCCAATTATTAAGCTCATATCAATCCAAAGGGTTAGCACACATCATATAAATCCTTCAAAATCTGTTGCTAACTGCCAATCCTTCGAGATCCGGAGAAATTAGACAATTCGGGAAAATCACGCAAACCGGGAAAATACCGTCGGGGCAGAATTTCGGAGGAATTCAACCCAGACGGATTCCTGCTGCCAAAGCATTATTAGCCATATAAATCATTAATACGCTCAGAA
Source organism: Sequoia sempervirens (assembly GCA_007258455.2). Classification (NCBI taxonomy): domain Eukaryota; kingdom Viridiplantae; phylum Streptophyta; class Pinopsida; order Cupressales; family Cupressaceae; genus Sequoia; species Sequoia sempervirens. Next base: position 954,516,281 of record VDFB02271358.1, read on the forward strand.
AATCAAAGGATAATCGTTAAATTTACTCATTGGCAACAAGAAATAAGCATAAACAATCATTCCATCAATCCTATCATCGAAATATACAAAAGAACACAACCAGACAGGAAATCCAAAAAAATCCGGATGGAACGGATTTCCGTGGACAGCATAAAATGCACCGGAAATTAACCCAGTCCGCGGAATAAGCCCAAACCGAGAAAATCTGGGAGCAACGAAATTCCGCGACGGTCCCGGAAACCCGAAAAATGGCAAAACGTGCACCAAGACTCGAACGACCGCAGGATCTCCACTACCTGAGCTCAAATGATCCCAAAACTAGCAATAATCAACAATCTCAAGTATGCAAAGGATTCCAACTCTCAAAAGCCCTCAAAGGATGGATCCCCGTATTAAAATAATGGTGCCCTAAATCGAATGACCAACTCTCCGCCATTAAAACCAGAGCAAGCTTTAGGGCTCAAAATATCGGTTCAGGATTTACCTAGAAGCCCTCTAATCTTCACAGGATGGGAAGCCAACATGACACGGGACAAAATTCACTCAAGCACAAAATAAAATCATCGTTCTGGGCCGAACACCAAGGGAAACCCTAATTTCGCATGATAACACATTTCGCGGCCGAAACAAACAAGCAATCCGACCCAAAATGCCACCTAAAGGATAAATATGCAATCCAACGGACAAATGGAGCTCACAGGGCATGGATAATGGGGTTCCATAATAAAAACGGGACGGACCCCGACTCTATAAATACAAAATCAAAATCAAATCAAGGGCCGACCCAAATTTAACAATACCCAGTGCAAGAAAACCCCAAATCATCTCGTAAGCAAACAGAAGGGCAATGGATACATACCATGGATCAAGGCAGACGGAATTCGAGCTTAAAAAGTCAACCACGCAATGAACACGCTCAGGCGGTAAAAATACCGGCACTAGCACTCAAGAAATCCTCACGCAAACAAAGCAGGATCAATCCCTCAAAGATCAAATGAAAATCTCAATCGCCAGAGCAGTCAACAAGGAAGCAATGGAGTTAGAATGAATCAGAAAATGCCCTAAATTCGACCTTATACCCATCTGAGCAAAGGTACCTCAACCATTAATGCGCGATAAGACATTTCTAACAAGTCCGGAAACCCGAGCCCCGAGCGGAATTTCGGAAAATCCCAGAATGCGCGGAAACACAGATTTCGCGGAAATGCAGAAACCGGGGAAGTCAGGAAGATCGAGATTTTGATAGAATCCGGGAAAATCCGATAGGACCGAAAAATCCTGAAGTCAAGCAGAAACCCAGAATCGGAGAATCCTGCCAGAAACGGACAAGGAACCAGGGCCGGAAGAATCCGCCAGAGGTGGAAAATCCCGGATCCAGGTGAAAACCCAGACTTGGCCCAAAATGCAATTTCAATCAATTCCAACCTCAGGGCAAGGGCAAAGCCAGCAAGACCAACATGTCAAGACCCTAAAAATGATAAATCCAATAAAATCAAAGGTCAAAGACACCAAAAAAAAGGGTCCCCACTCCAAGTGGGGCGTGTGTGCGAAAACTACACAACAGTTATCTTAGAGGAAGAATTCAGCTCCTTCCATAACCGTATCAAAATCTCAAAAGATAGTGCTATGCGCAAGATGATTTGGAAATCCTATCATTCGTCAATAACAAAGTATAGGATTTAGTGGATTGTTACAATGAAAGGTTATCAACATTTGAAAGGACCAACACTGGCACGCAAGAAGGGGAAAGTTCCCACTTTGAAGCAAAATTGTCCAGTCTAGACAATTGAGTCAACTTATTGTCAAGCTACCTTGCCATGCTCGAAAGAGTTATGCCGGTAGTTAGGTATATTCTATTGGCTTTTAGGGATATGGTTGGTCATACTTTAATATTTTCTAAAAATTAACTTGGAAAATATTAACATTTTCTCTTTCCTAGAAAGGAATCATTTTCTCGCGCCATGTTATAATGTATGTGTTGCTCATGATTGTATGAACAATTTTATAAATTATAAATAAAAAAATATTTATTGGCATTAACTTTCTGAATTCATATTAAGGTGCATTATTTTATTTGTTTTTTATGAACATAATGTTTAGTGTATTCGACAACTGGTCATTGCTCTCAGCTTCAAAATAATTGATAATTTGTCTTAATTTTTCCATTGCATTTGGAAAAATAAAAATAAAAATTCCAACGAGAATTTGGAAACATTGAATGTTGAAAACCACAATAAAAAAGTATTTAAAATAAATTGTTTATTTTTTTTAATACATTTTTTCATATTGTCTCTAAAGAGACAAAAGTGAATTGTTTTTTTGAGACAAAAGTGGAATTGTCTTTAAAGAGACAAAAATACTTATGTTTTTTATTGTCTTTACAAAGACAATTTTTTAAGACAATAATTTGAGACACTCGCTTAAAGACAATATTTAAGACAATACACATATTTTTTTTTGTCTTAGGTTAAGACAATTTATTAAAAAATTGTCTCAAAAATTGTCTTAAATGCCCCCTCTATGTAGTAGTGCTGCCCAGGAATGGAATGTTCATTTATAAAAACTAATCTAAGTATTTGCATAATATGTAGAAATTGGGAAAAAAGAAGAGGAGCAAAAATATAAAAATAATAAGTCATTGAAGCAGTTAAATTAATATACTTTAATGAAGTCGGACATTCTTTATTCACTCAACTTTCTTTTTGTTGCTTCATTTGAGTAATTAAAGACTTACCTTAGCAAGCTGTAGAATGAAGCAAATGATTAAGTTCTTGCATGTCTTGTCAAGATGCCAGTCCACTGGCTTGCATAATACCTAGTTTCAAAGATCCTTTGAAGCAGGACATGCCCAGGAAATTAAATATAACGGATTAGGAGTTGACATTATAGCCAAGTGATTGCACTATGTAGCTCACATGATTAACAAGTGGACTATGGGTTCTCGAAAGTATAGATGAAGCTGCTCATTTTTAAGGATTGTGGGGTGTTAAACACCAGTAGTGAATTGAGAACTTAACATATTCAGACATCTATGTGTTTATAGACTAGCAGGGTCTCTGAAATGTAGACGAAGCTACACACTTTTCTAATTTTTTAATTGAACAATGCAATTTACAGAGAGTAAACAGCTACACATTTTTATTAACATTAAATTAGTTACATTTATATGCAAATGAACAAAATGTACAATAGAATTGGTGAAGTTGTTTAGATCGAAAATAACAAGCAATGGGGTTGAATCGGTTGGCAGAAGAATATCGCACTGATGTGAGGATAGTGTGATATTTAATTGCAATTTTAATATATTAATATCAGATCTTTAAACATCTTGGAATGGGTAAATGGAAACCTATGTAAGTTGATCAAAGATATTATTTGATTACTCATTTTCTTGTAATTTGGAATATTAGTTGTAATGGAATTCACGAGAAAGGCGGAGCGGGATGGTGGTGGTTATAAGTTGGTATGACTTCATTTACACCACTTTCTCGTTCCTAACCATCAATTAGGAGAGTGGAGGATATTTGGTTATGATGGGTGGAGTCCACATTAATTCTTAACTTCATTTTGGAGCACCATACTTGGGGAACATGTTTCCACTCTTCACATGAGTCAAAGATTCCTTTCATTATTGTTTTCTATTATGAGGGTGGTCATTATTGCACATGGAAACATTAATGTTCCACAATAGCATGGTTTCTTGGTACTTGGTTTTGGTGAGTCTACTTATGGTTTCATTTCTCTAATTCTCTAAATAGTGGATGCTTTGTATAGAGGTTTTATCAGTATTTTGCAAATTCAAGTAATATTATGATTTCAAAATACTAAGATTATCAATATATTGATGTAACACATTATTTGGGATTCATACATTATTGATGCTTTCCTTTTTAGTGGATTTCTTTTTCCAAATGGATTTTTCCACACAAATTTTAAGATTTTGTGTTAATAATGTGCCTATTGATTGTACATTGTCAATTTCTATTTCTACATGCTTTAAACTCTATTTCAAATTTGATAATAATTAATCATGTATCAATGAGATTGAAACAATTAATTTAAAGTTATCACTGCATTTGTTCACCAGTATTTTCAACATTCAATATCAAAACTTTCGTTATATTAAGAAGGGGATGATTTTCTTGAATTGTAGTAAGCTTTATGTTTTTAGTGGGAGTATTTAACTTAGAGGATTTTGTAGATCCATGTGTGGTTCTAACTATGACATCTAGTTGCCTTTTAGAAATCAAAAAATTCAATAGTGAAGGACATAAGTTGTTGAAGTTGAAAATGGAGAATCTCTTAGAGGGAAGAGATCAATGGAGAGTTATGTTAAGAAATAAAGATCTAGTAGAAATTCTTAATTCCAATTGGATAAAGATGCCAAAAAAGCTTGAGGTACAATATGGCCATGTCTCTATAATTTAGTTCTTTTGAATGTCTTTAAGGAGAGTCTCATTAAACAAAAACTATGAAAGGGGAATGGTGAGATTTATTAAAAAAAGTATTTGAAAAGTAAATTATATTCCTTAAAAATGAAGAATACGATTCTATAACCAATCGTATAACTGTATTTTAATATGATTTTGAGTCACCTAGGAAGCACATACATTAAATTAGATGATGAGGATAAATTTATTTTAATGCTATGCTCTTTACCTAAATTTTGGAAGAATCTAATAGTTGCAATAAGTTGTGGTGCTACAAAGCATAAGATGGATAGTCTTATTTTGACATTTCCTAGTGAAGAAATAAGCAAAAAATCTATCAATAAGGGTTCTAAGGATGCACTCCATGTACAAAGTGAAATTTTAAAACTATGTTACACTTTCATCCCACAAAGTAATTTTAATCAAAACATTTTTTATTGAAAATATTATAGTTGAAAAAGTTTCACCTAAATCTTATATTTTAGTTGGAAAGGTTTTGTGGCGTCTACATTGACCCAGTGGTTTCATTCAAAACCTCTTTCACTCAATTCTTTTAGTTGAGACCCCTTAAAAAAAACATAAGGCCATTGTTTTCTTTCACTTGAATCTAAGTTACCCTCCAACCAATTTTTTAGTGTCAACCAACAAGTCATCTAACCATCTAGCCCTAATATTTTTTCTCTAAATCAAGATAGGTCTTCATCCGACCCAAACTATTATAAAAAGTATTTTTAATTAAAAAAATAATATTTATTAAAAAAAATAGAATTCCTAAGAATATTTTTTATTTATATAATTTATTAGATTAAATGATACTTTAATTGTAAACCAGACCATAAATTATAAATCCAAATTTTAAAAAAAAAACATTAAATTTGAAATAGAAATAAAGAACACCAATTTGAAATATAAATGGAAACCACCCATACACATAAAATTAACCTAGGCATGTTGACTTTATTTTCTTCATATATCTTCCCCAACATGATTAAAATGTTTAATTATGTCCTATTGTCCAATTTCAACTATTAATTAAATGATTCATAATTATTTAATTAATTCATGTCTTTTATTCCTTGACTATTTAAATAAATAAATTATATTTATTTTATTTAAATACGTGGCTAATTTCTTATGTCTCTCCATAATTAAATAAATTCCTTAATTTATTTAATTATTATCTATCCATTATTTCCTCCTAATTATTTAAATAAATAAAATTTATTTATTTTAATTTTTTTTTATGAATAGGTAGGTATCTATATTAATTTAAATATAAACATACATATTTAGAAAAAAAAGGGAGGGTGGTAGAGAGCCACACCCCAAGAGTCACATGGGCAATGCCCAAAAAATTAACAGATAACGTGGGCTAAACCCAAAAGTCCAAAATAACAAGGATAAAAAAGGTCATTAAGCAGCTAGAGTAGTGCTAGCAGAGCCAAGAGGGTTTTTGTCTTCCAAATTTCTCCCCCATACATTAGTGGGGTCTGGAGTGACGTTAGGAGGAGGACCCCAACCATCATCAACATCTTTTTTTCCTTTATCTTCTTCCTCATGCCAGAGCGAGATAGCGAGTGCCATATGAGGGAATGCTTTATTAGAACCTGGCCACCCAGAGCCAGAAGCAAGAGGATCAACAGAGGGCCACCCACTACCACTGCCGCTCCCCAAAGCACCTCCATAAGGCCACCCTTGAGTAGTCTACGATGAAGGAGAATGGTTTCATCGAGGAGTGCAAGAATCCTGTCGAGGCAGGAGCTAGGAACGGGGATGCGTAGAGCCACTCTGCTGCTAGCCCCTAGAGGCTGATCTGTCACGAGAAGAGGTGGGTGAGGCAGGGACCCGAGCAACAGTACAAGGGACATTGTCCTAGTGATCCAGAAGAACCTAGAGGTGACCAACCTCAAGTGCAACTTTGTTAGCTTGCACTTGAACATATAAAAGAAAATTAGAGCAAATCCTAGCTTTAGCATATAAAGAAACATGAATATCCATTTAAGAATGTGAAAAAATGCAAGCATTTTTGTCCTTCCAAATATTGGAAAGAATTTCCACCTTGAAAGTGTGCCAGAGCTAGGTGAATTTTGTAGGAATTATGTGAGAATCTCCAAGCAACACCATATGCTAGGAGAAAGGTTCTAGCCGAAAGGGCCAAAAAAAGTCATGAATCTAAGTCCAAAGTTGCTGAGCTCTGGGAAAAAACCATAAAAGATGCTTAAAATTCTTAGCTTGCCCACAAAAAGGGTAGGGAGGGTCCCGGACCCCCAGGTGAACTAGCTAAGAGCCCATGAGCAAGCCCTGGAAAAGAATGCACTAGGAAAAGTGGGTGAGCTTCGACTCAACACTTGCATACCAAGTGGCAACAAATCTTTTACACCAGATATGATTAGGAGATTGAAGAAGCCACCTCTAGTTCAAAATCTGAATCATAGGGAAATGTGGTGAGAACCACATATAACCAAGCTGAGGCTTGTAGTTCCTGAAAGGGGTGTCTGAAAACCACTTCCAGTCTTTCCACCAAGGTTTGGTCCCATGAATTCCAACCTTATGAAGCATCTTAGTAGGAATGGCATTCACCAGACCATCATAAGTAGCATGGTCCTAGTTTTGAAGTCTGTATTGGGCATGAAAAACATCACACGACATGATATGCATGGTGGGTCTGGAAAAAATATGATGCAGGGTCTAAATACCCTTCTTATGAAATCTGAGCACCTTAATCCTTGGTGACTTAGCCAGTGATTGACAATTGTTAGCAAAAAGAGGCGACCACCAAACATTGTGCTAGTTGAGAGAAATCCCATCTTGAAAACTAGAGCTAGCCCAACGGAGCTAGGGTTTGACAATTTCTCAGGCCCGCTAGATGCTTTTGGCTATAAAAGTCCCAAAAATTTGGATTGGTTCATTCATGACCAGAAGGGTTTGAAAGCCAATCCCCTTCCAGGAAGGTCTATGAACAGGGAAGCTGAATTGAATACTATGCCTGAGAAGAATTTTCCAGGCCTCGTTCCTAGTAAGGGCATGAATAATCCATTTAACACACAAAGCGATCCCTTGTCATTGATTAGAAAGAAGCCCAAGGCCTCCCGAATCTCTGGGAAGACAATAGAAATCCCAAGCCACCTGATGATACCCTCTGTGAGTTCCAGAGGAGGCCTAGAGAAAATCATGAAGCAACTTCTTAAGCTTGCCATAGGCAGCTTTGGAGGGGGGCCAGCAAGAAGAATAATGAACATGGGTAACTGCTAGAATTTTGGAACACACCTAGAATTTCCCTACTAAAGAAAGGGGCTTAGTAATCCAATAAGTAAGTTTCTGCTCAACTTTGGAGAGCATGGCTTGCCAAAGTTCAGCTGAAGATGCCTAAAAAGTAAAGGGAATTCTCAAAAACTGAAAAACTTCACCAGGCCTAATCCACTTCCAACCATACTGTTGTAGCCATAGTGGGGAAGGCAAGATAGATTGCCGGTAACACAAAGTTTTATGCCATTGAATGGCAGAGCCAGAGGCAAGACAGGAAGTATTAAGACACTCAAGAGCCACCACAATAGAGTCTTCATCTTCTAGAAGGGTGAGAAATGAGTCATTATCAAAATGGCCATTAACAAGCTAAGCTTGAGAGTTGGGCAGAGAAATCCCCTTGACTTGCCGTTGGGAAACTACATTGGCCAAAAGATAACCAAAACCCTCAGCTACAAGCACATATAAAGAGGGAGCCAGTGGGAACTCTTTCCTAATGGAACGAAAGAGTCCAAAAGTAGAGGGTTGACGACCATTGATGGTGATACAAGTTGAGGCATCCACAAAGAGAATTCAAACAGATTGAATGAAATTGGGCTCAAAACCCAGGGCTTGCAGCATAGCCAGAATAAATAGCCATTCAATGCAATCATAAGCCTTGCCAAAGTCAATCTTAATGAACACAACTTTCTGGTTTGAGCGTCTGGCCCATTCCATACCTTCCCAAATGGTAATGATATTATCCAAAATAAATCTGGATTTGATGAGCCCAATTTGTTTTGGGCGCACAATCTAAGGCAGAAGATGGCAGATTTTGAGAGCCAAGGCCTTGGTGATAATCTTGTAGGAGACATTAAGAAGCATGATAGGTTGCCAGTTATAGATGTCTTCTGGGTTGCCAAGTTTAGGTATGAATTTTATGTTACCTTTATTGATTAAATTACCTAGGGAATTAGAGTGAAACGCTTCTAAGTAAACTTGATGCAGATCATGCCCAATATCATCCCACATGGCTTTGTAGAATTCACAAGGGAATCCATCAATTCCTAGGGCTTTGTCATCAGCAATGGAATACATAGCCTCTTTAAGATCATCAAATGATAAAAGTTGACTGCAAAAAAAAAATTGAGCTAAAGAAAGCTTATTTGGCACAATAGAAAGGAAATCCTGGAGGGCTTACTATCACACAGGCAGCTCAAAGAGCACTTGAGCACCATCTTTAATTTTTTTAATGCCCAGGGATGTGTGCCTCGCATGCAGAGCCAAAAAATCTCTTTGGAGGCATGATCACCATCTTTTAGCCAATGCAACTGAGCTTTGATTTGCACTCCTCGAGCAACATAGCTGTCAAAAATTTGACTGAAAGTTAACTGAAAATTTTCTCATAATGATGCACAAAGGCATGGAGAATTTCAGGCAGCTCAGAGAGAACTTGAGCACCATCTTTAATTTTTTTAATGCCCAGGGATGTGTGCCTCGCATGCAGAGCCAAAAAAACTCTTTGGAGGCACGATCACCAACTTTTAGCCAATGCAACTGAGCTTTGATTTGCACTCCTCGAGCAACATAGCTGTCAAAATTTTGCTTTGTGTGCCTTAGCTCTGTTACCCTGACTTGTAAAGAGGGGGAAAAGGGGCTAGCCACCAAAGCCTCAAAGGAAGCACGGGCGTTAGTGGTGGTAGCCTCATAAGATTGGCAGTAAAAAATAGATAGTTGGTGGCCATAAATGTGCAAAAATCTAGCCGTACGAATGATAGCCTCATTCCACCAAGAAATCCAGCCTGTATGATGAGCTGGCCTACACTCCAAATTCCAAAGTCTACAAATGTGGGCCAAGGTAGGCTTGTGGTAGAGTAAATACCTGTTTAAAAAAAATTGATTTTTACACGTAGTAGGTTGTCGATTCTCCCATTCAATGCAGAAGGAAATGGGGAAATGATCTGACAAGGTCACATCCACTAACAACTTAACTGGGAGAGAGGAGTTGTCAAAATGAGAAGAAAGATTACATGAGATCATGGCATGATCAAGGCACTTAAATATTCTATCAGAACTGACTCAAAAATTGCACCAAGTGTGCCAGAGAGAATGATAATGGCGGTGACCAATATTGGGATCAAAAAACCCTAATTTATTACACATGTAAAACAATGCCTTCCTTTTCCCAGCTGTCCATCTGAATGGCAAAGTGTCATATTTGTCATATGCCATTTCTACCATATTGAAAACCCCACAGAGTAACTTGGTCGCAATTGGTAAAGAATCAACAATCCAATGTTTACCTAGCTTTGTAACACTTTTAGGGTGGAAATCCTCTTCAGTATCTGGAAAGATAGAAATTCCTACATATTTGCTAAAACCCAAATGGATAAAAAAAATTATTTGTATTCTAAAGCTATTATTTTTGATAATGTGCTCTTGGAGATTCAAGGTCAAGCCAACAAGGTTGTGCTTGATGGTGGCTCACCTTCAGGTGCTTTTGGACCATTGGGGCAATTCCCTGTCTACTGTGGCTCAGGTGATCACTTTGTTTACTTCCTCCCATGACTGACCGTCCTCTCAGGGCCGATAGTGGAGTGGCTCTACTCACCCCTACTCTTAGCCTCCTCTTCGATATGGTTCCCACCTTCCTTGGTGGTCTCATTCTCCTCCTTTATGAACTAGCTAGGGGTGGCCCTTTGGAGGAGGGATACAGAGTAGTGGTGGTAGTTCTAGGTGGCCCTCTAATGATACTCCTGCTTCTAGCTCTGGTTGGATAGACTCTGGTGAAAGCTTTTCATGTCTAGTGCTTGCAATCTCACCCAGGAATGAGGATAAGAAAGATAAAGATAAAGGTGCTAATGATGGTTGGGCTCCTCCTCCTGACATCATTCCAGACTCCACTGATGAATGGGGAAAAAAATTGGATAAGAGAGACCTTCTTGGTTATGCTGGTACTACTTTGGCCACTTAATGGCCTATTTTATGTTTGTAATCTCAAATTTTTGGGCTAGGCCCATGTGACTATGTTTTTTCATTTTCTGGGAACTTCCCATTTGACTCTCTTGATGTTCCTTTCTACCACCCACCTTTTTTTTTTAATATGTATTTTAGTCTTTATAATTAATATAGATTAGTGTCTATTCATCCAAAAAAAAATAATGTTTAATAAAGTTAAGGTTTTGTTTGAAATTGGTGGTTTTTATTTCTATTTTAAATATAGACTATTCCATAAATTAGATTTCTAATTTATAAAATTTAGATTTATATTTTAGATTTTGAACATTGTAAAGGCATATACAAATATAAAATATTTTTTAAAAGTTCTAATTTTTTAGAATAATTATTTTCATTAAAAATATAAAATTTATAATAATTTAGGTAGGTTCAAGATCTACCTTTGTTTGGGGCAAAGATGAACAATATTGGAGTTGAATGGATTATATATATATAAATACAATTTTGATTTATCATTTTATAAATATTAATTTAAATTTTGATAAGTTTAATTTCAATTTTTCATAGATTTCAATTTCGATTCCAATTTCGATATTATATTTTGTTTCCAATATTGATAAATTGAATTTGATATAATTTTCAATTTTATATTGATGTCAATCTAAAATTTGATATGTAAATTGATTTATATTATAAATTAAAAAAAATGATATCAAATTTTTAATATGGATATAAATATTTTGGTACATGAATTCATGCAAATGTATAATTTTAATAATTAATATTGAGATTTACGGTGAAATGCCACTAGAGTATTTATTTCAAATTTAGGGTTTATATTGGTGAAATAAATTTCTTGTTTCTATTTCAGATATAATGTGAAATAATGTTCGGTTTTCTATTAAAAAATTAGGATTTATAATGCAAAAATAAAATTAGGAAATGTATTTCAAGTTTAGGGTTTATATTTGTGAAATAAAGTTATTTAAAAAATGGTGGTGTAATTTAGGGAAAATTCAAGTTAGCATTATAAAGCATAAACAACTAAAAACCTAGTTTAACAATGAAAAACAAAGGAGTAAAATGCATGAAAACTAAGAACAATCTCACCAAGCCTTCATGCCCTCCATGAATCGCCTTCATTGCCCTTAGATTTTGTGATCAAATATGACCTATGACAAGATCTAAGCAAATATTGAAGGATTGTATTATGGCTACAAGTGTACTCAAAAAGTGCAAGCATCAAGAAGTCAAGAGTTGTATGAAGTGACAAAATGATGATAAAATTTCATTCTTATAGAATGTCAATTTTAGACGGACGACCAAGATTGAAAGTTGAGAGATGCCCTAAGATCAATGGTTGAAATTAAATGTGACAACCGACAATTAGTGTTAGGGAAACATTAGGTTAAATTTTGACATAGGTAGCTAAAGAAAAATCAAATCAATAGACAATGCATGTGACAAGAGGAAATATTGGACACAGAAAAATAAAAAGCTGTAGAATCAAATAATAATTTAAAATTATTCAATTTAAAGATTAGGTTGACATTTTGAATTAAAAATTAATTTAACTCAAAAGTAGTGGGACCATGTGATGGTAAATAATTATTTCTAATTATTTACTTGGAGAGAAATTAGAAAGTGGACAATTTTAAATAAATTATAGCAATTTATTTAATTATAAAAAGATATAAGAAATTAATGATGTATTTAAATAAATAAATAAAGTTTAAATTATGCTTTTGGAAAACATTGTGATATCGACGTTGAGGTCTACTCGGTCGGTGTATGAGCTATGCTAGGGTTTTGTGTTTTCTGTGGTCACCCTTGTTTCATACTGCACCTCTTGCGTAGGAAAACCCTCCTTTTTTGTGTGTACGACCACATGTACTACAATTTCTTATTTTAATATGCCTTCAACTCTCTCTAGCCTAGCAGTTCTTGTTGGTGTTAGTGATTCGATGATGATAATCAATGGCTCCTCCTCCGAACAAATGTCCCTAGAAATTTCTTTCGAAAGTCTTTCATGAGGTAAGTGTTCTGATTCACCCGCTAATGTGGTTTTTCCTTTACCAAATTTTGATTTTCCTATCAATGGATTGAGCAGTACACCGTTCTTGGGTGTTTTGTTGGGAGAACTCCCCTTGAAAGTGTCCTTAAAGATCAGGTTAGCAAGGCTTGGGTCCCTCATGGGGTCTACCTTAATATGGTCCAAAACTTGACCAATCCCCTTCTAGGAGGGTTTGTGCATAGGAAAGCCACATTGAATGCAATTCCTAAGGAGTATTTTCTAGTCTTTATCTCGAATAAGGGCTCTAATTATCCATTTAACACACAAGGCAGTGCCTTGTCATTGAGTGGAGAGTAGACCATGATGCCCTCCAAAATCTTTGGGAAGGTAGAAAAACTCCTAGGAAACACGGTGAAACCCTCAATGGGACTCTGTAGAGGCCCAAAGAAAGTCTCAAAGAAATTTTTTAAGCTTGGAATAGGTAGCTTTCGAAGAGGCCCAACAAGAGGAGTAATAAACATGCATAGTTTCCAAATTCTTAGAGTACACTTGGAATTTTCCTACTAAAGAAAGAGGCTCGGTAATCCAATAGGATAGATTTTTCTCAATCCTAGAGAGAATTGCTTGCCACAACTCAACTGGAGAGGCCTAGAAGGCGAAGGGAATGCACAAAAATTGAAATATTTCCCCTATCCCAATCCATTTCCAATCGTACTATTGCAACTTGTGAGGAGTGGGTAGAATAGACTACCTATATCACAAAGTGTTATGCAACTAAATGGCAAAGCCATATGTGGGACAATTTTTTTTTTAGAGAATCAAGGGCCACCTTAATATTGTTTTCTTCCTCCAAAAGGGTGAGGAAAAATCGTCAACAAAATGGCCATTAACAAGTTGAGCCTAGGAGTTAGGTAATGTGATGCCTTTGACATGTCGTTGAGAAACCACATTAGCAAATAGATAGACAAATCCTTTGGCAACAAGCACGTAAAGAGGAGCAAGTGGGAATCCTTGTTGAATGGAATGGAAAAGACCAAAGGCAAGAGACTGGCGACCATTAATGGAGATACAAGTAGAGGTGTCTAAAAAAATAATTTGAACAACCTGAATGAAATCAGGCCCAAACTCCAAGGCTTTCAATATTACCAGAATGAAAGGCCACTCAATGCACTTATAGGATTTAGCAAAGTCTATCTTGAGAAAAATAGCTTTCTAGTCCGAACTCCTAGCCATCTTCATATTTTCCCATACATCAATGATATTATCCAAAATAAATCTTGACTTGACAAAACTAGTTTGCTCTAGGCACATAATCTCAGGCAAAGGATGGAAAATTTTCAAAGCCAAAGCTTTGGCGATGATTTTATAAGAGACATTGAGGAGTGTGATAGGCCACCAGTTGCAAACATCCTTGGGATCTCCAAGCTTATGTATGAATTTAATATTTCCTTTATTAATTAAATTACCTAGGGATGTGGTATGAAAACCTCAAGATAGACTTTATGAAAATCATGTCCAATACAGTCCTAAAAGGCCTTGTAAAACTCACAAGGGAAGCCATCAATCTATGGGGCCTTATCATCATCTATGGATTGAACAGATTCCTTCATGTCTTCAACTGTGAGTAGTTTCTCACAAAAATCTTTCTACGATAAAGATAGCCTATTTGGAAAAATAGTAGGACAATCTTGAAGGGCTTGTTGTCACTCTGGCACATATTCCTAAGTAGTGAAAACTTGTTCATAATGTCGAACAAAGAACTAGAGAATGTCAGGTATCTTAGAGAGCACTTGGAATCCTTCTTTAATTTTTTTTATGCCAAGACATGAGTGCCTGGCATGCAAGGCCAAAAAAAACTCCTTGGAGGCATAGTCACCAATCTTTAACTAGTGTAATCTAGCTTTGATTTATGCACCTCTGGTAGCATGATTGTCTACAACTTGCTTTAATGGGGAAAAAGGGCTATCAACATTGCATCATGGTATCTCATAGGAGGCATTAGGTATGCCCAATAGATTCCTACTGCCTATAGATGCTTTTTCTTCTCTGTTAATAGTGCTAGAGCTAGGTATCTAAGAAAACTTATTTGTTTCCCCCCTAACCACTGTCGCGATCGAGTGGGTACCTATCATAATTACAACAATATGCTCTAAAAATTCATCTAACATATTTAATATTAAATTATTCATTATGCAAGTGTTCTTTTCTAAAGGCCCTAGACACTTTAGAACCATTTTGGGAGCACTTCGCAAAGACATGGGACACTTTGTGAAGAAATGGAACACTTCACAAAGAAACAAGACATTTTGCAAACAAAAGGGACACTTTGTGATTTTTTTCCAAGATCCTAAATTAACCTATAAATGCATTAAAAGTAATTAAATCATTGCAAAATAACTAAGCAAAAGTTGCAAAATTAACTCACCTCATGATATAGCTCACCACACGTTACCTAGTCTTGAAGCTCATCTAGTTATGAAGGTGTGTAACCCCATCTACTCAACATCTTATCACACTCACTACAAGAAGGTAAAATGAAATATTAAGTGACAAATTACTCTCCTCTACCTCTTTTAGCCTATTTTCATCCATTTTACTCTTATCCATTAAAATAGGGTTATTTTCTATTAAAAGTTAATACAATACCTTTTCTTCAAAACCACATAATAGGAGCTAGGAAACTCTATTTTCAATGTCGTTTGATGAGTTTGAATCGTGATTCCACACCTGACATCATCAATTTTCTACCATTATGTGGCTTGGTACTTGGAAATGCCCTATAGTATGATGTTCCTTATTTGATGTGGCTAGATTGCTACCTTCATTCCATCTTCATAAAGTAAGTAGAATCAAGGGGGGAATACATCTAACCTCAAATTTGATTTCTAGAAGTTAGATAAAAGGATTTTTGGACAACTAATTTTTTTTTTTTACAGGATGTAGTTCCTAATAGTATAGTTTTGCAAATAACTACATTGGGGGATTCATTCTCCCATCTTTTGAATGAGTATCCTTTTGTGCAATAAAGTGTATTTTTTTGAGTCCTTTAGCTTACATATGTTTATAGTCATATGGGCACTAAATTTGGTGCTAATTGTAGACATGGAAATTGTACTCCTTTACAAAAAGTACAATATGTGGCCTAACTTAGTCATATTTTAGACACCCTTGCACCAATCACCTCTTACAAGTTGCATTTATAGGCCACTAATGGTCATTATTTTTCAATCTATAGGCCCATTTTACTCAAAATCATATATATCCCAACAAATAATGTTTAAAACAAAAAAATCTCAAAAACCCACCTTCGAAAACCTCATTTGAGACCCATTCACCACCTTGGGTGAATGAGTCCCCTCTGGTGGAATTTTCATTTTTAAGTAGGAAACTCACTAACTTAATTTAACTTTTTAGTGGATGTTGGCATATTAGGTCTTAATAATGAGCAATTAGGTATTGTTTCCTATAAATATGTGTTTCTAGGTTATTTTTCACATCTCCTAGTCAGTTTTACAAAGCAAAATCAAGAGTAAAGAGAAAAGTATCTTTCACAAGAAGATTCAATAGAATTTCTATAGCAAAGTTGAAGGTTTTGGACAAGAAGATAGGGTTTTTGCAAGTCTTCAACCTCACTTACCATTCAAGATCTAACATTGCAAAGAGTTGATCATGGATGCCTATGGAGAATCATAGAGAAATCTAGGTTGAGGAGATGCAACTAGCCATCAAATCACACCTTATGACTTATTCAAGTGATTCCATCTTCCATTTTCTCTCTCTCTCTTTCTTCAAATTTAAGGTTTGCATGTTATTTAATTTCACTTGAAATTTTTTAGGGTTTCTTGGATTGAAATATTGCATCATTCAAATCACAATTACTTATCTTATTCTAGCACATTAGAATAGGGTTTTACTTTACTTCATATTTTCCTAGTCTTAGACACACTTAAGGCTAGGGTTTTATGCAATATTTATCTATTCAAGGTTTACTTACCAAGTTAGGGGTTTGACGAAGGATAATCCCCCATTAGAAAATAAATTCTAAGTTGTTTTGTAGATATTTTTAGAGATTTAGTTTTGAGTTTCCGTTAAGAAGTGTTGTGCAAGTGACAAAGTATAGGCCTGAAACTTGAATTTACACAAAACAAAAAATGGATTGATTTTCCATGGATGGTGAATGAGTCCCACTAGAGGTTCCTGTCAGAGTTGAATGTAGATTCCAATACCCATTTTGCAAAAACCAAATTTTGGGTAGAAACCCTGATTTGGGACTGATTCGCCCAAGGTGGCGAATGAGTCCCAGTCAGCCAAAAATTCAACATTTCCAAAATTTCAGAGTATTTTCTAGTCTTTATTAGACTTATAGGTGCACACATTCTATTTTATAGCTTCTTGTTTGGTTCTATTTTCATTTTTGTTCATCTTTTTAAGTCTTGTGCAAACAACAATGTGTTTTCAAACACTCCATATTTCTTAGTTTTGCATACATAATCAATAGTATTTTTAAGTTCTTTTCATTTATTTTACTTCATTTAGGAATATTGCATCTATACCATATCCTTCTTTGAGTGTAAACACAACATTGTATCCCCAATCTTATCTCCTTTTAAGTGAAAAAACCTAGGAGTATATAGCATTCGGGTTCCAAAATATTTGTTTTCACTTGTGAAGCACCTTCACCACAGGGCATGTTCCTTTTCTTCTTCCTCATCAATTTGGTTGTAGGTTCTTCCTCCTCTTCTTCTTGCTCTTTGGTAATACTAAGGTTTTTCTCCCTTTTCTTTTTTTTCTTTTTGCCTCTCTTGAATGGTGCCACCAGAGGAGACTCTTTTCTTTTTCTTGATCTTGTTGAAGGTATGAAAGGAGCTAGGCCTTTTCCTTTACCATGGGCACTAGGTTCTACCTTTGTTGATGTAGGATTTGTGGTTGGTTTTGAAGGAGTAGTCCTATTGGATCTCCTTAGTCCTCATGATTCTCGCATCATTTGCTCTCCCTTGGCTCTTCCCTATGAAATTTTTTCATCAGTGAAGCCAACCTTTCTAAGCATTTGATCTACATTCTTTCTTATCATAGGAATCCTATGATTCATGCAAACTTTCATTTTCTTCATATGTGCCCACTCTTGGTTCATTGGAATCTTTTTGGGATTTTCAATAAAACTTGCACTTAGCCTTCTGTGTTATCCTTTTTAACTTCATAACCCAATGGTTGGATCTAGATATTCTAAGGTTCAACTGCCTCAATCATGCACTCATCTGTGGAGACATGAAATATGATACTATCCTTGTACTTATCAACAATTTTTCTTCGGATCCTTTCTTGTTCATTCATGTTTCTTTTGAATACAACAAAGAATGTTGTCAAAACATTGTCCCAATTCTTCATTTTACCCAAGTTATGCATATAATCAAAAAATTAATGTGCAGCAGGTCTTGATGTATCCCAAATTACCACATCATCTCTTTTGGGAAGCTATATAAGAAAGTAGAACAGATAAACAATCACGGAACCAAACTTAAATGCATAGTTCTTCTCCCTTGTCATCTTTATATTTTCAAACAATTGTTGCTAGAGAAGTTCACACATCATATTTTGCACCATTCTCTACCATGTCATATCAGGTGTATATAGTTGTAGTAAATACAAATTTTTCACTATTTGTGAAGTAGATTTTGTGACCGATCATTATGGTTGAACACTTCATATTAGGATTGGTAATAGGTTTCATTGCAAGGGATTTTCTATCAACCATTACTCCGGTGAGTTCTATCACCACTTCATTTTTCACAAATTTCAACATTGGTACCAGTCCAATATCATAAATTCTAGTAACAACATTGATCACTTCTTTGGTTATTAGCTGAGGTATGTTAATCCACAAAACTTATCATGAATTCTACTAAGAGTAGGTTTAACATACTTGTCATCAAGAGGGTATGTGCAGGATCATCATGGATAAAATGGGACCTTAAGTGGAAAAAAATTTAGAAAAATCAAAGTTAGGCAACTTGACATAAAAATTTGAATAAGTTATCGATATTATTTCAAAAATATGTAAGAACGGAATCTATAGAAAATTGAATGTAGTTTCTAAAAGTCTACTAGGTTTATTTATTTATTTTAAATCTATTTCATGAAAAATTGAAATTTCAATTCAGTAGTACTTAAATTTCAGGGAAAAAATAAGTAGGTGTTTATCTGACCACCCTAACCACAATAACATGATAATATTTTTTATAATATTTTAGATATAAGTAGAGGATTAGGAGATAATTTTTTGTGTCATTGATCAATTATCATCAGATATCAACAATCGCCCACCATCGCATGATCAAAAATTGCTAGATCTTTATTGATCACGATATCATGGGTGGGCACCATGTGTCTCATTTGATGGAGCCAAAGGAATGAAGGAAATACCATGGCACATTAATCCAGCCTTAAATACATTAAAAGGCGGGTTACTAAAGTGCTCTTAAGGTGCACGTGTTTTAAATCAACGGATCTATTATAATCTTGGTGGGAAAGTTGCTTGATGGTCAATGATAAGGCTGACGACTATGTTGAAGGAACGAGATCACCGATGCTCAAGATCTATGGTTGCTTGCTATCGCGTGATCCAAAGTTGCAAGATTTTTACTGATCATGATATTGCGGGCAACGACCACGTGGACTTCCTTGGTAGTGTATGGTATGATGGGCCCCTTATTTCCACGTTGGAAATTATGTCAGCTTATTTTGAAGGTAGTTGTTTGATGAAGAATACCATAAATGGGTAACTAAATATTTGACTGGGGAAGAGTAAAAATAATGGACTATTAATTGGTGGTAAATAAAATGTTGCGGTTACAACGGTTTCCAATTTTGTTTTGAAAGTTGGTCATTCGACGTGGCTTTCTTGTGGTTTTTGTTATTGCATCAACTTTAATTAACTAACATGATGAATGTGAATATTCTCCACGGTGATGGTTGTTGTAATAAATTTTGGAATATCACCAGGTGCTCTAATTGGCTAGTGACATGTGTACTTTTTGGACCGATGCGTATTTGCTCCTTCATTTTATATAAGAAGAATTTCAAGGCTAGAAGTACGGGTTAGCAAGTTAGATAATTTTTGGTTGAGTCTAGGTGAAGTTGCAGAGAAAATTGTAAAGTTTGATGGTTTTAGAGAGAAATGCAATTTAGGTTATGGGTCATTCTATAATAGGTTTTGAATTCATGGGGATTTAACATTGTATAATAGTACTAGCATTTGAGTTGAAATGATAAATTCAAACTCATGTCTCTCCACTGTACATGCATATCTGAATTTTGAATAAGATGACTAAGGGTTGTTTCATTCATCTCACTGTTGTGGTGTGTGTGATCTTTATTTTAGCTTTAATTCAAGGAATTAATTAAAATGCTTGGATGGGATTATAGGCGGATATGTTCTGTATAAGGATTTGATAATTAGTATTGGGTTAGAATGAGTACTAATGAAATTGTAATGAAATATTGTCACGAATCTTATATGTATGTATTAAATCTATCATAAACCTTTAGATGCTTATGAATTTGACTCCTGCAATGGATATATGGCACTGATCTAAGTTGTAATTACCCGTATGATTCAGTATTTGTTTGTCTTTTCCTAGAGTTTGCTACAAATTGCAAATCAATGACTATCTTTATTTATTTAAGGGGTGCTTTTGGCCAGGGCTATGAACGAGGAATTACAACCATTCAACAATACCACCCCAATGGGGTTTGAACCTTGGTGGCAAGAACAACAATACCACCTTTAAATATAATCGGCAATAATAATCAATGACTATCTTATATGGTTGTGTTATTATCTCATGCTCGAGGTAGTTGATTTGATGAATAGCCAATTATATTCGATATTATCCTATCATGTTGAGCTATTAAGTGAGATTATCTACTATTGTTAATGTTGTTTATAATAATGATGTAGAGGTTGTAAACACATTAAGGGATCACCCTCCTGGGTCTTGTAGAGCCCGAAGTGTAGGAGGTCTTTAAAATCCTCGTCAGTTGGTCCAGGTCCTTTGAGTTGCCCTTGATTGGAATTGGTAGTTCATACGTGGAGTAGGAAGGCTCCAGCTTTGGTTACATTAATAAAATCAAAATATGGGGCCACCTTGTGAAGGAAAGCTATTTTTTCGCTTCCTTATCGTGAAGTATTTGTGCCCTTTTTTACCATGCCAGATCCGGAGCAGGGACCCTCTTCTACAGCTAAGCCTTGTCGGGTCTTTTGGAGACCTCCTCGTTTTGTGTGCCCTCTTTTTTGATGTTTGTAGTCGATATTGCTCTAAGGTTTCACCCTAAAATCAACCATGCTTTCCCTTTTGGTTTTTGCTGCCCTCCGGTGCCTCGTGGGTTCCTTTGGCATTTATGGCTATGGGGCGGCCCTGGGCCCCTCCGGGCCCGGGCCTCCGGAGTTCCCCTTTCGGGCTTCCCCCTTTCGCTCGCCACCCTTCGTGGCATTCCCTGGGCGTCTTTCTGCCCCTCGGGGCCCGCCCCGCCGCTTTCCATTTGGAATTCCCTAAAGTTTTGCTGGGCGGTGCCTGCCCCTTCGGGCCCCGAACCCCGGAAGTCTGTCTCGGTTTCCGTCCGGGAGTTCATTATCTGCCAACCCTTCGCGTCTGGGTTGCTTTTAATGGCTTACGCGGGACTCACGAACTTGCGACGATCAGGAGATTCTGTCCTCGAACTTCGAAGTAGCCGGTTCGCCCGTGGTGATCCAAGCGAGAATTCCTACTTGGAAGCTTTCCCTCCTTAAGTCCGGTTATCCATTTCGCCACTTATCATCGTGTGAATCCTTCGTGGCCGAACCCACAGCTACAGTGTTACGCCCACTCGAGGGCCCGGCTCCCTCCTTGCGTGACCGTTCAAACTTCGCGGAAATCATCGCGGCGATGCGTCGTTACTTGAATCCTCCGCCCGTGAGCCCGAGGGGTCTCATCAGCGCGTAGACTAATTTGAATTTCACCAACTTTTTGGCTCGTCTATACACGCATTTAATGAGTGCATTAATGGTGCACGGGGTATATGAAAATTCCCAAATTAGGTCATTTTTCATTGTTCGAATTGAGGTGAATTGGAGCAGCAATTAACTGGAGACCACTGCCTTCTGTAGCGTCTCGATTGTCATAATCAAAGTCGCTCCGTCGATCCCTGGTGGATTCCGCACCTCCCCGCTTAGCGTATCTGAGGTAGGCCATCCTCGTTTTCCCTCCCATCGTTTCGATCATTTTTGGGGATTTTGTTAAATTGAACAATTGATTAAATTGCATAAAATTGAAGAGCACCCCGTGGCGCCCCTTACCCATGTTTTAAAATCTCCTAAAACAGTTGGAATGACCCTCCCTGTCGATCCGGAGCTCACCCATTGTGCGGCCATTCTTCACGCAGGGCAACCGGCCCCCTCGAACCCGGTCCCCTCTTTTGCCATTCCATTCCAGGGTATGGCTGCATGCCGGCGGCTGTCCCCCTAGCCGGGCCTGGGTCATCAGGATTCCATCCCCGGAATGGCTGTTATGTTTTGCCGTGTCAAAACCTAACCAAGCCATCCTGCCTCACGACGGTCGGACCCCGATCTCGCCTTAACTGTTGAATTGAAGCCGGGTCTTCATCCATTCGTGTGCTCGGGCCCTGGACGTAGGGGTTCCGTGGCCATTTTTTCTGTCATTTCGCCGGTCGAGGCCTCCGCGGCGAAATCGTCTATGCCGCCCGCCCTCCGGGTCCCGGGCTTCCCTTGGCCGTCTAAAGGTTGCTTAAACTTTGCCATGCCCCGGGACCCTCTGGGCCCGGCTGTCCAGAGTTCCGTCCTCGGAACTCCATGACGGTTCTACCGTCGTCCACGGCGGAACCCTGCCGGCTTCCCGCCATCCGGGTCCCGGACCCATCCTCGCCGCCGCCATCGCCCGATCGCTGCCGAAACCTCGCAGCGGCCGTCGTCTCCTGTCTCTCTAGTCTCCGGGTCCCAGATTCCCTACCGCCGCCAACGTTCAAATCATCACAAAAATCATGCGGTGGCCTGCAGCTCTCATCTTCCTGCCACCCGGGCTCTGGGCCGCCTTTCACCGCCGCCGTTCCAATCAATGAAAATCTTGGAGCGGCTTTAACCTCGCGTCGCCCCGGTCGCTGGGCTCTGGCACTACCTCTGCTGCCGCCAGGCCTGAACAGTTTGTGCGCCCGACCGTCCTTCGGTGCCCTGGACCCCGGCCTTTGGACTTCCTCGTCCGGACTTCCGCCCGCTGTTCGCCGTCCCCAACGACCGCCCCTTAACTTCCTTCTGGCCTGAAACCTCCGAAGCTCCTTAAATCAATCCAAACCAACTCAAATTCAGAATCTAACTTTGACCCACGTCCTAAATCATGCCGTTCTCCATCATGGGCCTCTTAAAATACCAAAATTTGGCCAACGGAGGTCTCTGGGAACTTTCGGTCATGTTTTCCCTCCCTGACAGCATTCCTGTCAGGGAAGTTCGGCCCTCCGGGCCTGGATTGTCCAAATACTCTAAAATGAAATTGATATCATCTGAGGATAAAATTTATGATGTATTTGAATGGTTATTTAGATGATATACTCATAATATGGACTAACATTAACACTGTTGATGTTTTGTTGTGCTGACTTCACCCTTTGCTTGCAGGATATATGGAATTGGCTACAGGAACTTCAGGGGCCTCCGCCGAAAAGGATAAGGGTAAGAAATCCGGAAGGGCCACTCATGGAAAGGAAGATAAGGATCAGATGAAGTTCCAATTTCAGGGTGAATCACTCCAGTCAAAGGTCTTGACTGACTAGAAAGAGATCTCAAATACTAATATCGGCCAGGTGGACATAGATGAGTTCACCCAGAGGGTCAAGGTCGACCCTAAAACAAAGAATGCTAGGTTGATACGCCAAAGTGGAATTTCCAAAGCTGTCGGCTTCCCTCCATCTCTGATAGCACCTGAATTAGTAATGGCTTGCCGAGAAGCCTCCCAAACGGACACCAGAACAATCATGGACAAGGAGGGGAACATCCTTGCCAACATGTCTCCAGAAGGAATCACAAAAACATTCCATATTCCCACATTCCCACATATGGAGGTCCACACTTTGGAACAGTGTCAGGCAGCGTGGGATGCCAATCCATTGGGCTGCAAGAAATCAATTAACCTTTACTGGTTAAAGGAGAAATGGGGTAGCGCTGCAAAGGTTCCCCAAGAGCTGTTCCACAGCGACTTTCAAGAAGATTATCACGATTTGGTGACTATGCTAAGCAGGGTCATGGGCCTCCCAACAGCTGCCTACTTCCAAGAGTGGATGGCTTACTACATTGAACAGATCATACGAGGAAATGAGGACGTGAAAACTAAGACCTCATTCGACTGGGGGGTATCATCAGCAATTGCTTCCATGAGCAGTTTGTAAATGTCAAGAAAAGCTCCAAGTTCTACATGACCTCATACCTGGTATACTCCTTGGCAGGTCAAAGACAATATAGTGGGCTATTTATGGCGCCGGATCAGGATCACAAATGAGGGCTCAAGCCTTTTGACCGGTACCCTCAACTACAATACCACAACTTCAAAAAGGAGTATTGTTGGGTCAATGATGCCTTCATTGGCCACATCATCAGATTGATAGCCGAGGACTTCGAGAGAAGGGTATCCCACAGCGCCCGGGTGCTCCTGAAGGAGTACGCCTTCCTGTTCATCCAATTCCCCAAGTTCACTTACATCTGTGCCCAAGGATTCACGGAACGGCCGAACAAGTTGGCAAGATACCCTAACGACCGGATCATTCTCCTAGAGCTCTCCCGGCAGCTCCAACACATCCAGACGGTCTTCGGCAACAAGCATGTAGCAGGGATCCCCTATCCCATGACCCTCGGCCAACGCCTCTATCGACTGCAAACATCTCAATGCGCCGGAAACTTAGAGAAGGAACTTAAAGAATACAATTTTGAATGGTACATGGCTCGCCCGCGAATGGACCCACATGGCCATGTCAGGAGGGCTCTGGGGCCGGCGTACACCCACAAATACCATGTCAAAGATTTCTGGGCAGATTGTAAAGATGACAAGGAGGTCCGCATGAGACACTACATGCGCATGACAGTGCAATTTTTGAGGAGGGTGCAGCTGTTTCTGGTGCCAGACCAGCTCGAGGAAGATGAGTCCACCCTTGTGCACCCGAGGTACCCTGCGGTTGTTGACCTAGCAATACCCTCCATCGACTGGGACGAGTAAGAGGTCGAGGACCTGGATACTATCACCCAGCTAATTATAGCTCGCACTAGGGAGTGGGTTGATGGGCAGGTAGCACAACTGAAGCAACAGGGGGTGGCTCTAACATATGAAGCACTCAGGAGTGAGCCAAGCACCGCAGAGGACGTTGTCGCCTCCCCATCAGCTAGTGAGACTTCCAAGTATCCCCCCATCACCAGGTCCCAAAAAAGGAAGGGAACAGAGATAGCACAGTCTACGGGCCCCAAAGAGCAAGCAACGAAGGACACGGGAGGCTCATCTCCCAAGAAGCTCAAGAGGACAGTGATCACAATAGAGGCGCAGCCTCCCTTACTCCTTCCTCCCCCGACTGGTGTGTTGCCCGCCTCTCAGGCCGCAATCACCTCATCTCCACAGGCGGTGGACATTTCTGTTCACCTTGCCTCTTCACCCCCGGCCGGGTCAATAATCAATATCGACTCCTCCTCTAGCATGACCACTTCCCCTTCCTCTGCTGCTGCCATGTCACCCATTACCTCCCTGCCTCTGGCAACAATAGCATCGCCTGTTCCCCTTTCCACTGTACCCGAGGCTATTACACGGCACCTGCAGAGTCTCCACCCCGAGCTCTCGCAAATCCTAATGGACCCTGCACTCTAGGCAGCCCTCACCCAAGCCCTCACAACAGCTCAGCCTTCGTAACCACCAATAGGTCCGCCGACCATGGAGGCCACAATGCAGATTTCCAAAGAGTTGGAGGAGCTGGAACAGGAGGCTTCGAAGCCTATCGAGGAAGAGGCCGATGATTACTATGAGCACCCCGAATACGAGCACAGAACCATCGACAAGGTGGCCTACGAGGAAGAAGAGACAGGCTCTTCCGAAAGCAAGGATGGAGAAGATGGCTCAGATGCTGCCAAGGAGATTATTCAGGCTTTCGATGAGGACGTTGAAGAAGAGTCGGCTCAGCAGCCAAATGGTGTTGGGGAGGAGGCAGAACAGTCGCCACATGGTGAAGAGGGGCAGCCACCAGAGGAGTAGCCTGAAAAGATATCACTGGGGCTGAGACCCATATTGTGAAGAGCCCCGAACCCGAGGCCGCTGAAGAAAAGAAAGAAGAGGAGGCAAGGAAAGAAGATCCCACCCATATATTGACCACCAAGCTGCCCGTCAGACACCTTGTATTTGTTCAAGACTCTGACGAGGAGGACGCTGCTAAAGAAAAGAAAGAGCCACAAAAGGAAAAGGAGGCCGAAGTCTTGCCTCTAACTGAAACAGGTGAGGGCAGCCATGATGCACCCAAGGACAAATCTACCATGCCTGATTGGCTGGAGAGACAGCTCGAAAGGATAGCCCCAGTGCTGAAAGACCCGAGGTTGAGATTGGAAGCCATCTTGGCTCGATCCCTGACCACGACTAAGAAGGAGAAGAAGCCTAAGGTCCATTCCAGGATAATGATGGATGCTTCCGGCTCCCGGGCGGCACAAATAGCAACACCTACAGTTGGCCAGGAGGGCGTGAGCTACAACATCTCCAACATCGACTTGGGGACAGCCACCAGAGAGCAGAAGGTGGAACATCTGGAGGAATCAGTAGCCATGGTAGTGCATTTGATCAAACAAGACAAGGTCACCAAGGATGAACTTAAGGCGCAGGTTGCTGCCTTAACGGACTATATCCAGCAGTGGTCCTCAATGGATGACCTACCCACCACCTCCACGGTCGCACCGCAGTTGCTCTCCAAGGAGCAGATAGATAAGCTAGAGAGGAGGAAGAACTTGGGGAGGACCACTGAGGATTGGTTCCAATAGGTCGTAAGCAACGGGAACGTGGGAATCAACTTGGCTGTGCAGATAGCCAATAAGTTCTTGGATTTGATCCAATCCCTGGAAAGCATGAAGAAGCTCTGCACTAGTTTCCCTGCGATCCATGACTCCACCTTCCCAAGAATTGAAGCCATTCTTCAGATGCCAGAGAACACGTGGGAAGAAAAGATAGAACTGAAAAAAGAGGATCACTGGTTAGTGGACATATGGCGCAGAGACCTCATCAACTGGAAGGAGAGGTTGGAGCAAATCCAGGGTAGAGTGGATCCGGATATCGAGTGGATCAAAGAGATTAGGGTAGAATGCACCGAGTATCTCAAGCTAATGACAGGCTATGATATGCCCATGGTGCAAATGGATGCTGAGAAGGTGAGGTCATACTTCCAGGAGAAGATGAAGGACGGGACAGCTAGAGAAATCACCACAAAATTCTTGAGTTTTACTACCCGTGCCTTCGATCGATCAAAGCTATTTAGAGACTAGGGCTTGAAGTATGATGAAGATTGGAAGCGGCTGGAAGAGAACGCCAAAGAATGGAGTTACCAGGCATTAAGATGCGAGATCCTCGAGGTAGACAAGCTCCAGGCCGTCATCCTCAAGTACATTGAACACGCAGCTTCCGAGGAGCAAGAGGACAGCCCAGCCAAGCAAGAAGACCTCCCAGAAGAGTAGCTACAGCCAAGAAAATAGCAATTAGCTATAGGACAAAAGAGCAATAGTGTCATCCACTAGATGACGAAATAGGGAAGGGACAAAAGATATTTTTTAATTATAAATCTATTTGGGGGTAGGTGAAACCCTTTTTTGTAATGAATCTTGGCCACACAATGGAAATGGATCTTGGCCATTCATTTCACTTTTGGAAAACTATAAATAGAGAACTCCCCTCATTTGCAAAAGGGAGAGTTGAGTTGTTGTAAAGACATGCTGCAGAAATTTATAAGAAATAGCATTGACTTGGTGCATTTCCTTATTTTCTCTCATGTCACTTGATTCATTTCTCCAATATTAGATGTTTAGCTTAAGATCTCTTTGCTGTTTAGTTAGTTGTTCATGTTATTTGGGTAATTCTTAGTATTGCTGTTGGGTGATTGTGAAAATTCTTGTTTTGTAGATGATCCCTTAGTCCATACTTTTTTCTGTTTGCTGAAGGTAGATAGCTATGCAAAGTTAGCCTGGACTTGATTTGAAGCTGCCCCAAACACTTATCTTTAGTTCATGCATGTATGTGGTGGATGAAAGATAAAAATTTGCAGCCCTTAGAAGATAGCACAATTTCCATGATACTGTGAAATCCCTGGTTAAGTGGGATATTGTTTTAAGGAATTGTCCATTGTAGAAACTCCATTGTCACTATTCATTGCAAGCTTCAGACTTAGGAACTTTTCTTCCCCTTCGCTCTTTTCCACCTTTTTTTTAGAAACTGAACAATACCAAGGTTCATTGCACATTATAGAGCCAAATCTAACAACCAAATGGAGTTTCAGACTGCTGTTTGAACCTACAGCCAACACATAATTGCTTTCATACTAAAACTCCTTTTTGAAGATCTAACTTCATGCTTTGCATCCACACTTTGTATTTCTGTAAGGCCACCTTGTGATTCCAGCAAATCACATCAAACTACTGAGGTATCTAAGCACTGTCATGACCTGACATCCGAGAGACCTTGGGATAGTGTTCTGCAACTCGATTGTGGAAGATTGTCTTTCAAGAGAGGTAGTGCACCTACGCATTACCTGTGGTGAGAAGTGCATAAAAAACACATCAACAAGAAGGACTAGCCTTTTCTTTCTTCTTCAAAGGATGGGATGAACTCCCTGTAGACAAAGCGAGAGGTGCAGGGGAGGAAGAGGAAAAAACCACAAAAAATACGATCAAAGTGTTAACCATATCCACGAGTTTTTGGAAGGGATAAATATTCAAAATGGACATCAACAAAGGTGGCTTCATTGAGGGAGCGATAAAAACTTGTACCTAATTAGGGTTAGGTTCTTTTATGCTAGTAACAAATTAGGCAGAAGGGACACAACAAGAAAAGAGGAGGATGATGCTACAGAGGGCCCTAAAGTGGGGGAAGTCATTTCTTCTTCCTTTTGTTGTGAAGTGGTCTACTTGGCCAAGAGACCCATTCGTCGGCACTTGTGCTCTTGTGCAAGGTGGTTCCTATAGCTCTTAGAGTTAGAATTCACAGCTTGCGAAGGGACAAGAGTTTCCTACTCAACCATAGGGATGTCAACTATGGCCGTTTTGGGCAAAGGAATAGGTTTCTATGCAGGAGCAAGGGGAGTAGGCTGAGGAGTGATAGGAGGAGTCAACTTAAGAGCCTTGGCAGCAAGCCTCTTTTCACTCACTACTTTAGGACTAGGAGCAAGAGACCACAATGATTGAGACAAGGAGAACTCTATTTGTGAGATCTTCTTCCTTTCAATACTAAATGGGTCTAGGCTCCATCGGTAGAACAAGAAGCTAAAATGTGAGATGCTTGGGCTTTCTCCAAGCGAGCACCAAAGGGTTCTCTTGCAAATGAGGAGTAGAACTTGAGGGTACTGTTGATGGTGTTTTCATCACAGCAACAACTCAGACAGAATATGGAATTCCTATCTCTCTTGAAAGGTAGATCTCTATCAATAAGCGTCAAGAGATAACCCCAAGGTCTCTACTGTCAGGTCTTGACAATGTATAAACAACTCAGTGATAATGTGAAAATGTTGGTAATCACAAGGGGCCTTACAAATGAACAATGTTGGAAGTGTATTTTCATCGAATGCAATAATGTGGTGATGCTTTTAATCCTAAAAGTGACCCAGATTCAAAATAAAAAGCAAAAGAGATAAGGGTTAAGAGAGATTTCTAAGACTAAAACCTAAGATCAATCACAACAATGATGAATGTTACAGATGGACAGATCCCCAATGAAACCAATCTCTATTTGATCAAGGACAAGCCTACAACTCCATAGAAATGGTGCAATCTTCTAAGGAAACTAAATATTTTAAGACTATGAATATTCATCTACATACCCAATAAGTAACACAATGTAAACAAGCATCCATAGTTGAACTTAGCACAACATAAGGCCCAAAATAACTTTACACAACAAATTACAATCAGAAAATTGCTAAAAGTATGGACCAGAGATCGATCAACATCATTAACATTTCATCATCATTGCAAAAGAACTAAAATCTAACATCTAACATAATTTGAGAATCAAGAACAAGAAACCATGAACTGTCAAAGTGTAACACAAAGCTTGCCAAATCAGCAATCCAATTGCATTAACTTCTCTAGCATTACATAACAATTTTTAGTCTCCCCACTCTCCTACAGCTACGAACTTCTCTAACTTAGACAATTATGGATTTTACAGCCTCTAATCAACTATTCTAACCCCTAAATATAACCCCCTACAAATGATAAGGCACCGACCTTTTATAGAAAATTACATTTTGAATCAAAGGCCAGGATTAAATCAATCCAATGGCACAAATTACACCTCTAGAAGCATCCAGTAGTTACATTTAATTTGGGAGCTCATGGTACATCATCATCCAATTGCATAAAAGTAGTTACATCATGGAACAATCAGAAAACAATATTATTCCAACCTCTCATTGATTATGATTGGATGATGAAATCAACTTCACATGTCTTCCAGAAACCCCTTCCAGTTGTAGACAGTTTGGGCACAGATTATTATGAATTGAACTCTTCCATATTTCCCTTTTGGCATGAATCCATATGCAAGTTCCCCTTTTAATATTTATTTAATCTTGAAAAATATATATCATCATTGGTAGCTCACATGTTAAAAAAAATTCCATTTTTGGAAATTTTTGGGTTTTTGAGGGGTCTCGATATTCTGAGGGGGTCAAGGAATTTTGGGAAAATCCTGAGGGAATGGATTTTCCTAAATTCCCTCTAGGGTCGAAATCGCCTAAACCTCATAATTTTTTTTCTAGAAGGAATTTTCAAAAATCTAAAAAATAAACCCTACCTAATTTTTTGTCCTCTATCCGCAAGTGCAAAAAATATTTAAACATAGCATTGAAAATTCACTTCAAAATCCCCATATTCAAATTCCAAGATAGTAAAATTTCCCTTAGAGCCTCAAAATATTGTCCTCATCAAGCCCAGTCTAAACTTAATCCCAAAATAACCTCCCAAGAAGAGCAAAACCAAAATTTGACCAAGCCAAGAGGCAGAGATGCAAAAGAAAAAAAAGAGTCCCCACCTCCGGTGGGGTGTGTGTGTGAAAATTGCACAACAGGTACAATAGCTGAGTGAGAAGTGTCAGGCTAGGTAGTGCAAGAAAAAGAAGGAGGATCATGAGACCACGTTTCTTCTTTCCTCTTTCGAGCCTTAACAACATCATTTTTAGCCTTCAAGCAAGCCATGTGTGAAATAGCATAAGGTGAGGGAGGGTACTTCACTTTTGGCCTCATACGTCCTTTCTTATAATTGAGATATGTCTTGTTTAAAAGGTTTTTCCTATGCAAAAGGGGACCCATAGGCATAGGCCATAGGTGATCTAGGGAGTAGCTGCCATGTGCAACTAGTGGTCGATAGCCAGTGTCATGGATCACATGTACGAAACCTCTGTGGATAAATTTTAAATATTTATACACAATAGAGGGTACTCATTCATCGCTACTAACCAGGGGATACCGAACTTTACACGAAAGAGTTCAGGCCCAGGAATGATATCAAACAAGAGCTTCATGATCTTAGGTCCAACCAAGATTGACAGGGAAATGCTACCTAAAGGGGGTATGGAAAGGCCATCATGTGTATGAATGAAACTATTAGGAGCATCGTATCCATCATGTGAATGAAACTTTCAGGAGGATTGTATCCATCCTTATGTAAAAAATTTATAAGCATGATCTCCTTCGTTATTATGTTCACTTGTGACATCAAATCAATGAGAGCACCAGCTACAATGTTTCCATTGATCCATGTAGGAATATAGAGGGGAGATGGTTCCTTATTAAATCCCATTGGTAGGTCCTATGAAGTAAAGGTTATGCCAACACTTTTTTTCCACAGGCTACTCAGAGGAGATGGTTTGATGTAGGAATGAAGCCATTACACACACTAGATAGTTCTTTCATAGAATTCCTAAAGGTTAATGGATAAGATAGTAACCCAATTAAGGTTTCATCATGCAATACCTTTGGGGCCTTCCAACTACACCACCTAGGAGTCACAGGTTGGGTTGAAGGTGACAACTTTACAACACTCACACCTACAACACTCCTAGAGTACAAGGAAAGGAACTCTCAATATCACAAGAACATAACCAAAAATGGTTCACATTAGGTTCAACAAAAATGTAAGAGGGGGCACACCACATGCAAGACCAGAGGTCATGGAGTGTCGAGACGTGAAAGGCTACCCTAACTTACCCCAACTAAGTGTGTGTTTTAGGAAATGAGGATGAGAATGATGAGGATTTTAGAGTCCTACAATCACTCTGCAATCCAGATTTTCAAGGTAGGGCTAGGCAAGTCAGTCTTTAGGTCCAACTCTATGCCTCAGGGAGCTCTCTGCTCGAGGATGTTAGTGCAGATTTTAGACAATAGTGTGAAATGCTAGCATCTCAAAAATGCACCGTAGTCTATACGGTCAGATTACAACAAAGACAAGGTTGAACTCACCAGAATGACTAATAGCTTAGCTTAATGACTTCTAAGAGGACAAAATAATACTATGAAATATGAAAAATATAAATGAAGGTGATAAATTAGATATACCAAAGCCAAGGTGATGAAGACGATCTCGTAGAAGACCATGTTTTCCAGCTAGCTCCTTGAAGTGCGTCCACCTACACATAGCAAGAGAGAATGTTGGAGCGTGGTTGTATAGAAGCCTACCTCATTTAGACCCCTATTTAGCTAGTCCCACCTCCATGAATAGCCAAAGGAAGAAAGATAAAGAAGTGACAAAAACACAAGCACTACAAACAATACTATGCTACTCAACCAAATGATAGAGGAGAGGAGAGGGAAGCTTACCACCTCCACCAAGAGCACTCAAGGTTGCTTGGGGGAGAAATGAGAGGAAATCAAGCCTCTACTACAATGGTGTGGTCCCAAACTTGCTCTATTGACATGATGGAGTGTGATATTGCTGCTATGGAATGCATGGAATGCTAGAATGTGAGTGCAAAATGAGCTTGAAGTGATGTAGAGATCTTCCAATCTTCATCCAACCTCCTAATGCAAGTTCAAAGCCTTGATTATGAATGA
>VDFB02271358.1:954549308-954559325 GCA_007258455.2 Sequoia sempervirens
GGCCACCTTGTCGATGGTTCTGTGCTCATATTCGGGGTGCTCATAGTAATCATCGGCCTCTTCCTCGATAGGCTTCGAAGCCTCCTATTCCAGCTCCTCCAACTCTTTGGAAATCTGCATTGTGGCCTCCATGGTCGGTGGCCCTGTTGGCGGTTGCGAAGGCTGAGCTGTTGCGAGGGCTTGGGCGAGGGCCGCCTGGAGTGCGGGGTCCATTAGGATTTGCGAGAGCTCGGAGGGAAGACTCTGCAGGTGCCGTGTAATAGCCTCGGGCACAGTGGAGAGGGGAACAGGTGATGTTATTGTTGCTAGAGGCAGGGAGGTAATGGGTGACATGGCAGCAGTAGAGGAAGGGGAAGTGGTCATGCTAGAGGAGGAGTCGATATTGATTATTGACCCGGCCGGGGGTGAAGAGGCAAGGTGAACAGAAATGTCCACCGCCTGTGGAGATGAGGTGATTGCGGCCTGAGAGGCGGGCAACACACCAGTCGGGGGAGGAAGGAGTAAGGGAGGCTGCGCCTCTATTGTGATCACTGTCCTCTTGAGCTTCTTGGGAGATGAGCCTCCCGTGTCCTTCGTTGCTTGCTCTTTGGGGCCCGTAGACTGTGCTATCTCTGTTCCCTTCCTTTTTTGGGACCTGGTGATGGGGGGATACTTGGAAGTCTCACTAGCTGATGGGGAGGCGACAACGTCCTCTGCGGTGCTTGGCTCACTCCTGAGTGCTTCATATGTTAGAGCCACCCCCTGTTGCTTCAGTTGTGCTACCTGCCCATCAACCCACTCCCTAGTGCGAGCTATAATTAGCTGGGTGATAGTATCCAGGTCCTCGACCTCTTACTCGTCCCAGTCGATGGAGGGTATTGCTAGGTCAACAACCGCAGGGTACCTCGGGTGCACAAGGGTGGACTCATCTTCCTCGAGCTGGTCTGGCACCAGAAACAGCTGCACCCTCCTCAAAAATTGCACTGTCATGCGCATGTAGTGTCTCATGCGGACCTCCTTGTCATCTTTACAATCTGCCCAGAAATCTTTGACATGGTATTTGTGGGTGTACGCCGGCCCCAGAGCCCTCCTGACATGGCCATGTGGGTCCATTCGCGGGCGAGCCATGTACCATTCAAAATTGTATTCTTTAAGTTCCTTCTCTAAGTTTCCGGCGCATTGAGATGTTTGCAGTCGATAGAGGCGTTGGCCGAGGGTCATGGGATAGGGGATCCCTGCTACATGCTTGTTGCCGAAGACCGTCTGGATGTGTTGGAGCTGCCGGGAGAGCTCTAGGAGAATGATCCGGTCGTTAGGGTATCTTGCCAACTTGTTCGGCCGTTCCGTGAATCCTTGGGCACAGATGTAAGTGAACTTGGGGAATTGGATGAACAGGAAGGCGTACTCCTTCAGGAGCACCCGGGCGCTGTGGGATACCCTTCTCTCGAAGTCCTCGGCTATCAATCTGATGATGTGGCCAATGAAGGCATCATTGACCCAACAATACTCCTTTTTGAAGTTGTGGTATTGTAGTTGAGGGTACCGGTCAAAAGGCTTGAGCCCTCATTTGTGATCCTGATCCGGCGCCATAAATAGCCCACTATATTGTCTTTGACCTGCCAAGGAGTATACCAGGTATGAGGTCATGTAGAACTTGGAGCTTTTCTTGACATTTACAAACTGCTCATGGAAGCAATTGCTGATGATACCCCCCAGTCGAATGAGGTCTTAGTTTTCACGTCCTCATTTCCTCGTATGATCTGTTCAATGTAGTAAGCCATCCACTCTTGGAAGTAGGCAGCTGTTGGGAGGCCCATGACCCTGCTTAGCATAGTCACCAAATCGTGATAATCTTCTTGAAAGTCGCTGTGGAACAGCTCTTGGGGAACCTTTGCAGCGCTACCCCATTTCTCCTTTAACCAGTAAAGGTTAATTGATTTCTTGCAGCCCAATGGATTGGCATCCCACGCTGCCTGACACTGTTCCAAAGTGTGGACCTCCATATGTGGGAATGTGGGAATATGGAATGTTTTTGTGATTCCTTCTGGAGACATGTTGGCAAGGATGTTCCCCTCCTTGTCCATGATTGTTCTGGTGTCCGTTTGGGAGGCTTCTCGGCAAGCCATTACTAATTCAGGTGCTATCAGAGATGGAGGGAAGCCGACAGCTTTGGAAATTCCACTTTGGCGTATCAACCTAGCATTCTTTGTTTTAGGGTCGACCTTGACCCTCTGGGTGAACTCATCTATGTCCACCTGGCCGATATTAGTATTTGAGATCTCTTTCTAGTCAGTCAAGACCTTTGACTGGAGTGATTCACCCTGAAATTGGAACTTCATCTGATCCTTATCTTCCTTTCCATGAGTGGCCCTTCCGGATTTCTTACCCTTATCCTTTTCGGCGGAGGCCCCTGAAGTTCCTGTAGCCAATTCCATATATCCTGCAAGCAAAGGGTGAAGTCAGCACAACAAAACATCAACAGTGTTAATGTTAGTCCATATTATGAGTATATCATCTAAATAACCATTCAAATACATCATAAATTTTATCCTCAGATGATATCAATTTCATTTTAGAGTATTTGGACAATCCAGGCCCGGAGGGCCGAACTTCCCTGACAGGAATGCTGTCAGGGAGGGAAAACATGACCGAAAGTTCCCAGAGACCTCCGTTGGCCAAATTTTGGTATTTTAAGAGGCCCATGATGGAGAACGGCATGATTTAGGACGTGGGTCAAAGTTAGATTCTGAATTTGAGTTGGTTTGGATTGATTTAAGGAGCTTCGGAGGTTTCAGGCCAGAAGGAAGTTAAGGGGCGGTCGTTGGGGACGGCGAACAGCGGGCGGAAGTCCGGACGAGGAAGTCCAAAGGCCGGGGTCCAGGGCACCGAAGGACGGTCGGGCGCACAAACTGTTCAGGCCTGGCGGCAGCAGAGGTAGTGCCAGAGCCCAGCGACCGGGGCGACGCGAGGTTAAAGCCGCTCCAAGATTTTCATTGATTGGAACGGCGGCGGTGAAAGGCGGCCCAGAGCCCGGGTGGCAGGAAGATGAGAGCTGCAGGCCACCGCATGATTTTTGTGATGATTTGAACGTTGGCGGCGGTAGGGAATCTGGGACCCGGAGACTAGAGAGACAGGAGACGACGGCCGCTGCGAGGTTTCGGCAGCGATCGGGCGATGGCGGCGGCGAGGATGGGTCCGGGACCCGGATGGCGGGAAGCCGGCAGGGTTCCGCCGTGGACGACGGTAGAACCGTCATGGAGTTCCGAGGACGGAACTCTGGACAGCCGGGCCCAGAGGGTCCCGGGGCATGGCAAAGTTTAAGCAACCTTTAGACGGCCAAGGGAAGCCCGGGACCCGGAGGGCGGGCGGCATAGACGATTTCGCCGCGGAGGCCTCGACCGGCGAAATGACAGAAAAAATGGCCACGGAACCCCTACGTCCAGGGCCCGAGCACACGAATGGATGAAGACCCGGCTTCAATTCAACAGTTAAGGCGAGATCGGGGTCCGACCGTCGTGAGGCAGGATGGCTTGGTTAGGTTTTGACACGGCAAAACATAACAGCCATTCCGGGGATGGAATCCTGATGACCCAGGCCCGGCTAGGGGGACAGCCGCCGGCATGCAGCCATACCCTGGAATGGAATGGCAAAAGAGGGGACCGGGTTCGAGGGGGCCGGTTGCCCTGCGTGAAGAATGGCCGCACAATGGGTGAGCTCCGGATCGACAGGGAGGGTCATTCCAACTGTTTTAGGAGATTTTAAAACATGGGTAAGGGGCGCCACGGGGTGCTCTTCAATTTTATGCAATTTAATCAATTGTTCAATTTAACAAAATCCCCAAAAATGATCGAAACGATGGGAGGGAAAACGAGGATGGCCTACCTCAGATACGCTAAGCGGGGAGGTGCGGAATCCACCAGGGATCGACGGAGCGACTTTGATTATGACAATCGAGACGCTACAGAAGGCAGTGGTCTCCAGTTAATTGCTGCTCCAATTCACCTCAATTCGAACAATGAAAATGACCGGCGAATTTGGGAATTATATACCCCAGGCACCATTAATGCACTCATTAAATGCAGGTATAGACGAGCCAAAAGTTGGTGAAATTCAAATTAGGTCGGCGGCGGCGGATGAGACCCTGGGGCTCAGCGGGCGGGAGGACGCGCAACGACGACCGCCGCATGATTTCTGCGAGTTTGAACTGGCCACGCCGGAGGGAGCTGCCGCCAACGGGAGGGCTAACACCGCATGGGGTTCGCCACCGGGCGATTCTACACGGCGATAAGTGGCGAGAAGCCGGTGATGGGTCCTGACCGGATGAAGGGAAGCCTATGGTTCGCCATGGACGACGCATGAAACCGCCACGTCTCGGTGACGTAACTCGACTACCGCTCCTGCGGAGTCTCCGCTTAGTTGCCAAAAGCAACCCGCAGACGGCGAGTGAAGGCAGACAGCGAACTCCGGACGGAAGTCCGGAGACAGACCTCTGAGGTCTAGGGTCTGAAGGGGCAGGCGTCGCTCGGCATAACTTCGGGGGATTCCAAATGGAAAGTAGCGGGGAGGGCCCCGAGGGGTGGAAAGACGGCCCGGGAATGCTGCGAAGGGCGGCGAGTGCAAGGGGGAAGCCCGAAAGGGGAACTCCGGAGGCCCAGGCCCGGAGGGGCCTAGGGCCGCCCCAGAGCCATAAAAGCCAAAGGAACCCACGAGGCCCCGGAGGGCAGCAAAAAACCAAAAGGGAAAGCATGGTTGATTTTAGGATGAAACCTTAGAGCAATATCGACCACGCGAAACATCAAAAAAGAGGGGCACACAAAACGAGGAGGCCCCGAAAGACCCGACAAGGCGACAGAAAAGAGGGTCCCCGTTCCGAACGGGGCATGTGTGCTAAGGGCACAACACTTCTCACGATAAGGGAAGTAGGAATAGCTTTCCTTCACAAGGTGGCCCTGTTGGTTTTGATTTTTACAATGTAACCAGGTTGGTCTTCTAATCTACCTATGGAACTACCAATTCCAATCAAGGGCAACTCGAAGGACCTGGACCAACTGACGAGGACTTTAAAAATCCTCCTACACTTTTGGCTCTGCAAGACCTAGGAGGGTGATCCCTTAATGTGTTTACAACCTCTACATCATTATTATAAACAACATTAACAATAGTAGATAATCTCACTTAATAGCTCAACATGATAGGATAATATCGAATATAATTGGCTATTCATCAACAACATCAACTATCTGGAGCATGAGATAATTAATACACAATCCATAGTATAAGATAGTCATTGATTATTATTGCCGGTATTGGCATGGTGTGATGGTTTAAAGGTGGCATTGTTGTTCTTGCCACCAAGGTTCAAACCCCATTGGGGTGGTATTGTTGAATGGTTGTATTCCGGTTCATAGCTCCGGTCAAAAGCGTTTACCCCTTAAATAAATAAAGATAGTCATTGATTTGCAATTTGTAGCAAACTCTAGGCAAAGACAAACAAATACTGAATCATACAGGTAATTACAACTTAGATCAGTGCCATATATCCATTGCAGGAGTCAAATTCATAAGCATCTAAAGGTTTATGATAGATTTAATACACACATATAAGATCCGTGACAATATTTCATTACAACTTCATCAGTACTCATTCTAACCCAATACTACTTATGAAATACTTATACAGAACATATCCGCCTATAATCCCATCCAAGCATTTTAATTAACTCCTTGAATTAAAGCTAAAATAAAAATCACACACACCACAACAGTGAGATGAATGAAACAACCCTTAGTCATCTTATTCAAAATTTAGATATGCATGTATAGTGGAGAGACATGAGTTTGAATTTATCATTTCAACTCAAATGCTAGTACTATTATACAATGTTAAATCCCCATGAATTCAAAACCTATTATAGAATGACCCATAACCTAAATTGCATTTCTCTCTAAAACCATCAAACTTTACAATTTGCTCTGCAACTTCACCTAGAATCGACCAAAAATTATCTAACTTGCTAACCCGTACTTCTGGCCTTGAAATTCTTCTTATATAAAATGAAGGAGCAAATACGCATCGGTCCAAAAAGTACACATGTCACCAGCCAATTAGAGCACCTGGTGATATTCCAAAATTTATTACAACAACCATCACCGTGGAGAATATTCACATTCATCATGTTAGTTAATTAAAGTTGATGCAATAACAAAAACCACAAGAAAGCCGCGTCGAATGACCACCTTTCAAAACAAAATTGGAAACCGTTGTAACCGCAACATTTTATTTACCACCAATTAATAGTCCATTATTTTTACTCTTCCCCAGTCAAATATTTAGTTACCCATTTCTGGTATTCTTCATCAAACGACCACCTTCAAAATAAGCTGACATAATTGCCAACGTGGGAATAAGGGGCCCATCATACCATACACTACCAAGGAAGTCCATGTGGTTGTTTCCCGCAATATCATGATCAGTAAAGATCTTGCAACTTTGGATCACGCGATAGCGAGCAACCATAGATCTTGAGCATCGGTGATCTCGTTCCTTCAACATAGTCGTCAGCCTTATCATTGACCATCAAGCAACTTTCCCACCAAGATTATAATAGATCCGTTGATTTAAAACACGTGCACCTTAAGAGCACTTTAGTAACCCGCCTTTTAATGTATTTAAGGCTGGATTAATGTGCCATGGTATTTCCTTCATTCCTTTGGCTCCATCAAATGAGACACATGGTGCCCACCCATGATATCGTGATCAATAAGGATCTAGCAATTTTTGATCACGCGATGGTGGGCGATTGTTGATATCTGATGATAATTGATCAATGACACAAAAACTTATCTCCTAATCCTCTACTTATATCTAAAATATTATAAAAAATATTATCATTTTATTGTGGTTAGGGTGGTCAGATAAACACCTACTTATTTTTTCCCTAAAATTTAAGTACTACTGAATTGAAATTTCAATTTTTCACCAAATAGATTTAAAATAAATAAATAAACCTAGTAGATTTTTAGAAACTACATTCAATTTTCTATAGATTCCGTTCTTACATATTTTTGAAATAATATAGATAACTTATTCAAATTTTTATGTCAAGTTGCCTAACTTTGATTTTTCTAAATTTTTTTCCACTTAAGGTCCCGTTTTATCCATGATGATCCTGCACATACCCTCTTGATGACAAGTATGTTAAACCTGCTCTTAGTAGAATTCATGATAAGTTTTGTGGACTAACATACCTCAGCTAATAACCAAAGAAGTGATCAATGTTGTTACTAGAATTTATGATATTGGACTAGTACCAATGTTGAAATTTGTGAAAAATGAAGTGGTGATAGAACTCACCGGAGTAATAGTTGATAGAAAATCCCTTGCAATGAAACCTATTACCAATCCTAATATGAAGTGTTCAACCATAATGATTGGTCACAAAATCTACTTCACAAATAGTGAAAAATTTGTATTTACTACAGCTATATACACCTGATATGACATGGCAGAGAATGGTGCAAAATATGATGTGTGAACTTCTCTAGCAACAATTGTTTGAAAATATAAAGATGACAAGGGAGAAGAACTATGCATTTAAGTTTGGTTCCGTGATTGTTTATCTGTTGTTCTACTTTCTTATATAGCTTCCCAAAAGAGATGATGTGGTAATTTGGGATACATCAAGACCTGTTGCTCATTAATTTTTTGATTATATGCATAACTTGGGTAAAATGAAGAATTGGGACAATGTTTTGACAACATTCTTTGTTGTATTCAAAAGAAACATGAATGAACAAGAAAGGATCCCAAGAAAAATTGTTGAAAAGTACAAGGATAGTATCATATTTCATGTCTCCACAGATGAGTGCATGATAGAGGCAGTTGAACCTTAGACTATCTAGATCCAACCGTTGGGTTATGAAGTTAAAAAGGATAAAGCAGAAGGCTAAGTGCAAGTTTTATTGAAAATCCCAAAAAGATTCCAATGAACCAAGAGTGGGCACATATGAAGAAAATGGAAGTTTGCATGAATCATAGGATTCCTATGATAAGAAAGAATTTAGATCAAATGCTTAGAAAGGTTGGCTTCACTGATGAAAAAATTTCATAGGGAAGAGCCAAGGGAGAGCAAATGACGCGAGAATCATGAGGACTAAGGAGATCCAATAGGACTACTCCTTCAAAACCAACCACAAATCCTACATCAACGAAGGTAGAACGTAGTGCCCATGGTAAAGGCAAAGGCCTAGCTCATTTCATACCTTCAACAAGATCAAGAAAAAGAAAAGAGTCTCCTCTGGTGGCACCATTCAAGAGAGGCAAAAAGAAAAAAAAGAAAAGGGAGAAAAACCTTAGTATTACCAAAGAGCAAGAAGAAGAGGAGGAAGAACCTACAACCAAATTGATAAGGAAGAAGAAAAGGAACATGCCCTGTGGTGAAGGTGCTTCACAAGTGAAAACAAATATTTTGGAACACGAATGCTATATACTCCTAGGTTTTTTCACTTAAAAGGAGATAAGATTGGGGATACAATGTTGTGTTTACACTCAAAGAAGGATATGGTATAGATGCAATATTCCTAAATGAAGTAAAATAAATGAAAAGAACTTAAAAATACTATTGATTATGTATGCAAAACTAAGAAATATGGAGTGTTTGAAAACACATTGTTGTTTGCACAAGACTTAAAAAGATGAACAAAAATGAAAATAGAACCAAACAAGAAGCTATAAAACAGAATGTGTGCACCTATAAGTCTAATAAAGACTATAAAATACTCTAAAAATTTGGAAATGTTGAATTTTTGGCTGACTGGGACTCATTCGCCACCTTGGGCGAATCAGTCCCAAATCAGGGTTTCTACCCAAAATCTGGTTTTTGCAAAATGGGTATTGGAATCTACATTCAACTCTGATAGGAACCTCTAGTGGGACTCATTCGCCATCCATGGAAAATCAATCCATTTTTTTTTTTTGTGTAAATTCAAGTTTCAGGCCTATACTTTGTCACTTGCACAACACTTCTTAACGGAAACTCAAAACTAAATCTCTAAAAATATCTACAAAACAACTTAGAATTTATTTTCTAATGGGCGATTATCCTTCATCAAACCCCTAATTTGGTAAGTAAACCTTGAATAGATAAAAATTGCATAAAACCCTAGCCTTAAGTGTGTCTAAGACTAGGAAAATATGAAGTAAAGTAAAACCCTATTCTAATGTGCTAGGATAAGATAAGTAAATGTGATTTGAATGATGCAAGACTTCAATCCAAGAAACCCTACAAAATTTCAAGTGAAAGTAAATAACATGCAAACCTTAAATTTGAAGAAAGAGAGAGAGAGAGAAAATGGAAGATGGAATCACTTGAATAAGTCATAAGGTGTGATTTGATGGCTAGTTGCATCTCCTCAACCTAGATTTCTCCATGATTCTCCATAGGCATCCATGATCAACTCTTTGCAATGTTAGATCTTGAGTGGTAAGTGAGGTTGAAGACTTGCAAAAACCCTATCTTCTTGTCCAAAACCTTCAACTTTGCTATAGAAATTCTATTGAATCTTCTTGTGAAAGATACTTTTCTCTTTACTCTTGATTTTTCTTTGTAAAAATGACTAGGAGATGTGAAAAATAACCTAGAAACACATATTTATAGGAAACAATACCTAATTGCTCATTATTAAGACCTAAGATGCCAACATCCACTAAAAAATTAAATTAAGTTAGTGAGTTTCCTACTTAAAAATGAAAATTCCACCAGAGGGGACTCATTCACCCAAGGTGGTGAATGGGTCTCAAATGAGGTTTTCGAAGGTGGGTTTTTGAGATTTTTTTGTTTTAAACATTATTTGTTGGGATATATATGATTTTGAGTAAAATGGGCCTATAGATTGAAAAATAATGACCATTAGTGTCCTATAAATGCAACTTGTAAGAGGTGATTGGTGCAAGGGTGTCTAAAATATGACTAAGTTAGGCCACATATTGTACTTTTTGTAAAGGAGTACAATTTCCATGTCTACAATTAGCACCAAATT
>VDFB02271358.1:954559425-954587703 GCA_007258455.2 Sequoia sempervirens
GTTCAACAAGAGCTGCGTTATTATAAATGCATTTGGTTATTTGAAATATTGTCGTCACTTGAATTGTAGGAAAAATGTGTGAAAATGTTGTTTCTTTGTGAACTACCCATCTTGTGTAGAGCTCTATGAGTATGAGACGAGAATATTTTCAGTTCAATGGCTGAATTTGGAGAACATTAGAAGAATTAAAAGGTCAATTTTTTTTGCTAAATTAGCAGCTTCAGTTTCTTTGAGTGAGGATATGTGTTTTAGTGTTTTCTTTTGGAGATATCTGGTAGTGATTTTTGTTGATGTTCTCTTGCTCAATGTTTGATCTGGTTAAATTTGGCGAGCTTATTATCATTCAATTC
The DNA here is from genome assembly GCA_007258455.2 of Sequoia sempervirens. Lineage (NCBI taxonomy): Eukaryota > Viridiplantae > Streptophyta > Pinopsida > Cupressales > Cupressaceae > Sequoia > Sequoia sempervirens. The sequence goes on from VDFB02271358.1 coordinate 954,559,776, forward strand.
CTTTGTCTTTCATTTCCTTGATTTCATATTTACAGTTGCTTAGTTCATATTACATTTGTATATTTTTATTTGATGTGAATTAAAATTGAAATTATTTCGTATATATATATAGATAATAGTATTTATTATTATATATTGATAATAGTTTTTATTATCATAATATTTAGTTGATTAACGAATAGAAAAATTAATAACTAAATAAATAGTTTTTATTACAATAATATCTACTTAAAAACATGTAGTTATGCTCCACTCTGGCCTTAAAGTTTCAATAAGGAGGTTCGATTTCCAAATACATCGTTTTATATTTGTATCGTAAAAACGGTAAGATTAAATGGCTACGACTACGAGTCCATCAGAAGCATTGTGATTGGAAAAATCTGGCATGAAGGATATGGCCTGTGGATGCAAGTTCAATCACCGGGCTCCCCTGAAAATGAATGATTTTGATATGCATGTGGAAACTCACTATCACTCTTAACTTTCTCCTCTTAATAATTCACTTCTCTCTTATGTCTTCCGTGAACGACAATTCATTAATGTTCGAAAGCGTGGGCTTGCGTCGGTTTAGAATATTTAATATTGAGATTTTTGGGCTGCTGTCTTTTTCAATATTAATATTCAATATTAAGATTTTTGGGGATTTATTATTAAGATTTACATGATTTTTTCAGTTAAGAATATTGAACATTTAAATTTAAGATTTTTAGTGAATTGTGATGATTTAGTGTTTATATAAGACAATTTTTCGTTTGAAAGTGTGGGTCTTTCATTTATTTCTTTGAAAATAATTCAATATTTAGATTTTTTGGTGATTTGTTCAGTTAAGAACATTTCATATTAAGATTTTAACGAGCTATGGTGAAAGATATTTTTTTGTTTAAAAGTGTGAGCCAATGACTTGTTTAAGTGAGAATATTCAACTTTAAGATTTTTAACATTTTTTTCAGCTAAGAACATTCAATATGTAGATTTTTGACAAGTTTTGAGGGCAGGTGGTTGAAATTTAGTGAACAAGAGATTTATTTATAATTTATTATATAATTTAATAGTTAAAGGTCAATTTTGTTGTATACTTATTATGTTGTAATTTACTTTTCAAAAAAGATAGAGATGTCAATATTCATGTTTAAATCACTATAATAATTTATTTAATTTATTCAAATAAATTATTTATATAAATAAAATATATTAGTATTATACAAATTGACTAAAATTTTGTTCATTCATTTTTTTAAGTTAATGTTTATTTTTCAATCTATATTCTTGATTATTATATATTTTCTAATTTCAAATTTTTTAAATGCATGCACATTTTTAACTAACAAAAATGAGACACTAACTATATGTTTAAAGGCTATATTTAATATGTACAATTTTGAAATTAAATGTCTAGTTTTAAAACAATGTATAATTTCTTATAAATTTTCTGATTTATCATCCAATTTAATTGACATTGTAGTAAAGCAAAGAAAATTAAAAATTGAAACATATTTATTCTTGTAATGATGAAACATGGATATTTATACTATTTGTCATTTATTTTGAAGGGTTCTTTTTCTATATAGAGATGACATAAGTTTATGGGAATTTGGGTTCATTCCTATAGTTTTTAGTCATTCTTATACATGTGTTTGTCATTACACATATTTAGCCTCCAACTTATTTTTGTATGCACACATTGCTATACATTCACCTGAGTCTTGTGTTTATTATACATTTATATATCTACTTGATATAATTATTTTTATTAGATAAACACTTTTGACCAAAGCTATGAATCATATGAAGTAGGGTTTTGAAAGGATTCCAACAACCTTTTACAAAAGAAAAGAACAAAATAGCATCGAATCATCAAACACAACAATGAAACAAAACATAAAACAAGAAGGAAAAGGACAATTAGAGGTAGACCACACCCAAAGGGCCAAAAAGGAAGAAGAACAAGGTTACATCAATGAAACACAACCTTGATAAAATTGTTATCCAACTAGATTTTAATTATTTTCCCACCTTAAATTATTTTCAATGTTGCAAACTTGACCTCTATTTTAATAAAAAAATAATTCAAATTGTACTTAAGTAACACCCTAAGTTATTTTCTCATCAAATCCATCTAGGGTGATGGTACATACTTTGTGAAATTTGATGATATGTACTAGTTTTTAAAGACATTCAATTGCATTCATTTCACATCTTCTCATCTTCAAAACTTATTTTTGCATCATTCATCTTACAACAGTTAAATTTTCCAATAAAAGAAATCTAGATTATACATGTAACAATATACATGTCTTAAGAGTATTATTTACAAACTTGTATACATATTTTCCTGGGTTGATGCAAGGAAAGTGTCTCCTAGCAACACAATGACAACTCTTCTGAGATATATTTCTAAGTACTACCATTGTATTAATATCCGAAAAGGATAAAATAGATTAAGGTCACTAAATAAAACTACTAAAGCAAAAATCTACAAACTGCTAGGCTGAAAAATAAGACAAAACACAACACTTTTAGCATATAATTTCAAAATACATTTCTTTTGCACACTTTTAACATATACATTAGTATTTGTACACATTTTAAATGATTAGCCTAAATCATGCTTAGAAAATTTGTTTCTTTAGAATTTAATATAAAATATTCAATTGTAAAATCTGTATATTCCTATCCAAAAGATTGAGCTAAATTGATTAAAACAATAAATTTTCATAATAAATTCAATCTTTGCTCATAGTTGATTTCTAATATAAATATAATTTCTAAATAAATAACTCTTAATTTTTCATAAATAATTTTTAATATGAATTTTTCAATACTACCTGAAAGGAACTCTTGTATTATTTTATTTTAAAAATGAAAATAAAAATAAAATTATGTTAGTCAAATTTATATTTGAAGGAAACAATTCGACCACATGTTACAATTTTATCCTCGTCTTCGGACGATTTTTCCTCTTAGATATTCAACTTTGACCAACCAATTATTCAATATTTCTTAAGGCCTTCCCCCGTTGCCAAGAAGAAAATTGAATTAGGGAATCCATCACAAATTTACTGCCGGCAGAAGAAATATTTCATAAACGCATTTGGCTTCAAAGTAGTGTTTAATGGCTTTGAGTATCTCAACAACACTTGCTATTTATATAGTATTGCAGTGTCTTCTGTTAAAACTTTATGCTACAAAAGCAGAACATATGCTCGTTAGCTTCGAACTAGATGGCAGAAAACTTGTTCGGCTGGACGGTGATGCCGTTGTTAACGATGAAAATGTAATCCAACTTACAAACAGCTCAAAGGGTGTGGACTACGGAAGTGTAGGCAGAGTAGTTTGCCTGAAACCAATTCCGCTACGGAGTGCTTTTAGTAGATCATTTACCAACTTCACCACTCAGTTTCAATTCGAAATCAACCGGACTCCCAACAATACGTTTACGGATTATGGTGGCGATGGATTTGCTTTCTTCATTGCGTCTCTAGAGAGCGGTTATCCCATCAACCCATATAGAGCAGAAGGAGGATATCTCGGCCTTTTCAATCCCCAAACTAATGGTAATTCATCTAACCAACTTGTAGCTGTTGAATTCGACACATATAACAGTTCTTGGGATAAAAATGACAATCATATTGGAATTGATGTCAATAATATAACGTCTGAAGTCTCTGTTCCTCTAGACCAAAGATTGAATAACAGTAAGATATGGGATGCTAGGATAGATTACCGCGGCCAAGAAAATATGTTGAAGTGTGTGCTGGATCAATTGGCAAAGTATCAACCCATTTGTCATATAAGATAGATTTGACAAAATACCTTCCTGAACAAGTTGTGGTGGGGTTTTCAGCCGCAGCCATTGCGTCAAGCGATACTCATAGACTAATTTCTTGGAACTTCACTAGTGTTGTCTCTGAATCAGAAATACAGTCATCTAAGAAGAGGAAAGTTTCATGGAAAGTAGGTGCATCAGTCGGCTCTGCCGTTTTGGTTGCAGTGATTTCTGTGTCCTTCGTTATTTATGTCTCTAAATGGCAAAACAAAGAGAAAAATAACACAATGGAAGAGGAACAGCAGCCGGATGTGGATATGGATATGAAAATAGCACTGGATCATGTTCCCCCGAAATTTACTTACGAGGAGCTAACTTCATGTACCACTAATTTCAGCGAGGAAAGAAGACTTGGACAAGGAGGATTTGGGGATGTGTACAAAGGCATTTTGGTGAGATCAGATGAAATAGTTGCAGTGAAGCGCATATCCGCACGATCAAAGCAAGGGAAAAAGGAATACCTTGCAGAAATAAGCACAATCAATCGTTTGAGGCATCGCAATTTGGTTCAGCTGTTGGGATGGTGCCATGAGAAGGCTCAACTACTGTTGGTCTACGAGTACATGCCTAATGGGAGTCTAGACAGTTTCCTTTTTGGTGAAAGGAGAAAAGACCCGGGGTGGAACAGCAGATATAGGATCGCCATTGACATAACCAATGCGTTCCTTTATCTCCATGAGTTATGGGATGAATGTGTAGTGCACAGAGACATTAAATCCAGCAATGTTTTGCTCGATGGTGAATTCAATGTGAAATTGGGGGACTTTGGATTGGCACGCTTCGTGAAGCATGATCAACGGCTTCAAACCACCAAGGTCGCAGGGACTTTGGGGTACCTGGCACCCGAATGTGCAGTTACAGGAATATCTAACCTAGAGTCAGATGTGTTCAGCTTTGGCGCAGTTACTTTGGAAATAGCCTGCGGAAGGCCAGTACTAGATCATAGTCTCCAAAGCCCAAAAGTACGACTTGTGGAATGGGTTTGGGAGTTGTATGGTGAAGGCAGATTGTTCGATGCAGCAGAAAACAATTTACAGGGATTGTTTGACAGGGCAGAATTGGAACAGCTGGTGGTGATAGGATTATGGTGCTCTCATCTGGATCCTTCTTCAAGACCTAAAATAAGGTAAGCGCTCCAGATTTTGAAATTTGAAGTGCCTTTGCTTCATCTACCCAGCACACTGCCTAAAGTCACACTACTACATAGAGAGAACATTTAAGACAATTTTTTAATAAATTGTCTTAACTTGAGACAAAAAAAAATGTGTGTATTGTTTTAAATATTGTCTCTAAGCGAGTGTCTCAAATTATTGTCTTAAATTGTCTCTGTAAAGACAATATAAAACAGAAATATTTTTCTCTTTAGAGACAATTTCACTTTTGTCTCAAAAAGACAATTCACTTTTGTCTCTTTAGAGACAATATGAAAAAATGTATTAAAAAAAATAAACAATTTATTTTAAATATTTTTTATTGTGGTTTTCAACATACATTGTTTCCAAATTCTCATCATCCTCCTATTTGCTAGAATTTTTATTTTTGTTTTTCCAAATGTAGTGGAAAAATTAAGACAAATTATCAATTGTTTTTAAGCTGAGAGCAATGAATAGTTGTCGAATATGCTAAACATAATGTTCATAAAAAGCAAGTAAAATAATGCACCCTAATCTAAATTCAGAAAGTTAATGCCAGTAAATATTTTTTTATTTATAATTTATAAAATTGTTCATACAATCATGAGCAACACATACATTATAACATGGCGCGAGAAAATGATTCCTTTCTAGGAAAGAGAAAATGTTAATATTTTCCAAGTTAATTCTTAGAAAATATGAAAGTATGACCAACCAAATCCCTAAAAGCCAATAGAATATACCTAACTACTGGCATAACTCTTTTGAGCATGGCAAGGTAGCTTGACAATGAGTTGACTCAATTGTTTGGAGTGGACAATTCTGCTTCAAAGTGGGAACTTTCCTCTTCTTGCGTGCTTGTGTCTGGTCCTCTCAAATGCTAATAACCTTTCATTGTAACAATCCACTAAATCCTATACTTGGTTATTGACAAACGATAGGATTTCCAAATCATCTTGAGCATAGCACTGTGTTTCAAGATTTTGATAAGATTCTGAAGGAAGCTGAATTCTTCCTCTAAGATAACCAATAGGGTGAAAGAAAAACTTTCCTACAGGCAAACAATAAGTTACTCCATTAATCTGCTTAAATACAATAAGTTTAAATTTTTGCCATACATTTTTAGATCAATGTGATGTGATTTTGGGACATTCCAAAACATGAACCAAACCTCGAAAGATCTTTTGCAGGTAAAAGACAATTGAGACTCCATCCTAATTTTCAAGTTCAAGGTCACGTTTTCAATAAATTCTCTTCACTATAGTATGGAGTAAGAATACTGTCCAAAAATACCAAAATTAAGATAACATCAGTTAATATTGCCTGATCAATATGTTTTCGCAAAGCATAGAGGTTGATCTAATGTGATGCATTCTGAAATTCAATTCTTATTCGTGATTTGTACAACACTTTATGGAAAACAAAATATGATGGTGTTATAAAGGTCAACCTTCAAAATAGAAGAGGTTAGTGTAAGAGGACAACACACGACCCATTACATTCCCCTTTACATTTTACTTCTTATGATCAAAACTAAATTAGAATACTCTAAATGATGTAACATTCAATTGTCAAAATAAAATTCTAAAAGTTAAGAGCTATTCTTAACACTGTGTTCAAAATATTTTACTTATAAATGATGTTAAAAGAGTGATCTAAATGCAACTAGCAAATAAAATTACTTATCAATGATACTGCTTTTATTATTGCAATACAAAGTAATCTCACTCATCCATTTACCTGCATTAAAAGCTCTTTTACAATAGATACGTCGCCATTCTTGATGGCCTCTTGTAAACCATGGTAAACAAAGAAAACAAAAGTTTCTAGAAATTAATTATTTGATGATTATAGGTTGTATACTTGCCTTTTCTAAAGTACAATAAAATTACTTATCAATGATGTTAAAAGAGTGCTCTAAATGCAACTAGCAAATAAAATTAAATGATGTTAAAAGAGTGCTATAAATAATGTGAAACAGAAGTAATCTTGGTGAGATTACTTATAAATGATCTTACAAGTATTAAGACATTCACATGCCTGCACCATTCGAGTTGTGATGTGAAGCTTGTAGTGGACAAGAAGCTTTGGATTTGCCATATGAAGAATATTTGCATGCAAACTGCAAGGAAACAGACATAGGGTAACTCATAGGTCAGTTCACAAACTCCCCCATAAACATTTAGCCAATTTGTGACAAAAAATTAGAATTATGTAAAAAGGAACAATCAAAAAGTCATAAAGATAAGGCTAGAATATAATACAAACCTCTTCCATTCACCAGATTCCTTTGCATGCCTCTTTGTTACCTTAAATAAGAGATCAAGTGTATAAAGGATTATTCCAAAACTCCACAAGGCATTTTTCTCCTGTAACTCATGACATGTTCCTAATTAGTTATTTCAGAAACATTTTAGGGCCAAAAGAATGATGTTTTACTATGCATAAAGAATGAAATTATAGAGAAAAATAAAATTCTTCCATTAAATTTTTAAGGCATACAATACATAAATCTACTGGTAGAAAACAACAATCTAGACTTAAAATGTGTGAAATATTAGTGTTAGATTAATAGGAATTTATAGCTAGATAGTGTTAGAAATTAGTTAAATAAGGATCTTTGCAAAATCAAGATCATTCACCTACTGTGATCACTTGCCAATACAGAGAAGGAATTATCAGAATATGGGTAATGTGCAAGAGACTAACCACAGTGTCTACATAAATGACACCAATCCCTATATTGACATCAATATAAGAGTCTCTGCTAACTAAAACTCTATCAGCTAGAAGTATATTTAAAATGTCAAATATTTATTTCCCTTGGAAAGTAAGTTAAAATAGTGTGTAAGCATTAAGGATTTAATAGACTCAATAGAGTCTCAACTTGCAAATTCCTTTGGAGCATTTACAAGTTGAAACTCTATTGAGTCCATTAAATCTTTATCTTTCCAGGTTTGGTTCATGTTTTTGATTTATTAATATGTAAAAAGCAATAAAAATAAAAGTTCAAGTTTAAACATTTCACCGAGTAGAGATATAAAAAAATAGCAATTGTTATAAATAATGCATATGGGAAAAAGGTGATTGCAAGGACAATCGGAGGAGATGTAATAGAAAGACTAACTATGCAGGCCAATAGACATGAAATCACACCACAAGAAAAAGAGACATGCATATACTGAAATAGTGTCAGCAGAAATGATTGTCAAAATGGAAACGATCAAACATCAGCTGAAGAAACATGAAAAGAATGAAAAGATTATAAGATTTCCCTTCATGATATCCTTAAAGATGCTAATGGGACAGATCCATAAAAGTCTGAAAATGACACTTGCAGCAAAATAAGAATATTCAAAACATTCCATCAATCCAAATAGAGGGAGCAGTAAATCCCTACCGTCCTTTTAGGATTTTGTTTGCATTATTAGTTTATTAATATAAGAAGCAACAAAAATAAAAGTTTAAGTTTGGGCAATTCACCACGCTGAGGTATAAACAAATAGCAATCTATATAAATAAAGCCTATAGGCAAAAGGTGACTACAAAAACACTTGGAGCAGATTTGATAGAAAATGTAGCCAAACAGATAAAAAGACATACAATCACACCACCAGAAAAGAAGATATGTATTCTAAAATAATTTCAGTAGAAAAGATGTAAAAATGAAAACAATCAAAAGGCAGCTGAAGAAATGGGAAAAGAATGAAAAGATTAAAAACTTTCCCTCCATGATGTCCTTAAAATAACAAGTGGGACTGGTCTAGAGGAAAGTCTTATAGACACATACATCACAATAGGAATATTCAAAACACTCCATCAATCCAAACATAGAATCCTAAATTATTTCTACAAATACTGCTTAATGGCTAATATTTTTAAAGAGGAATGGTTCCAACATAATAAAAGTAACAAACAATACAATATTGGGGCTCAACCTTATGCTTTGAAAAAGAGACAGGTAAAGTGACATAATTTCAGCCACTGTGTAAACTAGGCGAATAGAGCATGCAATTGCTAACTGTGTTTTCAATTTGAATGAAGGGCCTTTCCTACTTCCCAATTTATTTGATTCAAGTCCTCCTGAGGTGAATGCCATGACATATGACAAAACAAAAAAATAATCAAAACCTAGGTTCCCAGCAAATTGAGTAAGCAATTTCATCCCATAGCAGGCACAATCGACTTTTATAAACTGCAAATTTATCAATAATCAAGGGGACACATGCTTAGAATTGCATGATAAGCATTCAAAATTCACGAAACAAGTTCACAATTTGTTGACATAGCCAACTCCATACTAGAAGAATCCACAGTCTACAACATTATCAATAACTAAACTTTTAAGAAACATGCATGAAATGCCACACCACACATTAAGTTCTACACATCCCAGCAAATATTGAAATCTAGGGCACCTCAACAAAGGTGATCATATTATGTTGACACAATCTCACCATTTGTTGTGGCTAAAACATGTCAAACTAGACCTAACTAACTCAAATCTTAAAGGCGGTCCAATGTCTAAATTGAATTAACATATTGCATACTGATAAGAAGCTCAAGATACTGCATGAGAAGTAGAATAGGTATTAACAATGCCAAAACTTCAGCTGAAATCCATACTAGCACCTCAAATGTCCACAAATACCAATAAAATGAGATAGCCTGTCCTTTAGACTCCAAAGATCCTGTCTTCCAACTCCTAAATGCAGTTGACTTGCCTGTTCAAAGTCCAAAGCAACTTGATTTAATCTAAGTCCTGTAATTCTTAGCTCTTTCCCAATATTTTAGCAGTTGAAGAGATTAGAAAAAGATTTTCCTAATTTATTTCTTCAAGATTAAAAAAAAAGCAAACCCTGGAACTAGGTCAAATTTTCAATTGCTTCATCTAAGGCATTGAGGTATTTTATAACATTTAGAGGTATGATTTAGCGGACTTATTCTAAACTATTTGAGCTTGTCTAATTTAACAATTTTAATACTCTTTATTATTATGAACTTTTTCTATTAGATACCTCTAAATTTTTGAATTCAATTTCACATAGAATGAGAAACACTCCACTGAGGAACTTGTTTTCTCTTGGTGCAGTTATGAGAACAAGGGGATACTCTAAGAAAAGTTTTCTCCTAGGAAACAATAATGGAGCAATTGGAAAGCTCGAATAGAGCTTTAAATTATTTTGCAGTAATTGGATTGAAATCAAATACAGGCATGCATGTTTCAATTTAAAACTTCAACTTCAAAACTAGTGATAGAAAAATATATTGATCAAAACTAGAATTCTAGCTAAATGTCAAATACAATAATCCTCTGTTAGCATCTAATTGACAAAATCTTTGATCAAATTAAATAAACTGCAAAGTATCTATATAGAGGAAAATGAAGAGGCACTTGAATTTGTTGGGCAGCCCTCAAATCAATGTGTTGGTAGGATGAAGTTCTCAAAAGTCTGCACTATTTCCAAGATGCTCCCATATGTTTGGGATGGGAGATTCCAACTTTCAGTCATAGCTTTTACAAGCACACCCACAATAAATGGAAAGCTTGCTTTCTGAAAGAAAAGCAGACTTCTAATGGAGTAATTAATAAAACTAAACCTCAATCCACTGAAGTCCAATAACAATAGAGACCTGATCAAACTGGAACAGAACATTCAGTAACATGTTTAATATAAACTTCTTAAATAATGCACCATAAGGACTATCATCCAAACACAATGACAAGGTTAAGTAATAACTAATAAGCATCAACTTTACTCAGATATATAGCATAATACGATGAATTTTAGGCTTCCACCAATGCAACCCTTGTCCTCTAGGGCTGTACTTGATGAGACAATTTTGAGGTCCAAGTTGTGGAGAAGACATCCCCACATGATACATACCTAAATTTTATTCCACATCACATTAGTTGTTACTCGTTTTAAGATTTTTTTTGATATCCCAGGGCTATTTCCTGTTTTGAGAAAAACATTGTTACAACCCTGGCAACATCAAACAACACCCTGACATCTCCCAAATCTACCCCCACCACTCCCAAATTGTAAGATTTTTTTTTTTCCATGCAAGAAATGCATCCTCACACCCCCCATACACCTATCCCAAAACTCAAAGAAACATAAATGATAAATGAGAATGTCAGGTTCCTTATGGGGCATTATTCATCTCTTATTACTCAACTTACTATTGCACAGTGCATTAACACTCCATATGATCATGAAATTTAAGAGATATATCTTGGATATCTCAAATCTAAAATAGAACCACCTTATCTGCATATAAGTAGCCCATCTTCAGAACTGTCATTCATTAAATTTTGTTAGGTGAGATTAGGGGAGTTCCTTTTCCATGCTTGCTGCCTCTGGCATGCCAAATTCATTACCAAAAAGTAGCAATCACTGCACTTTTATGGGTAATTCATCATAGACAAGTTATCTTGCCATTTGTATAAATTGGGTTTGGAATCCTATTTACATAAATCTATCTTCCAGATTGAGACAATTTCCTCCCTTCAATCACACAACCTAATAAAGATTATTCAAATATAAAAAAACCTCAACAAGCACAAAAGCATACCAAAACTAGAGCAAAGGTACTTGGCAAAAATGATGTGCAACAAAATGAAGAATTATTGTGAGAAAAGTTAACAAGCTTCCTGTACATGTTAGACAGACCTCTTCCACTATATATGAAATCTCTATTTAAACATGCTTGAATATTCATATGATAAAGTAGGAAGAGAAAACAAATGAGAAAATTTCCAAGTTGTTCTTGTGCACCTTTGAGTTTCTCCTCCATGTCTCGATTTCCAATGCTATCGCTTTTCTTTCCACTAAATGCATTGTTCATAATAACCAAAGGTGGCCACAAACTTAGATCTTCTTTGTTTGCTACTGCTTCAGGTGATGCGAGAGACTGGTATGACTTTGCAATGTCAAGTGGCATGGCATAACTCCATCCCATCAGAACACATAATGCTTTATGTAGTCCTAAGTGATCTGTTCGCAGTCTAGGATTCTCAGCATAATATGCATGCATTACAAGGCAATGAGTATCCATAAAAAAAATTCATTTCCTGCAAAACACAGCAACTAGTGCAACTTAGACAACCAAATCGACATAAAAATCTGAAAGCTAGCCACCATGAAACAACACTATAATTTTGAATTGATTTCCTTGTTATCAAATGTTTTAATTACTTAATTCAAGAGCAGATAGATTCCTATTCTAGCATCTTTTAAAGTTTTAAGTTATCCAGTAAATTGATTCAATTAGATGACACTCCATAAATCAAAAGGTTACAGATGACAAATTAAAGTCACCCATGCAGGCTTCTTAATTTTAAGCAATCGATCAGAATTTCCTAGATGAATGAGATGATCATGAAACACACAACCAAATAAAACACCTCAAAACACATAGAATGCTTGAAGCATGCTATTTACAGTAGAGGCTAATCCATGAGCAATGTAGTAGCAGAAAGCATATTACTCAAGTTTTGCAGATAACATCTTGGGCATCCTACGCAGTATTTTGGATCTATATAAATGCTACTGAGTGTTATCAAAATAGACTAAATTGTAATGATGCATCACCATGTGGCATACTTTATTGGAAGATATATGCAGACCATAAAGAAAATGATAAACACAGACTATAGTTATTGCAATCCAAGAATGATAATCTACATGTTAATCTTTATCGATAAATGTTCTTATGAATGCAACTATAGACTTCTACATTACAAATTCTTAATAAGGATGTCAAGCCCCCATGAATAAAAGCAACAAACTTGACCTCCACCGCTGTAATGTGCATGGATATGGAGATGGCATAGCAAGAGTTGACGGTTGAAGTTGGCATTCTGCAGGAATTTTGTAGCGATCCAGGGCAAGTTCTATCAGGACTTCATGTACACCAATTCAGGGGTCAATTACAAGTGGGGAGTGATAACACAATACCCCACTTCTATGGCCCCTCTCTTCATAGAGCATGCAAGTAGAAAGAGATATGTTATGGGGTCCACTTCCCTTCCTTGTCTGGTCATCAAACTGGCAGGTCTGCTTGGTGTCATGGATTGAAGAAGTTGTGGATTTAGGCCACTATGCTTAGGACTCCCGTGAGCATTGGGGTGTCATATAATGTAAAGCTAGTTGATGTTTATCTGTTTTTACAACTGATTTTGATTTGTGGCTATGTAATGGTTGGTAGCTGTTATCATGCTCCAGATATAAGGTTATGGTTTGGTTGGTTATGTTTCTTGCTACTGTGTTATTTTGGTCGGGATTTACTCTTGGGAGGTGGAAGTGTATTGCTACAATATATGTTAGCTATTTCTATATACTGTATCTCTTTGTATCTTGGCTATAGCTTTAAAGGGAGGAGGCACCATTACAACCCTCATTATTAAATCTAAATATAAAAATAAAAAAACATAGCATTAGCACTACTGAACACAAGGTTCAATCTCAAAGAGACAAAATAAAAACCTGCTTGCAAAGTAATTTTATCTTAATTCCCATTCAGCCTTAGGAAAGCACCATTAATTATAATGTTGGCAAAGGTGTGCTAGAAAACAAGGGTATCTAAGTCCACTAAAAATAATAATGAATTCCAAGACAGAAAATCTTACCTTCCAACATCTACATCTGCTGCACGTAAAAATGCAATCAATGCATCAAGTGCCTTCTCTTGAACTGGTGCATTAGAATCTGATATTGACTTCTTGAAAAATGCACCTAAGGAACAAAATAATAAAACAAGCTTCCAATCAAACCTTAAATAAATATATTAAGAAAACCATATTAAAAGGCCAAAGACATTGAGTTGCACAGGAAAAAACCTAGAACATGCTTCTAAAATTTAAATAATTTTGATCGAATAATGTGATGTTAGCTGTTATTGGCTGATATGCCAAACAATAGACAAAGATCTATTTAATAAAAAATAATACCATAAGAAAAAATGTTCATTTCTTTATATGTTGCCTCTATTAAACACAACCAACTCATCTAAAACTCAGTAAATCCTATTATGCATTTGCCCCACAAAAAAAAATTCTAGATTTGCTTATATATTTTTGTCCAAACAACCACATAGGCAACTATTTCTTCATAAACTAGACAAATAAAAAATAAAACCTAAAAAGCAAGAGAATTAACAACATGCTAAGAGGAGAAGACAATAATATGATAACCATTTAAAACTAATAAAAAAAGCAATATAAATACGAACAAGACAGAGAGAACAAGGATTAAGAATGATGGGAAACTAAATGATCAAATTTAAATAAGCTCCCTACTAGTACACATTTAAATAAGCTCCCTGATAGTATTGGCAGCCTATTACAGCTGTGGCATTTAGACTTGAACTCATGTAGAAATTTAAATAATCTCCCTGATTCCATGGGCAACCTATCACAGCTGGAGCATTTAGACTTAAGAGATTGCACAAATTTAAATAAGCTCCCTGATAGTATTGGCAGCCTATTACAGCTGCGGCATTTAGACTTAGGGTGTACAAATTTAAATAAGCTCCCTAATAGTATTGGCAGCCTATTACAGCTACGACATTTAGACTTGAGGTGGTGTAAAAATTTAAATAAGCTCCTTGATAGTATTGGCAGCCTATTACAGCTGTGGCATTTAGACTTGAGGTCGTATAAAAATTTAAATAAGCTCCCTGATAGTATTGGCAGACTATTACAACTACAACATTTAGACTTGAGCCAGTGTACAAATTTAAATAACCTCCCTGATTCCATGGGAAACTTATCACAGCTGCAGCATTTAGTCTTGAAAGAGTGTATAAATTTAAATAACCTTCATGATACCATGGGCAACCTATCACAGCTGCGGCATTTAGACCTGAGAAAGTGCACAAATTTAAATAGCCTCCCTGATACCATTAGCAACCTATCACAACTACAACATTTGGACTTGAGAGAGTGCACAAATTTAAATAACCTTCCTGATACCATTGACAACCTATCACAGTTGCAACATTTAAGCTTGAACCAATGTACAAATTTAAATAGCCCCTCTGATACCATTGGTAACCTATCAGAGCTGCAACATTTAGACTTGGGAGACTGTACAAATTTAAATAACCTCCCTGATAGCATTGCACATAAAAATTAGTTTGATAAAATACAAAGTCAGAGTTCCTCCTTTCAAATGAGAATTTTGAATATTTTGGGAATGCATGTATTGGCCAACTGAAGTTCAAATATAATTTGTTTGAGATGTAATGGTAGTTCATCAACCGCTCAAAATTGCCTTAAATCTATTTCCATGTTCAAAAATGATTTTCCATTATTGGAAGTGTGAACCCTTCTTCAAAGTTGGAAATCTACTATTCAGCTGTGGAAATTTCCATACTTGATGGTCTCTGCAGGCTTGAAAAGTTTTAAGTTCTCCAACTGTACTACACACCATTTTCTTATTCTATATGCTGAAACATATTTATTTGAGGGGGAATGCATTTCCTGCCTGCTTGTTACATTTGGGAAATTTATTTCCTATAAGAAGTGTTCCAAGTCACATTTTTGACAATAGATTTATATGATTACAAAAGATAATGGAATAATTAATATGATAAATATTTATGAATATGTGCAAAAATTTAGCATGCTTGTGTTGAAGCTGCAAATCACACTATTTAACTAGTTGAAGTAAAGTTTCTTTCGAATTGATTATTTAGAGTTCAGCTATCAATGAATTGATTTAAGTTGATAATTAAATAGATGATTGCAAAGTCAAATATTTAAAGATGGATAGAAGAAACAGAAGATTAATCTTGAAACCTTTGTGGAGAGAAACCCTACTTATGCCTAATGTTGAGAATGGAATGGCACGGCATTGGCATCATTTGGTGAAGCCCCTAGAATGTTTTCTCAATTGATTAAACAGTAAACAACAAAGGGGAAACAATAGATTTTTTCAAAAAGTCTATGCACCAATAAATAAGGATGTGTAAGTGCAATTTTATTAAATCTCCTGTTTTCAACATAGTAGCATCATTTGGAATTGGGATTGACTTGGCAAACCAATAGTATAAATGAAATTCAACTACTTGGGTTGAAATTGGAAAAAAAACTCAAGAAAAAAATCAGGAAACCAAAAAATGCTGGAATTTTCATAAAAGCAGGGAGAAATAAATGTTATTTTTGTTTTTTCATGCCAAATTAAGTGAAGAGCCAAAAAGTGAAACAAATTAAAATTCCAAGACATGAAAGGTGTGATTTGCTCCTTAATTTTCCCTATTACAATTATGCTTTGTCTTAAAGTTCAAACCTAGCATATCATTTACAACTTAGTAACTTACAAATAACATAATATTACGGAGTAACAAAACAGACCCTTTGATGCCACAGTCCAAAGTTGAATCTCAAAGTTTTGGCTTGCTGGCACTAAATTATGGTTATGGTCATCAGATACCTCCTCCAAGATGGTAAAGTCCTTATCGTCAAATATTGAATCTTCATTGTTTGAGATCCATTCTAATTCAAAATCATTATTGTCATGGTCTTGCATTGCATCTCTTAACATATATGTTCTCAAGGTCCTTGTATGAGGAGCCTTTGAAGCTACAGTCTACAACTGTTATCGTTTCAGCCATCTCTTGCTAGTATTATTCAATCTAATAAATTGGTCTTTTCGAAGAATCATGAATACATTGTTGATTTTTTGGCATTGTAAACTGTGCATTGGTTAGCAAAAATATTGGCAATCTGATCTAAATGAGATTGCAATGTTGTGCAGAATCATTTCATTCTAGAATATCATAGAGCTTTGGAAAGGTTGAGAAATGATATGGAGACATGAGTTAGAGAATGGCAGACTTGCCCGAAAGCTTATAATCCAACACTTACATTCTAATAATAGAGGATTAGAGTTGTTCTCCCTGCATACACTTATTGAGAATAGATTAGCTCACTTTGAAGTGCCAAAAATGACTAGTTTTAAGAAGCGGACATGTTTCTGAGCAAGATGCTCAAACAACTAAAATTCAGATAGAAAGATTGGGGGTAGGCAATATTATGTGGAGATTGTGTATATTATTGCTTAAGAGGGCTTGTGAATTCTTCTTTGGATTGATATATATGCTTTGTAAATAGCCATGATAGCGTTATTAACCTAATAGTACTTGTTTTCTATGTGATCTATGTGCGTTTCTTATTTGTAACTCTGCCAACCATCGCTTGCAATCCTTACACCATTCCGAGGGTTTAAATAGCAAAATTGTTATCAAATACATTAAACTATGCGGCACAAGATTCAGAGATTGGGATTAAAAATAAAATTAAAATCTAACAGTTGCATATGTTATTCCATTTGAATTTATCATAAAAATGCAGGAAAACTAATTTTAAAGACACGGTCTTACCTCATACCGAGTGGATGTGAAATAAAATGATGAAGGTATTAAATATGCTTTTCAGTAAAATGCACTGAGACTCAAAATTGATGATGACCATCTGCTATTACTGAACCAGAAGCTAGAATCTTGAGATTCTAAACAAACATAAAACCAACTTTGCTCTGGTGCTGCCAATAAAGAGAACAACCAATGCTCCGAGAGCCACTTTCATTCGTGACGATATATCCTCTCTGTTGCAAGAATAGAAGGTTAAGAGAAGAGGGCCGAGGAGTTTAATTTTCTTACTTTTATATTCAAGAAAAACCTATGGCTATATGGAAAACCTAAGATGAGACATAATTAGGTTAAGGAAAACCATCTTACTGGTATGCTAGGGTAAGATCACCTTCTGTGGATCTTTCCAAAGTTTACATGATATTTCTTGGTAGGTGCTTCAAACCCTCGTATACAGCCCCCTGGTGTAGCCGGTGCCGCAGATCCGCCAATCCATCTTTCCGCTGCAAATTTCCAATACTTCACCGATCGCCATTGCTACCGGGCACTATCCTCCAAATCCTACATATGACCACCTGCTACTCCAAATCAGACTCAAATTCCTCTATAAAACCCTCCAAAGATAGCGCAATTTGTATATTAAATTTATCTGAGAGAGGAATTTAAGGGTTTTTCACTGTAGAAATACTTACAATGTACATTTTGATTGGAGAACAAAAAATTTATGCTTTTTATAAGCGGTTAGTGGAGGAAGGGTTGATTAACTGAATTCTAAAGCGGTTCGAGCACCTTGAAGATGTAGATCTTGTACGTCTCCAGGCTCCTCTTCTTCCTTTTCTTCTTATTGCTCGTAGCCTTGGGACTCTTCTTGACGGCCTTGGAAGGGGTTTTCACCTTGGGCCTCTTCTCAGTGGGAGTTTATCTGAAACGGTTTCGTTAACGTCCTTGCTTTCCACTGTCACGATTTTTTCAGCTGGCTTCTTCTCCACGGGTTGTTTTCCTGCATTGGCTGCTTTCCTGCTTTGAGCTTCGCACGCTTTTGATTTTCTGAAAAACCCTTGTCGTTTCTGAAAAACTCGTGAGTGTCCGTTGTGTTGTATTTTTGTTCCTCTGTTCATGTTCTGTTCCCCTGTTGTTGTTCTCTGTTCTGAAACGGAAATGAAATTAACATATATCCAAACCTATAGTTGATCCGAACGATTGAAGGTAATGTCCAATGTTGGAGGGAAAATGAAAATTGGGAAGGAAAAGAATAATATATTTTAGAAAAAAGTTTTAGTTTTTATTGTCTTAATTTAAGACAAAATTAATAATTTAAGACAAAATTAATAATTTAAGACAAAATTAGTAATTTGTCTTAAATTAATGTCTTAAAGAGGGGCTTTATGTAGTAGTGCAGCGACTGAATCTGCATTGCAACACTTTTTTTCAATTTATTTCACGCTGGAACACAATTTTCAGTTTGATCAAATGTACTATCACATAAAGCTGGATTTGAAATCAACAATGTACTTTTGTGCATGGATTGAAGCTGCATTGCAGCATTTGTTTCATTTTCACTTCCACCTTTTTTTACATTCTGATGATGGATCATGGAATTTAATCAGAAATATTGATGTAAATAGTAAATCCAAAAAACAATACTCTAAACAATATCTTGTTTGAAAAAATACTATCAGATCAACCTCAAACCTCCATATGCATACTGTTCAACATCATTATTTGAACACACTCTTCTCTTTTCTGAGTCAAAATAAATATATTAAAGTAACCATAACAGATTATATTCTATTCTTAAAATAAGAAGGGAAAAATTCAAGAAGGTTTACCTCTGTCCTGAATTCTATAGAATCTAAAATAACTCATATCATCATGATCAGTGAAAAATTACTCTTATTTTTATATAATCAGATCATTATGAATAAGCTGGAAAAGCTTAGAGGATTTATTAGAAAGCAGTGATTCTAGCTCAGAAACATAAAATGACGATTTTTTTCGTACGTCTGTTCAAAATATGGACATAAAAACCCCTGAAAATTCAAACTCAAAGAGATGGAATATCTGATCCACTAAAGACTTCTCAGAAACCTCAATATTAAAAATCAGATTCCAATTATAACCTCCCTCCAACTCAACTCACACACCTTCCTTACATTAACTTCCTTAACACAATGCTCAACATCATTATTGAAAGGCACTCTTACACGTAACAAGTAAATAATATTATAGGAAACAGAGGGATTTATCTTTCAGGAGCACGGTTGTCCTTCACTGCTTTCCTCTTCAACATCAATAACAGCCTACACAAAATTTATCCAATATTACACCCACTTGATTTTCTACGTTTTTATTTTTTATTTCCTTCTCTGTTATATTCAGTAGCACATTAAAAACTTCCTGCCCTGCTGAGCAGAGACCGTTATCGGTAGAGTGCATAGATGGCTTTGAGAAACAACGTGGTGGTTGGCCAATTAACTATAAAGGGGTTATTGGCTCCTTGTTGTAGATTTCCTCCTCCATATCGATTGCCTCCGCCGAACCCTGCCTGAGCTCCATATCGATTGCCTCCGCCGAACCCTGCCTGAGCTCCATATCGATTGCCTCCCCCGAACCCTGCCTGAGCTCCATATCGATTGCCCCCGCCGAACCCTGCCTGAGCTCCATATCGATTGCCTCCCCCGAACCCTGCCTGAGCTCCATATCGATTGCCCCCGCCGAACCCTGCCTGAACTCCATATCGATTGCCTCCGCCCATGTGGGGAGCTCCTTGTGGATTTCGTCCTGTGTCTGCTGGCGGAGCTCCTTGCAGATTTCCTACATATGCCAGCAAGAGTTGTATGGCACAATAAATGTGGATGTTGTAGTTTCTTGAGATGTAAGCCCATCCGGAGCCGATCCTCGTACAATAGATACAGGAGGATGCCAAATTACTGGAGAGATTGAGAGTAATGCTGCCAACTGCCAAGGTGTTTGGAAGGCGTGCACAATAAGGATGCAGAGTGTCCCTATGCCCACTGGAACCATAACTCAATCCGTTTACCGGCTTTCTACAAGCCGCGCACCACGTGGGGATCAATCTTCTAGCCGAGTTTGACAGCGACATCAGCTGTCCAGATAATGGATGGTTTATGGAAGAAGACGAGGTACAGAACTTATGCACGTCGTAGTTACAGGCATTGCATCTGTACCTCCATCCTCGGCCCTTCTCCTTGCACCGGTGGCATGTGTATTCGATATTGATGTTAGCAGCCTTAAGCTCGTGCCCGTGGATTTGAGGATTTTGATATGTCGACATCCCCTTATTTCTCACAGAAATGATTTGGAGTCTTGTAAACAAGACTATGCAGCCAAACTCTCTTAATAACTTGTGTGTAATAAACAGAGGTGCTGGTGACACTATATATGGTGCAATGACCACCGACTTTGCCCAGGAGGCAGTGCGTTAGAGTCAACTCATCAATTGTTTATATGTATTGTATGAACAACCTCCGCGTTCACTCGAACACAACATCTTTTTAGTGAATAACACCGGCATTGAAATAGGTACCATACCATCAAACTCGTTTTAGGAATATTCTAGAAATTGCTATGAATTCATTAAATGAAATGAACCGATAAAACGCGTCAACCCAGGTCATCATGCTTGATGAGTTATAATTATAATTACAATATTATATCTTAGAAGAATTCTCCTCGTCATGTCATAATTCCAGAGTCTTCCACGAAATTGTTCCTTCGATTTTTAAAGTAAGTTAAACATTAAAACTCGCTTTACTTACTTCACATGTTCAGAGCACGACAAACTGGAACAAGAATATTAGTGGCGCCTGTTAACTTACACAAACTTTCTACGAAATTGATGTCCTATATAAATGTAATGAAAACAATCATAGCACATGGATCTGTAAGTGAAAATATTACTTTTCTCTAGATTAATTAAATAAATAAAAGTATAGATTAATTTAGATTTTATAGTTTTTGGTATGAATTTCGAGAAATTGAAATATTAAATATTAAATCAGGAAAGTAAAGACCAAGATAAGGTATTTAGTTCTAGGGATGAGGATGGTGTTGTGCCTCACACAACATGCCCTGTTTTGTTTGAGTAAAAATGAGGACTCCCCTTTTACTTTTCTAGGTCCTTTAGCTAGGTATCCTTTTAGTTTGATAGTTTCTTAATTCTAGTTGGCCCTTACATGATTATGTTTTGTTCTAGGGCATTGGGTTTACCACCAGGTTCACTTGATCTCCTTGTTGTTTGTTGATGTCTAGGTATTGCTTCATCGATTTTTGTGGTTTGAAGTCTTGATTTTGGTCTTGAATAATTTAGAAATCTCTCCAAGAAGCCTTGGTTCTGAGGATTGTCCCATCTTTTCTTGGTTTCCTCCTAGTTTACAAGAGGTATGCAGTTTGTTCTTGATATTACTATGATTATGCTCTTTGGTAGGGTTATATTTCTTTGCTTAAGCTATGGTAGGCATCGTTAAGTTAATCTTGAGGTAACCTTGTTGTGTTTTACCCTTGATCTTCTTATATCCATGTTTGAAGAGATTAGATTTAATGTTAGATTCTTAATTTTCCATAAAAATGCTTGAACATGGAGCTTGCAATTGTGTTATATGTCAAGCAAGACTCACCTCAAGGTTAAATTTTTATTGCAACCCTCTTTCAAACCTTTAATGTAGTTCAAACCCTCTAAACCATCATACAATCTTCAAAAACACCATGAACAATCCAAAATCCTCTTAGAAACCCAAAAATTTAAAACTTGCTCAGAGGGAAAGGGATCTCACAAGTTTAATTTGAATTCTAACCATTAGATTTTGCCTCTTTGGATCAACTATAGTTTGTCCTTTAAGTAGGCTATTTTTTAAGACCTAGTTTTTCATTACCCCTCACCTTAAATTGATTGCCTAGTTTATGTTGGAAATCCTCCTCTAGTTATCATACATAGATAAAAAAATTTAACAAAGATTTTTAAGATTGAATAGTTATAAAATCATCTTATTGCTTGTCCACACTTGCCCCAGACATGTGGTATCCATATGGAGTCCCAACAACTATTATAAATGCTTGAAATGAAATTTATTTTTCCTTGTGTTAGCATTACCTTGAAATGGTACCTAATTTTAGACTTTTATTCACATGCCACCTATCTTTCCTTGGATTCCTCTTGACTAAGAATTGTAGCAAAATCATTTTACCACTAGATTTTATCATTTCAAATTGAGCACAAGGAAAATTACTGGCCAATAAGGTGAAAATTTGGGAATTTTTAGGGAGATCAAGGGTATTCTTCAAGTTTCATTTCAAAAGGATGAAGGAAAAATTGTTGTACAAATAATATATATTGATTTTTATTTCCTAGAATCTAGCTAGAATCTCATTATTATAGTATTTTAATTATTTTTGTATAGTTTGATTTGATGCTTGTGTCCTCTAGTTACATTATCCAAGAATTCAACTATGAAAAATTCATATTTTATAAATTTCTCCTTATGTGAAAAAGATATAGAATATTGCAATATCTAAGTAGGTTGAAATTTTTAGGGTCAACAATGTTCATGATCAAATTTGGGTAGGAGGCTATCCTAACATCATGATCTTCATTGAGTCGGGCTTGAATACAATTTTTAAAGTTTCCAAGACAAATTATTCCAATAGAATCATCAAAACCAACAAGAAGAGATGTAATAGCTTCAAATTAGATAAGTCAAGACTATCACTTACCTACATCATAGTTTTATTAACCTCATCAGGAATGTCTTACCTCATGTAATCATGAATCTCATCCATCAACGTCATTTAAATTTTTATGAAGACCTAAAGGAGATTATAAAGTTCATTAAGTGGAGAAGATCATTGTATACTTCTTGTTAACGATAAAAGAATATTCATTCAAGTTATTGGACTATCAAATGGCAAGAAAATGATGTTAATTCCATTCAGGTAGTCACAATATCAAAAGGATTTCAAAATAGTCATGGGACTATTGTAACAACAAATAAACTAGTCTTGTCATTCTAGGATTGTCACAAATGATTGCATATGTGCAATTGATAAAAACCTAAAAGAATGCCATGAATATGGTTTGAGAATGTAGGGAAAATGGTTTGATTATGATGGATACTTGCATGGATGGATTATTTATAAGGGTAGAAGGTGAATAAGACCAATAGGAAAATGAACTATGACATTAGCAAAAGCAATCTTAAATTTCACCTTGACTACCATCATTAGCATAAAAGACTATCTTTCAAGAATTTTGGTTTTCACATATCACATAGGATTGTTATATGCAGTAAAATCATAGTTAAATGATGATATCAAATAGGAGGGAAATCATGAGGACCTCAAAATTATATGAGTAGGGTGGGTACAATAACTTTTTGATTATTCTAAAGTATCATATAGTAGGATGGATTGGTATAGTTTGTTGAAGACAATCATGTTATTTATAAAACCAAATTATCATAATAAACATAAAGAGCTAATCTAACTTTGTATTATTGTGATATTCATGAAAGGCACTAGTAACTTTCCTCACATTTTCCATATTGGTTAGCACATATCAAGACAAAATGGATTTCCCTTTGCACAAAACCCTATTATTATCATGTAAGGAAACAATCCTAAGTAAAAAAAGGTAGTCATAATGTACCTAAACACACTAAGTGGGCTATCACACATGTTAACATACTATATTATAGTCTAAGAATAGCCATCAAGATCATAGGAAATTCATGAAAAATGACAAGTTAATTATATAGAAAAATACTTAAAAGATATTAATGGACTATCACATCCTAGAAAGGGTTGTCTTCAAATCCACGAGCCAATCACTAGTACCCTTGGTGAATCCTAAAATCATGATCTTCATTAAGTTAGGATTGAATACATTGTTTAATTTTCTCTATGAGGTTGTCTTAGCATCATGATCTTCATTGAGTTAGGCTTGAATACATTATTTAAAGTTGGTTGAAAGGCTATCCTAACATCATTATGTTCATTTAGTTAGGATCAAATACATTGTTTAAATTTCCTAGAGAAAAATATCCTAGTAGCATCATCAAGAAAAACAAGAGATTAATAGTTCCAAATTTGATTTCCATAAAGGTTATTCATCAATTTTTATTAGTCAAGATTATCATTTACTTACATCACAAGGTTATTAACCTTGTTGGGATTGTCTTACCTTAAGAAACCATGAATCTCAACCATCAACAATCTTTAAGTTTTCTTGAAAGCCTAAATACAATTATAAACCTATAATTGAATCAAGAAGATCATTATATAATTATTGTTAACCCTAAAGATTATGCATTTTATTCACTAGACTATAAAATTCCAATAACTATCGTTAATACCATTTGCAACAAAAAAACTTAGTCCTATCATTCTAGGATTGTCACAAGTGATTTTTCGTAGTTGTGCAAGTGATATTATCACATAGTCCAAGAATAGCCACCACTTGATCATAGGACATTCATGAAAAATTCAAAGTTTAATATCATTGAAAAAATCTGCAGTCATAGGGGTTAAAGGACTATCACATCCTACAAAGGGTTGTCTTCAAATCCATGAGGTAGTCACTAATACCCAAGGGTTCAACCATGACATCTTTGGATGGTCAAAAGGACAACTTATGATACAACAACTAAACATTATCTTAGCATCATGGAATATTCATACCAATCTTATTATGTGAGAAGTAGACATTTGTGTGAATGAAAGGAAGATTATCATATTCAAAAAACATTATCACACTAAGAGGAAGGTATTTATGTTGCTATTAACATAAATGATAATATATTCACCATGACTGTTAAGTCATTAATTTTTATCATTTCTATTAGAATTTAATCTTTACTTAGGTGAAGATTATTTATTATTTGTATTTTTTAATTACTTCTAGGAATATTGTTGGTGTAATTAATTAATTAATTATTACACTAGCATAAGTTAACTTAGGTCATAAATCATTTAGTCCTGGGTTGCATTTTTAATAAATCGTTTAATAAATAGGGAAATATTCTCTTCCTTGTTTGGTGGGATAAGATTCCTTATAGAAGATGAGTTGTCCTTCTAGAACTTATCTCAACATTTAATAATCATCTAGATAGGGTTCACATGTTGTTACATGTTGTTAGATCAAGACACATGGCAATATCTCTTGCATCTTAGGTTTTCTCTCATGCCTATATATTCAGGCATTTTGTACATTTGTAATCATGTCATATTCAATTCGGCATCCTTGCATCTAAATGATAGCATGATATTTCTACCATTTCTCTCTTGTGGAAGTTTTGTCTTGTAGGTGATTCTGGGGTGTTTGAGGAGTTCACCTAAACTCCTACATGGTATCAGAGCTTTAGTGCTGTAGACTTCTTCTCAAATATGAGAGCTCATTTTTGGCATAAAAGTCTTGCTGGATGCAAGCAGCCATTTTTCATTTTTGCTTCAGAAATCTAGCTTCGACTCAATTCCAGCAAAAACGATTTCTGGGTTTTGTAGCTAGAATCGAAATATGAATTGGGTATTTTTTAGATTTTTGATATCTTTTACGTATCTAGAAAAAATCACTATACAAATATTGATGCGCACCATTTTTCCGCTGGCTGAAGGTTAAATTTTTTTTTTTTTCAATTTTTGCTTGTTGGATCAAAAAAATATTTCTGGGTTTTGTTCTTAGCTTCAAAATATTTTCGGGTTTCTGTTTCTGTCCACTCATTGTGAATTTTTTTTGCAGAAATCAAATCAAAAGAATTTTTTTTTGGCTAGAAAACCTATTTCCTGCAGGCTAAATTCAGTTTAAAAAAAAAAATCATAACTTTTCGCCATAGTATTAAAAATTGACAATCAAGATACCGTTGGAAAGGTAATTTCATCTACTTTCCAATGGTGGCATCCATTCTATGAAATTTTTCTCACAGAAAATTCTACAGTCAGTTGAAGTCAATCCTCCACTTTGGACTCAACGACCAATATCTTTGCATCAGATTGCCGAAACCTCAGAATTCTCGTGGAATTCGAGAGATATTTCAGAGCTTTTTTCATTAGTCTAAATTTCTTGATCAGTTTTAGCTCCACGTATTTTTGCATTGCTTTTTTCAGTTTGGTGCAATTGTTCAATAACCTGGACATCTTGAAGCTTGAGAAAATATTTTTTGATCTGGGTATTATCACTTCAGTTATATATCATCTTTGGAGGTCTTCTATTTGTTGTTGAAGGTCAGTGTCACTTTATTTTTTGGAAAATTTTTATTATGGGGCTTGCATATACTCCTTATTTGGTTATGTTGCACAAGGGTAACTATCAACAATGGCGAGATGGAATCTACCACCATTTATTGCCTCATCTATTTGGTATAGTTCTTCATCCAAGTGAAGGCATTCATAAACTTGCTTGGAGTTGCAACAGGTACACTATTTTGGAGATCATTTCTATACAAGTTGATTATGATGTTTTGAGATCTATTGATCATTGTGATTGTCCTCACATCTTTTGGACTAAGCTTTGGGAGATCTATAGAGATTCAGATACTCCACCATTCTTTGATGGTCATTCTTCAGATCAAGTTCCCTATGATGATATTGTTTTGCAGGAAGTTGATTACCTTGATCTTTCCGAAGAGGTTGACAAGGTTCCTTTCAATTTTTTTTCTTCATCAGAGACAGTTGGTATACTTTCACCTTCAATGATTCCTTGTCCAGATTCATTGCTTGAGGCTTCCACTATCATCATTCATCATGACACATTTAGTTTTCCAAACTTGTAATCACATGATGGCTTCATTTTAGGTATCACTGACTTGGCTACTTCTACAAGTTTGGAGGACATTCTTGAGGGGATATCACTCCTGTATTTAGAGATTTCATATCCAATACTTCTTCCCTAGCATTTTATTCAAGACTTGAGGTTTCTTAAGCATCTACCATTGGCTTTGCTTCATACTTCTTTCAGTGGTTTTGAGGACACTGCATTTAGGGGGGGCACTCAAGTCTCCATCATATCCATCATACTTATCACATCATTGTCTTTGGATATTGTTCAGCATTAGTTTTTGCATCGTCTTGGTTTTTCACTCTTTTTATTGATTGTGCCATCTTCATCTTCAGGCAAGGAGACATTTGAATAACTTTCAAACACACCATTTGTATCCTCCCTATGGGGGGGCTATTGTGTTGTATCCATTTGACAGATGGTGTACTTGGGGGGTATTTTGGAGTCCTCCATCCTTCCCATCCTATCTCACATTTTTTTTCATTTTCATCTCCTTTTTTGGAGAGGGGTTTTCTTCCCACTAGGTTTTCCCCTTTTCTCCGGTTGTGAGAGATTTTCTACATCTTCATGTACATGGGTACCTAACATGGCCTTGTAGCTGGGATCCATCATCATCTTGCATAATCATTACATGTTCCTCCCTAAGTTGAACTTATGGGGGGGTGTTGGTGTAATTAATTAATTAATTAATTATTACACTAGCATAAGTTAACTTAGGTCATAAATCATTTAGTCCTAGGTTGCATTTTTAATAAATCATTTAATAATAAATAGGAAAATATTCCCTTCCTTGTTTGGTGGGATAAG
>VDFB02271358.1:954587803-954600996 GCA_007258455.2 Sequoia sempervirens
GGAACCTAGAAATTTCAAGCCCAATTGGTTGGGCCCTTACATCATCATTATCGCATTTGGTTCTGGAACTTACCAGTTAGCCACTCCAAATAGGGATCAGTTAATAGAACCTATTAAGATTTTGAATCTCCATAAATTTTACACATAGCATTAGAGAGGTTAGCTGAAAACTAGGAAAAATACAAAAAAATCATCACCTTAATGAAAACCTGGAAAATTAGTGTCTTGGTGACACCAAAAATATATATAAAAGAACAGTAAAGATAAATAATCCATCCAATAGTGAAAACCACTTTTGTGGCACTTTGGATAAGTACCGTGGTGAAAACCTAGAAAAATTGCACCATGTATAGGCAGTCTTTGTTCGCCATCTAATATCACTCTATCTGCCATTTTCAATAATAAATATCCAGTCATCTGACATCCTCACAATTTCCATCATAAAGTGTCACTATTCCTTTCCATGACTGACAATGGTTGGCATCAGGTCTTGCATACCATCCATCTTTCATCTCGAGCATGTCCTTTTCGATCTCCTTCAATTTGGCTAGTCCTTTGTTGGAAACATGAGGGAAGACAACTAAGAGGGGGGTGAATCAATTGTCACAAAAATTTAAAACTTAGTCAACTTATTAAATTTATTCTCAAATTTTATTATAAACCATGAAAGCATAAATCATCAACACATCAGAAACACACATAACACCAAGATTTTTTACATGGAAACCCTGTTAGGGGAAAAACCATGGTGGAGGTCAGTCCTAAAGTTTATACCCTATTAAAAGTATAAGAAATGAAAGTATGGGGAACACACTTGCATTTAGGCACACTACCTAGAGCTCATTGCTCAATTACAATAGGGCTAGCCACCCAAAAGAAGACACGTTGTCTTAAAGAAATAATCATATTACATCTACAGGGGTTTGAACTGATAGAACAACATCTACTAATGCTTGATCATAGTTCTGATTAAGTGCATGAACACTTCTTTACTCTTCTTCACTCTTCTTCACACTTTTCTCTGCCTTCAAATGATTTAGACCAATATCACACATACACACACAGAAGCACACTTTGGCATCCACTCACATAAACCAATTGGAATGAACAATCGCTCTTATATATCCGCAACAAGAAATTTCATCCCTACATGTCGGCTTCAAGAAAATAATAAAATGAATAGAAACTGTCAGCCCAAAACATTAAAGATTATTAATGCAAATTAACCAAGGTCACCACAACTTATTGAAGACCCAAATCGACATCTCCAATGAGAAAAACTTCAATTAATTACTCCTCGAAGATCCACAACACACTACAACCACCATGTCAGCTAAGAACAAGAAAAACATGAACACAAGAGAAAATTGCCAACCATGAGCACAACGATCAATGCATAGGTGCAAAAAAGACAGAGCATGATTTAAAAGCATCCAAAAAAGCCATGAATCACCATAGAATTATTTGCAACAATTGAACTAACTGAAATTGCATCATCTTCAATCAAGAACACAAATAGAGGCAACAAAAAAACTATCAAAATATAAATCTTCATAACTCAATCAAATCTTCACGCAGATCTCTAAAACTTGATGTGGGTAAACTAGATATACTCAACCAAAAACCCTTTAGTCCACAACCTTTTATCATCAACATACAAAACTTATTGACATACTAACTTCACTATTGACAACTCGCAACTCATCTCATTAAAATTTCCTTAATATCCTGAACATATACAACTTCTAATGAATTAATGCTAATAATGTTGACATAAATGACAACCACAATATCCAAAAATCTACCCCTTTGGCATTGATGGCAACACATGATGTGAAAAATACCATCAACGCAACTAACTCTTGACACTCACTCCCCCTTAGCTTTTGACTCATTAACTCTTTCACATGATTCCAAAAGGTTTTTCACATGATCCTCTCCCCCTTTGAAATCAATGAAAAATATTTCTTCTATAAAAGCTCGAAATCACATATCCAAACATCTGAGCATCTGTCTACTCCCCTTGAGTATCAGCCACAACATCAATCAAAAACAAGATATGACTATGAAATGCACAAACTAATGCAATACAATGCATCCTTAGTTCTGATTAGGAGGGTTAATCATCCCTAACTTACCTCTCAGATACTCAAAATTATCCTTAGGAAATGGCTTGGTAAAGATGTCTGCAATCTACTCCTTAGTACGCACATACTCCAGTCTGACTTCCTTTTCACTTTCCTTTTCTCTCAAAAAGTGAAACTTAATGGATATATGCTCTGTCTTTGAATGTAGCACCAGATTTTTAGAAATGTTACCAACAATTGAATTATAAGAAAATATAGCAATAGGCTCATTATACACAACTCTGATATCCTTCAATATCTGCTTCATCCACATAACTTGAGTATAATTGTTAGCATCAACAATGTATTCAGCCTCTACAATAGATAAGGAAATAGCATTCTGCTTCTTACTTAACCATTAATTCAGCTTCTTACCCAAGAAAAATGCTCCACCACTAGTACTTTTCCTATCATTTACATCTCTCTCCCAATCAACATCAGTAAAGGAACTCAAAGTAATATCATCATCTTTAGGATACCATAGGACAAATTCAAATATTCCCTTCAAGTATCTAAAAAATTCTCTTCACAACAATCACATGAGATTCCTTTGGATTAGCTTGAAATCTTGCAACAATACATATAACATTCATGATAGCAAGCCTAGTTTGAGTTAAATATAAAAATCCATCAATCATTGATTTGTATCTAGTTTGATTTTCCATCAGAGAATCATCTTCATTTGTCAACTTGCATCTGGTCACCATGGGTGTACCGACTGGCTTTGAATATTCCATACCAAACTTCTTCAACAGTTCCTTCACATACTTGGACTGAGATATAAAAATCTATTTAACTAAGCAATTTGCAATCCCAAAAATAATTTCATCTCACCAATCATTGACATTTCAAATTCCCTCTTCATCTTATTAGCAAACTTCATGCACACACCATCATCTCCTCCAAAAATTTTATCCTCAACAAAGACTTCAACAATCAAATCTTTATTACCATTCTTGAAATATAGATTACTATCAATAGTACCTTTGTCCAATCTAGCATAACATGCTCTAGGGGTTTTCGTGGGTCCATACAATTCTTTCTTCAACCGACACACATATCTCCCTTAGTAGTCAACTAGAATCCATGAGGTTGCTCAACATACACCTCTTCTTCCAATTCACCATTTAGAAAAGTTGACTTGACATCCATCTAATAAACCTTATAGTTCTTGTGAGTATCATAGGCAAGAAATAATCTTACAGCTTCAATTCTAGCAACAGGGGAAAAAGTCTCTTCAAAATCAATTCCTTCCATCTATGAATATCCTTTGCATACCAGTCTTGCTTTGTTTCTAACCACTTCACCTTTCTCATCGAGTTTGTTTCTAAAGACCCATTTAATTCTAATGACATTCTTATCCTTAGGTTTGGGAACAAGAATCCATGTATCATTCTTCTCAATCTGTTTTAGTTTCTCTTTCATTTCTTCAACCCAATACTCATCTTTACATGCTTCATTCACACTAGTAGGATTAGTGTTTGAAATCAAGTAGTATTCTTTTACAATCTTTCTCCTAGCCTGGACACCTTTGTTCTTATCACCTATAATCTGATCTTTTGAATGATTCAATCTTACATACCTCAAAGTCCTCTTAGGTTGTTCTTCAACTTTAGATCTTGTGTTCTCTCTTCTGCAACTTCACTAGATCATATCTATGTCTATCTCTTCTAGAAGTAGTAGCTTTAAATGCAGATTCATCTTTAGGAAGGGAATCACCAAATTCACTCAACTGAAAAGCAGTAAGCTTACCAGCCAACATATCTCTGGTTACATTTTTTATAGTCTGAAGCTCTTCAATAGAACTAGCTTTGACTTTTTAAGAATCAAGAAAGGATATAAGAACTATAGCAACAATCTTTGATTCATCTATTTTTCCACCAACACATCTGATACCACACACAAGTTCATTCACTCTTTGCATAAAAATAGTAATGTTCTCATCATCACCCATTCTCAACTTTTCATATTTTCCTTTCAAAATCTACAACTTAGCAATCTTCACATTAGTATCACCTTCATACAAGCTTTACAACCTTTTCTAGATCTCATAAGGAGTCTTCATATCCATAACATTTATCATCTCATAATTAGTCAAGGCACTTAACAATGCTTCCTTAGCCCTGATATTATATTCAACATCTATAATCTTAGAAGTAGTAGTAGGACCATTTTGAGGAATAACATACCTATTACATGTAATGTTCTAGAAGAGTTCACCAATGCATCTCAAATGACACTCCATTTGAGTCTTCTAAAGAGAATAATTTCTTTCATCAAATCTTAGACTTTCCTTCTAGTAATTCACCATCTCAAATCACCTCAAGCTGTTAAACTTCTTCGAAGGAACCTGCCCTCATATCAATTGTTGGCAACAAAAGGGAAAACAACTGAGAGGTGGGGTGAATCAATTGTCACAAAAATTTAAAACTTATTCAACTTATTAACTTTATTCTCATATTTGATTATAAACCATGAAGCATAAATCATCAACACATCAGAAACACACATAACACCAAGTTTTTTTTACGTGGAAACCCTCTTAGGGGAAAAACCATAGTAGAGGTTAGTCCACAAGATTATACCTTGTTAAAAGTATAAGAAATGAAATTATGGGGAACACACTTGCATTCAGACACACTTCCTAGAGATCACTACTCAATTACAATAGGGCTAACCACCCAAAGGAAGACACACTACCTTACAAAAAGAATCAGATTACATCCTTAGTGATTTGAACTGATAGAATAACATCTGCTAATGCCTAATCACAGTTCTGGTTAAGTGCATGAACACTTCTTTACTCATCTTCACTCTTCTTCACACTTTGTTTCGCCTTTGAATTATTTAGACCAATATTTGCACATACACACATAGAAGAACACTTTAGCATCCACTCACACACACCAATTTGAATAAACAATCACTCTTATATATCCACAACAAGAAATTTCATCCCTACATATTGACTTCAACAAAATAATAAAATGAATATAAATTGTCAGCCCAAAACATTAAATATTATTAATGTGAATCAACCAAGGTTGGCCACAACTTACTAAAGACCCAAATCAATATCTCCAATGTGAAAACACTTCAATTAATTACTCCTAGAATATTCACAACATGCTACAACTACCATGTCAGACAAGAATAAGAAAAACATGAACACACAAGACAAAATTACCAACCACGAGCACAACGATCAATGCAAACGTGCAACAAAGATAGGGTATGATCTAGAAGCATCCAAAAACATCACGAATCACCAGAGAATAATCCGCAACAATTGAACTAATTGAAATCAAATAATCTTGAATTAGGAACACAAATAGAGGCAACATAAAAACTTTCTGACTATAAATCTTCATAACTTGATAAAATCTTCACTTGGATCTCTGAAACTTGACATGGATAAATTAGATATACTTAGCAACAAACCCTTTAAGCCACAATCTTTGATCATCAATGTACAAAACTTATTGAAATATTGAACTTCACTTCACCACTGACAACCTGCAACTCATATCATTACCATTTTCTCAATATCCTCGACATATACAACTTCTAATGAATTAATGTTAATAGTTTTGACATCAATGTCAACCACAATATCAAATAGTCCTTGACCTTTCTGGGGGGAACCCTTTATCACCTGACTATAGTGGGTCTCCACATGGTCCCAAAGATCATAAAATGTTTTGAAAAAAGAAATAAAATTTTGAAAAATGTCTTTAAAAAATTCATAAAAATTAGAATCTTTCCTTGAAAAAGCCATAAAAATAAAAAAGTGTCTTGAAAAAATTCATAAAAATTAGAAAATGTCTAAAAAAAGCCAAAAATAGAAAATGTCCTAAAAAAGCCATATAAAAACAAATGTCATTAAAAAAATTCATAAAATCAAAATGTCTTAAAAGCTATAAAATAAAAATGTTAAAAAAAAGGCAAAAATTAAAAAAGTGTCTTGAAAATCCATAAAAATAAAAAAAATTCATAAAATTGAAAATGTCTTGAAAAAATTCATAAATATTAGAAAATGTCCTGAAATAGCCATAAAAATTAGAAAATGCCCTGAAAAAGGCCATAAAATTTTAAAAATTTCCTTAAAAAATCCATAAAAATTAGAAAATGTCCTGAAAGAAAATCCAAAAAAAAAACTTTGAAAAACACAAAAACATCCAAGTAATGCTCAAAAATCCCAAAAATAGAGTTAGAGTTTGTCATGTCAATTGTGTCAGTCTTTGTCATAGTCGAACTATGTTGTCTCTGCACATTTGCTATGTAGGCAAGGCTCATCTTTGAGCACCCAAGACATTAGGTTAGCCCTTTAAGGTTTTTCCAAATAAAATCATGACTCAATCTTTGATCAATAAGATAAAGTAATTAGTCATGTTGAACTACGAGGTCTCTAAGTGTATGACGTAGGCAAGGCGATCAATTGATGAGCCCCCAAGGCCACACTAGGTCAATACATTAGGGTTCATGGCATTCACTATAACACACATCAGATATGTTCAAATCAAACAAGTTTGTTTTTCATTCTAAATTAGGGAACTCTTAAAACAAACTTTTCCAATCATTTAATCAACATTTCAACTAAATTGGCTTGTCAACATAGACATGTGGTCAATCTAGTCATCTAGTCAAATTTGGTCAAAATATCATACCAAATCAACTTGTCAATTCTTGGTTATTCTTTAGATATGTCTTTTTGAAGAACAACCTGTTTCATTTATTTATGCTTTAGGATACATCTTTCCTGAGCATCATCATTGTCATCTAGAATTTTTAGGGGATTCTCGTGACATTTGAGGATCAATCCCCTCGTCATCAATATCATTTAGGATATGTCCTTCCAAAATTTGGCACTATCTTGCATTTGTCACACATAAACCTAGACTTCATCAAACCTGGAATCTCAACATCAAAAAATTTGACCTTTGAACATACTTGGCGAACACTTTGGAAAACATTGTCTTTAATCTTGTCATATTTTTCATTTGGTTTTACGTCATGACTACTAGTTCCTTGAGGATGTCCTAGCATTAGGATTTAGAGGAGAAATGATGTATCATGATCATTTTCTTGTTTTTTCAAATGGTCATGTTGCTAGTTCCTCAAGGATATCCCAGTGCATAGGATTTGGAGGAGCAATGATGTATCATGGCTTGTGGTTGGTTGTGACAAAAATACTGGGGAAATTGAGCTCCTTGTATGAGTCATGATCATTCTTGTCATTGACTAATTGTTCTATGTGATTGTATAACCATGCACACCATTGATCTATGTCATTTCATGGTGTTTATTAGCCATTACGATAATCTACTCAATGATAATTAAGGAAACACCTATTAGTAACTTAGTAGTATATTAAAGGTTTCATTCTCCACACTAATATCCATCCCATTTTGTTTGGTTACTTCCTTCCTTCTACCTCCTAATGATATCCTGTGACATACAAAAATATGATTGCATACATGCTCATATAAAAATTTCATTAGTGTATTATACATTTACATACATCCATTTACATAATTGCATTTACATCGTTAGCATAAAAACATCATTCGCATAAAAATAACATGTAAGTGCATTGAACATTTTCATACATCATTCATATCATCAATGCATATAGATTTTGGATCATCACATGAATCATTACATATCACATTATCCATACATACATAATCATTCAAAATTATAAGCATGACATCCATTAGAATAAAAACATTAAGCACATATAAAACATCATCATCATCATCATAAAATAACCATCATACATAAAGTAGTCTCATCATAAATAACCATCATACATGCATACATCCCATAAAATAAAATTCACCATCACAGGAATCATCACATACATCACATCACATAAACATAATAAAATCATAATGCATCACAACATAACACATAGAATAGAATCCACACCAAAACTACATCATATAGATCTCTCAAAATCATGTCATAGGATAGAGTCTTGAAGAATCCCAAAAATAGAGCTTGTAGGCTCGATGGTCAATAGATACAAATTTCTCAACATAATGTCAATATAACATTCCATAAACTATACTCTCCTCATCCCCTCGATGAGAAGAATGGGTTGACTGATGATCTCTCATTGGCACTGATGGTATATGTGGGGACCCGACAGGATGGCTTTGTGATGTTGATGGTATAGTGACAGATGGTCAGCTATGATGAGACCTATGCCCTAAAGATGATGATCCATGACTATGGTTGGAACTATTCCCTAATGAATTCATATGGATGCGGTGTGACCGATGTCCTGATGACTGTCCGAATGAAGTGAATGGGATCACATTGTTCTAGTTCATATTGTTGTGGGTCCTACTACTGCCACTCCTATCCCAGTCCGAGATCATGTAAGGCTAGGATCTTTCTGCTCTATTGGCATTGTTCGCTCAAAGAGCATCCTATACCATGCTTAGTTATTGCTCATTCTGGCTAACTCTATAGCCACCTCCCCCATTGGCCCAATGCATAACTGTAAAAACTTAGAACACCAACTTTGTGCCTCTTGTTGCCTAAGATCTCACTACACCCTCATCACCTCCAGCTCTGACTCCAATGTCCTAACCAGGCCATTGGTCTCTCATGTATTTGGTCAACACCAGGCCAGATATATCCTTTGTAGTAAACTCTCTTAGTCAGTTCATGGTGGAGCTGAAGAGAGTGCATTGGACAGCGGCAAAGCATGTGTTGTGGTATTTGAGTGGTACAATCGAGTATGGGA
The DNA here is from genome assembly GCA_007258455.2 of Sequoia sempervirens. NCBI lineage: Eukaryota > Viridiplantae > Streptophyta > Pinopsida > Cupressales > Cupressaceae > Sequoia > Sequoia sempervirens. The sequence goes on from VDFB02271358.1 coordinate 954,596,687, forward strand.
TCAGATATGCTTGAGGTGATGGTATCAGGTTGATAGGCTATACTGACGCAGATTGGGTAGGCAGTACAACGGATAGGAAAAGCACTTCAGGGTGTTGCTTTAGTTTGGGATCAAGAGTTGTCTCTTGGTACAGCAGGAAGCAAAAGTATGTGGCTTTGAGTTCTACAGAGGCAGAATACATAGCAACTAGCATGGTGACGTATGAGGCGATATGGCTTCGGAAGTTGCTAGTGGCCTTATTTGGTCAGAGGGTTGAGACTACAGTGATACACTGTGACAATCAGAGTTGCATCAAGTTGTCTGAGAATCCAGTGTTTCATGATAGGTCTAAACATATAGACATCAAGTATCATTTCATCAGGGATTGTGTACAGCACAGGATTGTTTAGCTACAGTATATACCTATAGATTAGCAGGTAGCAGACATTTTGACTAAGGCATTGGGGAAGGCAAAATTCATCTTCCTTAGAGATAGGTTGGGTGTCATGCAGAACACCTTCCTCGCTAAGAGGGACTGTTGATTTTTATGTAGTTTGGACAGATGTCTCCATTCCCAAGAAGTGTTATTTAATATCTGTCTCCATTCCCAAGAAGTGTTATTTAATTATTTAATTATTTTCTAGAGACTTCTAGAAAGGGTTGAGTTGTCTAGATAATTATGTAATTAAATAATTGTTTCCTCTAGAGACTTCTAGAATCCAGTTAGTTAGGGTTGTTAGAGTCTATTTAATCTTAGCCATTGATTGAGATTAAATCATGGCCATTGGTTTTCCAATGAGAAAAGTATAAAAGGGGATCAATGGGCATTTGGAGAACACACAAGTAGACTTGGAATGTTAGCAAGTAAATTTGCAGTGGGAGCAAATAGTCTTGCAGTGTTAGCAAGGGCGCAGTGATAGCGTTGGGGATAGCAGCTGTGGAGTTTCAGCAGAAGAAATTGAGGGAAGAATTTCCGGAGAAGAATATTATCGGAGCTCTGCTGGTAAGAGGCAAGCAGTTTATGTATTCCTTAATTTGCTGAAGTTTAATATAATTCCTCATCTACAGTAGTGGTTTTCCCTTCGGAGTTTTTCCACAGACAATTTGTCCAAAAATATTGTGTTCATTATTGTAAATGTTTTCTTCTCTATTTCTGTGAGTTTTATTGGTGAAGTTGCAGTAGTGTTAATTTTCGATATTTGCTGAGAATTAATTTTCCAGAGTCAAATAATCTATGTATTAGATAGGAGATTAATAATCAGTAACTGCAATAGAATTTTCAGTTCACCACTTTATGTGTAGCTAGGATAATTAATGTCTATGTTTTAAAGTGTCATGTGTATTTGAAACAATTAAAGTGTATCTTTTCCATTTGTGGTCTTAATATTATAAGACCCAATCCTACAATCTACCCCTATCTCCTATATGTATATTTTACCAGTTGTAATTTCATCAAATTGCTAATCTTTGAAATACAATAAAGAAAAATTATGTACTGTTCCAATATTTAAATGTAATGTTTAACACAGTACACTATAAATTATCACCACTCTACTCTTAAGGGCATGACCTTGGTGTTCCCTATTATTTAACGTCTCCCTTGGCCGTTCCTATCATGTGCCTTTTGTGTCACTGTCCACGTTCTTCTTTTATAAAATTTTTTTTTTCTATCTAATTCAAATCTTGCTTAGAAAGTAAAATTGAGACGAGACCTAACAAATAAAATCCAAAATAAAAGGAAAATGATTCCATTGCTGCTTGTTGTATTGTGGGAACGAATATCATTTGTCACTAATAATTGTGTGGTCTTCACAGAGATGCCATTATCATGTGAGATAATAATCATGTTCAAGTTACCATACCCTTCCGTATGCAGATAAGCTCAAAACTTGGAATATAAGCGCTTCCTTGCACGACTGGCGGTACTATTTTTCTGACTCCACTGGAAAATTTCATCAACTTTTCATTCCAGTCTGTGGGTATTTATTTTCAAAAAGGTTGGATAGATTCAAGCTGTTTTTGCTCAGATGCCTACTTGTTCTGGCTGTCATTCTTCTGCAACTGCAACTGCAACCTCCCAAGCCATGGCCGAGCGGCCAAACCTACCAGTAGATGTATAGAACAACATAAGTGCTTTAAATGTATTTGAAATTCTTAAAGTTGCTTGGAGGGTCAAATAGTAAAAGAATGTAAAAGGAATCAAATAGTAAAAGATTCCTTTGATTAGGAAACCCTTAAAAAGGTTATGGTCATCATTTGTAACATTGGCTCAGAGTTTTTGTGAATAAATCCTATTGAATTCTCACTGCTGACAACAATTTCCTAAGCTTTTTTGTCTTTTTCAAACCTATACGATAACGTACAGTCATTGCATTGAGTAATTTATTTATGAATAATGTATTTTCATGAATATTTTGTGTTTTACATTAGTTACAAAGGTTTAACAGATAATTTGAAGCATTCTATAGTTAATTTCTTGTGAACAACCTAGTATACCCTGTTTTGGTGTTTTGTAGCCTCATTCATCTCTTGAAGACCATTACACTGATTGTGATCACTATAAATAGTGTATTGGGTATTATGGAGGATGTTTAGATGGTAGGGAGATTGATTTATGTTGTGAGAAAGGAATAAAGTAGACTGGGGTTGTTGTCCCTATGAGTTTTGTGTAGAAAATGCATGTAAATGGGGGTTTTAGTCTAGGATTTGCTGGAACCTATAAGGGAGGTCATGTCTTTTGAATAATTAAGCATGCAAAGGATTGTTAAAAAGTGTTCAAGTTGGATTTGAGGTCTGAGGAGGCTTGAAAATGTCACATTCAATAAACCCTTACCAAGAGTGCACAAAATAAGGGTTTTTAGGTTTGATATGAAATTGGTCATACTAATGGAATCTAATTGTGGTTTTGGAGGTTTGGGGCATAGGAAATGCTTCCCCAAGGTTTCAAGGACCTGTGACAAGTTTAAAGATATGTTTCTTTGTAATTTAAGCCTAATTAGGTCAATGTAGAAGGGGTGTTTTTTGGGAATTGGTCCAAAAGACCTATATCTAACTTTGAGATATGTATTACAACTTTGAAATGGGAATTTGAATCCATCATGTTTTTTTCAGGTGTCTTGGAGAATATTTGAGTTAATAGCCAAAAATTGAGTTTGCACTACTACTAGGATTCATGTTTGAAATTGAGAAATTGTGCTTTTGATTGCTGTCTAACTTGGAAGACTGTTTTAATTTTTTTTAAATACCATTTTAATTTTTTTAGATTCCTCTTGAAGGAAAGTTTTCAATTTTATTGAGTTTGAGCCTCCTGGGTTTGCATCAAAGTGGTATCAGAGTACAATAGTAGATCTTGTGTTGTTTTGAATTTTTTTTGTAGGTAGGTGAAGAGAGGAATGTGAAAATACCTCCTAAAGGAAGTGTAGTTTCAAGGAATATTAAGACCCATGAAAAGGAAATATAATCCTTGAAAAGAGAGATGGATTCTTGGAAGGAAAAGAAAAGAGTGGAAGAGGATGAAAGTGAGACTGAAGAAGAGGAGACTACTGGTGATGAGGAAGAGTTGGATCTAGAGGATGTGAGAATGGTGAAGCTTTTGAAGGCTATGAAGAAATATGGACATGGAAAAATGGATGTTCCTATGTATGGAGGAACACTTGATAGTGAAGAGCTCTTGGACTGGACAGGGGCTTTGGAGAACTACTTTTAGAGTGAAGAGATTGATGAAGAGCACAAGGTGAAGAAGGATAAAACTAAACTAAAATGACATGCTTTTTTTTGGTGGAATTTTGTGCAAGAGGAAAGGGAGAGACAAGGAAAGAACAAGATCACCTCTTGGGAGATGATGAAGACCAAAATGAAAGGTAAATTCCTTTCTTGTGATTACAATGTTCAATTGCTTAAGAATTTTCAAAATCTTAGACAAAATAATTTACATGTGCAATCATATACTAAAGAATTTTATAGGCTAAGCATAAGAAATAAACACGAAGAAGATGAGAAAGAAATACTTGCTAGGTACTTTAATGGATTGAGGTATAACATCTAGGATGATAATAGCTTGTTGGCACCTAAATCATTTGAACAATGCTTTCAAATGGCCATGAGAGAAAAAGAAAAAATAAAAAGGAGAAAAGAGAAGGAAACAAGAGGAAGAGGAAAAAATTCTAGGGGTAGAGGCACCACTTCAACATTAAGGTGGCCTAAGGAATACCATGAAGATGTTGGGAAGAACAAAGAAAAATCTCTTGAAGCAAGAGGAGGATAGAGAGGTGGAAGGAAAAACTTTAGGAAAAGGATAGATTACAATGAATTCTTAGGAAGGTGTTATAGAC